>JANAVB010038615.1:1443529-2043529 GCA_029216955.1 Iris pallida | reverse complement strand
AAAATTAATTAATATTTTCTCACTTAAAATTGACAAGTTTATTAATAACTAAAAAGTCACGTATTTCTCATTAAATAAGAAAAATTAGCTTTATATTTATATTTATAAAAATACCAAGTTTTCCTAAAATAATCTGGCATCGACGATGTTTTTCCGAGTTCAAAGTTAAAATGACCTTTTTCCCTCGTATTAAATCAACGCACAAATAACCGTATTTTCGGTGTTTGGTTAATTAAAGAACTAAAATTGGACTAGGACGCAACTAGAGATTTCAACTAGCATAGCTAAGTTGGTGAACCTAATATCTGAGTCTATCTCTCGAATGTAGGAATTCGAGGACGACTCTAATTACCTGTCTCGAAGTCTTCTACCTCTCCAGTCATTTCCTTTGAGGCAAGTATAGTTTATGTTAGTTTACAGTTATTTATTTAATCGCTTTACTGCAAGTCTAAACCACGATGCAAACACGAAACTCTCTCTGAGAGTACTGTAACTACTGGGGACTGGGGGAATAGCGTAATGATTATGACCATACTGTAACAAAACCCCTTATCCATTCCTGTAACAAACCTAAGCCGGTCATATTTTATTACCTGTTCAAATCACTGTTTTACTGTAACAAACTGTTCAAGTTTAAAACTGTTTAGAACTGCATGATTCTATTATTTAATTTAACTGTTTAAAATTAGCATGAATTGTACTTTGCTCCCTCCTGACTGGAGATACATTTTTAGGGTATATTGAGGATACAGATCGATTTTACAACAGCTACTACGACCCAGTGTTGTACCCAGTTGTGCTGCCAGAGTCCCCACATGAGGACGTTGGGACTGAGGCCGATGATCCGGCCGATAGATAGATTTCCTTTTTCTGTATTTTGTTATTTCAAATTCTGTATTTCATTTCAGAACAATCTCATTTTGTATTTAAATTTCAAAGTTTAATAAAGTTTAGTTCCGAAGTTGAGTTGTGACAAATATAGTGTTGTTGTATGGTTACCTGCTACTGAACAGCTTACTGCCGCCGTCTCAACAACGGTGCAGGCTGGGCATGATCCGGTTCGACCCATTTAGTTGGGATCGGGTCGTGACATGTTTTCAGTGGTGGCCCATGCATGTCCTACAACAACTTAGGAAAACATACCTAGAAACAATTAGAACACTAGAACATTGATTTGTCACGACATAGGACCGAATTATATAAATAAATATTTTTGTTTGATTATAGACTGGTAGGATACCTTGCTTATGTATGTACCCTAAACCTTCCAGATCATGGCCAAAGGAAAGACTACCCGATCCGGCACTGCTGACGATGAGGTGTCATCAACTGATCACACCCCTTCTCAAGCACACCGGGACCCACCTCCCTTGCAGCTGACAGACCGTCCTCATGCTGCACCAGCTCCCCGGCCCGTTTACGCTTCCACAGTACAAACGGTGGAACCTGTGCAATCCCAGGCTGAGCCACAGACCCCTGCGGTAGTGGCCGCACCAGCTGCTCCACCAGTGCCCGTAGATCCCACTGACCTAGTGGAAATGCTACGAGGAGTGCTTGAAGCACAGAGAGCTCAAGCAGAAGCCCACAGAGAGCAGACTGCTGCCCAAGCTGAAGCCCATCACGAGCAGACCGCGATTATGAGAGAAGGCATGGAGAATGCCCACAACGTGGCCATGGCTGCCCTCGTGAGAGGAAGAACCACTTCATCAGAGCCACGACCTGCCAAGGTAAGCATGATTCAGGAGTTAAGTTATATTTCATTAAGGCCATTCTTTTGATTAGAGGCGTATTATTGCATGAAGGTTGGAGATATAGAAAGCTTTAAGAAGCAAGACCCTCGACCTTTCAAAGGAACCGAGGGTATCATCTACGCCGATGAATGGCTAGACCATATGGAGCGTCTCTTGAGCGTCGCTCGACTCCCGGAGGACCTCAAGGCTGAAGCTGTAGGACTCCAACTACAGGATGTGGTGAGCACCTGGTATCGGAATGAACCTCGACTCCAGGACAAGCAGCTCGATTGGGACACCTTCAAGAGGCTGTTCTGCAGGAAGTTCTTTCCGACATCGGAGATGCGGGAAATGGAGAGGCAATTCTAGAACTTGAAGCAGGGAAGCATGACGGTCAGCGAGTATGCGGCAGAGTTCGGCCGACTAAGCCGCTTTGCCCAGAACCTGGTAGCTGACCCCAAGGATCGTGCTGAGCGATTCAGGTATGGCTTACGAGAAGAGATTCGCACCCCTGTGATCGCAGGTGGCGCTAAGACCTATGAGAGGATCCTGATCCGAGCTTAGGACGTGGAGAAGAGCCAACCTTCTCGATCCAAGAGGGAGTATCCTGGAACTAGCAACTTCTAGGGTAGTCAGAAGAGGCCCAACAATAACAGCAACAGGCTCTCGCACCACCAGCAGCATCATCATCAGGCGAGGACCAATAACAGAGCACACCAGAAGCAGATCCCTGTCTGTGACTATTGCAAGAGACCAGGGCATCAGTCGAACATCTGTAGGAAGAGGCTAGGACACTGTCTAGTCTGTGGGTCTATCACCCACCAAGTGAAGGACTGTCCCATGTCAGCCCACCGGACCGGAACCAACCAGCAAAGAGCTCCCCTACCTACTCAGCAACAACAGTTTGGACAGCACCAGCAGAAGACCGGACGAGCTTTTGCCCTAGCAGCTGATGAACAGGAACCAGAGCAGGAACCTACCGCAGATGTCATCACAGGTTCCATTTATGTGTTTTCACATCCTGCTCTAGCATTATTTGATTCGGGTGCATCACATAGTTTTATATCATCCAAGTTTATATCTGCACACCATATAGATTCGGGACTTAGCAAGGTGATTAGTAGGGTTATGACCGGTGGTGGACCTATACCCATCACTGAAGCTTATAATTGTCCCATAACCATCTCTGGCCATCAGTTCTCAACACCTTTACTAGTGATGCCCCTGCCCAACTATGATGTAGTCCTAGGGATGGACTGGTTAAGTGAACATCATGCGCTGATAGATTGTCACCGAGGATGTGTAATCTTTAGCCCACCAGGAGAACCGGAGTTTGAAATCTCTCGGGCTCCGGAAGATATGAAGAGTATTTCCTACTCCTCTATCACTGAAGAACCCGGGCCTCCTCACCCTATTATTGCAAAATTTATGGACGTCTTTCCAAATAGTCTTCCAGGATTGTCGCCAGATCGAGATGTGGAATTCAACATCGATCTAGTACTCGGCTCTTCCCCTATTTCTCGGGGATGCTACAGAGTCAACCCCAAGGAGGCTAAGGAGATGAAGGATCAGATCGACGAGCTGAAGTCGCAAGGATTTATCAGAGACGGAGCTTCACCCTGGGGAGCACCAGTGTTGTTCGTGCCTAAGAAGGATGGAAATGTGCGGATGTGCATCGACTACCGGGCGCTGAACAATATCACCATCAAGAACAAGTACCCCCTGCCCCGGATCGACGACCTGTTTGATCAACTGAGCGGAGCCAAGGTATTTTCAAAGATAGATCTCAGATCAAGCTACCATCAAATCAAGATCAGGAAGGAGGATATTCCCAAGACGGTGTTCAACACCAAGTATGGACAATTTGAATTCTTGGTCATGCCATTTGGATGCTTTCGCGGTATTCATGAACCTCATGAACAAGGTTTTTCATGAATATCTGGATCAGTTTGTTGTTGTTTTTATCGATGACATACTGATCTACTCGAAGACGGAGGAAGAGCATGAAGAGCACTTGAGGAAAGTGCTGAGTACCTTGAGGAAGGAGAAGCTCTATGGTAAGCTATCCAAATGTGAATTCTTTTTAGACAAGGTGGAATTTTTAGGCCATGTTGTCACATGAAAAGGAATTTCGGTGCATCCAAAGAAGATAGCTGCTATTGAGAAGTGGACTGCACCAAGCTCGGTTGCAGAGATCAGAAGCTTTTTGGGACTAGCTGGCTACTACCGGAAGTTCGTGAAGGATTTATCCAAGATTACGGAGCTAATGATGAAGCTTACCAGGAAGAACGAGGAGTTCATATGGTCTGAAGCGTGCCAGTCAGCTTTTGAGGAACTGAAGAAGAGGCTCACAACTACGCCGATACTTGCGCTACCCGCAGGCACCGGCGGTTTCTCAATCTATAGTGATGCTTCCGGAAAAGGACTGGGCTGCGTTCTTCAACAGCACGGGAAAGTAATTGCCTATGCATCTAGACAATTACGGACTCATGAGAAGAACTACCCCACACATGATTTGGAGCTTGCAGCGGTAATTTTTTCTTTGAAGCTATGGAAGCACTACCTGTATGGAGAGAGAGTGAAAATATTTACGGACCACAAAAGTCTGAAATATGTTTTCACTCAGAAGGAGCTGAACATGAGACAAAGACGATGGCTGGAGCTAATGAAGGATTTTGATATCAACCTGCAGTATCATCCGGGTAAGGCTAATGTTGTTGCAGATGCACTTAGTCGATACCCGATGGCGATGTTCTTGACCAAGGAGCACCATTTGCTGGAGGACATGGAGAAGCTTGGATTGGAAATTGTACTGCCCGAGGAGGAGATGAAGAAGCTTGGAAGAGAAGCCATCGTACCAGGAGATGAGTCATCATTGATGCAGTTGCAAGTGCGTTCGAGTCTTATGGACAGGATCAAGGAGGCACAATTCCAAGACGAGACGCTTTGCAAACTTAGAGACCAAGTACTGGCAGGAACACTGGAAGGATTCTCAATCGCCAGCGACGGAGCACTGAAGAATGGTACGAGGCTGTGCGTACCAACTGGCGAACTGAGGAACGAGCTGATGCAAGAAGCGCACCAGTCGCAGTATTCTATACACCCTGGAGCCAACAAAATGTACCGGGATATGCGAACTATAGTATGGTGGTACGGAATGAAGAAGGACGTATCCAGGTATGTGGCAAGTTGTTTGATTTGTCAGCAAGTTAAAGCTAGCAGACAGAGACCAGCATGATTATTGCAGCCGCTTGACATTTCGGAGTGGAAATGGGAGCACATAACGATGGATTTTGTATCGGGACTGCCTCGATCCCAAGGAGGGAAGGATGCCATTTGGGTTATAGTGGACCGACTGATGAAGTCAGCTCACTTTATCCCCTTCAAGGTTGGTTTATCCACCGAGAAGTTGGCAGCACTGTACATGCGGCACATCTACCGAATTCATGGAGTTCCGGTAAGTATCGTATCTGACAGAGATACCAGATTTATATCTCATTTTTGGAAGAGTTTGTATGACAGCTTGGGAACCCAACTGAAGTTCAGCACCGCCTACCACCCTCAGACTGATGGGCAATCGGAGAGAACAATCCAGACGCTAGAAGATATGCTGAGATCCTGCGTCCTAGAATTTGGAGGGTCTTGGGAAGACCATTTGTACTTGGTAGAGTTTTCTTACAACAACAGCTACCAAGCTAGCATCGGGATGACACCGTTCGAGGCACTCTATGGACGTCGTTGTCGCACTCTACTTGCCTGGGACGACGTCGGAGAACGAGTGTTGCTTGGACCTGAAATGGTGACCGAAGCAGCAGAAAAGGTGAGAATGATCAGAGACAAGCTCAGGATTGCCCAGGACAGACAGAAGCATTGGGCTGATTGCAGCAGACGGCCTCTGGAATTTGAAGAAGGCGACAGTGTGTTTGTGAAGATCTCGACTACCAGAGGAACAATTCGTTTCGGCAGAGCAGGAAAGTTGAGCCCCAGGTACATTGGTCCATTTGAAGTACTTAGCAGTTCTGGAGAAGTGGCTTATCGGGTGGCTCTACCCCCAAGTCTCGAAGGCGTCCACAACGTCTTCCACGTCTCGCAGCTGAGACGCTACATCCCAGACTCGAGCCATATCTTGGACCATTCAGAACTGGAGATTGGACCCAGCCTCACAGTGTCGGAGAAGCCAGTGGCAATTTTGGACCGAGGCAAGAAGAGAACCAGGAACACCGTGACGCCAATAGTCAGAGTGATGTGGCGACACAACTCACCAGGCGAGTCGACCTGGGAGCGAGAAGACCAGATGCGGGAGCAGTACCCGTACCTGTTTGAGACTTGAGGTAATCCCTAACCTTGCTTTTAAATTTCGAGGACGAAATTTTCTAAGGAGGGAAGATTGTAAAACCCACATTTTGTGATAAATTATTATTAGTGATTTAGTATTATTATTAGTAAATCTACTATTATTATTATTATTATTATTATTATATTTTTTTAGTGTTAAAATGATTTCGAAAAAAAATTAAATAACATGGATTTGTGAATTCAGACCCAGACCCGAGTCCGAACCCAGACCCAGGCCTGAGCCCGAACCCGAACCCATATCTTTTCTTTTCTTTCCAATTTTGACTTTGTTTAATTATTATATATATATATATATATATATATATATATATATATATATATATATATATATATATATATATATATATATATATATATATATAAGTTTAGCTGGTCCCGTAGGACCAGCATCCATGAATTGGCCAACCCTTCCCTCACGTTCTGGTCAAAGCCCTATTCCTTCTCCCACTACTCCTCACCACCACTTAACAGCAACTTCCCTCTCTTTTTAATTCCCACTCCCTGGCTCACAACTCACCATAACACTCTCTCTCCCTCTCTATTCCTCCCCTTACTCTCTGGAAAGGAAATCAACTCCTGTTCCCAATTCCTTCCCACAACCCGTGCCCTCTTCCCGAGGTTCTTCGGCCGACCACGCTCGCGGCCACCCTCTCAAGGCCCGACCCCCGCCGACGCCCCCTCGCACGCGCCCCTTCGCGACTCCGCCGAGCTTCCCTCGGCCAACCGCGTCAGCGCCTCGGCAGCCCCCTGTTCCCGCGCCCCCTGCGCGTCTCTCTGGCCAACTTCTCTGCTCGGCAACCCCCTGGCCGTGCATTTTTCAGCGTCCTTTGTCGATGTTTCGAATCAGCGCTGTTCTCGGGAATTACTCGCTGTGTCGGAGCTCATTTTCTTTATATTATTCATCTGAGAGCTCTAGTCGAGCAATCCGAGGTATAACCCCTGTCCCGCTCATTTTATTATTTTAGTCGATGATGAAATGGTCCCCGATTCCCTTTGGGAACTCGATTTTAGCGACGTCGTAATTTTCTGGGACTTTCGGAAAGGTCCTGTGAATTATTTTGGAATCCCGGAATATTTCGGGAATTGATTTTTGGTATGTTTTAGCTTTCCGAATTTTTTCGGGAACGTTCTGTGATTTGTGGGATTGGAATCGGACTTCTGAAATTATTTTGGGTCGTCCCGATTATTCTGTGGATTGGTTGTGGATTTTATATACATAAAAATTCGGGTTTTTCCCTGGTTTGGGATTTGCAAGAAATTATCGGCGCCAATTCCCAGTTTTTGGGTTGACCAAAAACAGAGGAGATGCTGCCGGATTTTTCCGTAAATCCTGAATTATTTTAAAATGAATTTAAAATGAATTTCGGAATTTTATTTGGTATTTGGATTTGGGTGACGACCGTATCGGTCAATGGACCCGGCTAAGTGCAAACGAAATCGGCCCCGCCCGGACGTTGAGGCAATTAGCCAAGATGAGGATTGGATCATATCTGAGACTCTATTTACCTTTATTTTTATTATTAATTTCTGTTTATATTTTATTTAATATTTCAGTTTAAAACTAACGACGGTTTTGTCTTATTTCAATTTATGTAAATAAATTGTAATGGGCATAAGCCCAGCTGGCTGTGGTTTGTAACTGTAATAGCTTAGATTTTTTTGTCATTTCTGGTTTTACGAGTTTTTTTTTTCTATTTAACGATTAAATTGACTAAAAAGTATTTTCGTATAAAATTAATTAATATTTTCTCACTTAAAATTGACAAGTTTATTAATAACTAAAAAGTCAAGTATTTCTCATTAAATAAGAAAAATTAGCTTTATATTTATATTTATAAAAAATACCAAGTTTTCCTAAAATAATCTGGCATCGATGATGTTTTCCCGAGTTCAAAGTTAAAATGACCTTTTTCCCTCGTATTAAATCAACGCACAAATAACCGTATTTTCGGTGCTTGGTTAATTAAAGAACTAAAATTGGACTAGGACGCAACTAGAGATTTCAACTAGCATAGCTAAGTTGGTGAACCTAATATCTGAGTCTATCTCTCGAATGTAGGAATTCGATGACGACTCTAATTACCTGTCTCGAAGTCTTCTACCTCTCCAGTCATTTCCTTTGAGGCAAGTACAGTTTATGTTAGTTTACAGTTATTTATTTAATCGCTTTACTGCAAGTCTAAACCACGATGCAAATACGAAACTCTCTCTGAGAGTACTGTAATTACTGGGGACTGGGGGAATAGCGTAATGATTATGACCATACTATAACAAAATCCCTTATCCATTCCTGTAACAAACCTAAGCCGATCATATTTCATTATCTGTTCAAATCACTATTTTACTGTAACAAACTGTTCATGTTTAAAACTGTTTAGAACTGCATAATTCTATTATTTAATTTAACTGTTTAAAATTAGCATGAATTGTACTTTGCTCCCTCCTGACTGGAGATACATTTTTAGGGGATATTGAGGATACATATTGGTTTTACAACAGCTACTACGATCCTGTGTTGTACCCAGTTGTGCTGCCAGAGTCTCCATAGGAGGACGTTGGGACTGAGGCCGATGATCCGACCGATAGATAGATTTCCTTTTTCTGCATTTTGTTATTTCAAATTCTGTATTTCATTTCAGAACAATCTCCTTTTGTATTTAAATTTCAAAGTTTAATAAAGTTTAGTTCCGAAGTTGAGTTGTGACAAATATAGTGTTGTTGTATGGTTACCTGCTACTGAACAGCTTACTGCCGCCGTCTCAACAACGGTGCAGGCTGGGCATGATCCGGTTTGACCCATTTAGTTGGGATCGGGTCGTGACAAGGATTTTTTAGTTGAACGAATGATGATCGGACTATCGAACTTGGATTGGATGAAATAAAATGTTTGGATTTGCTTCGTTGACAACCACAATATTGACGTCCTTGTCTTATGCGAGCGCAACTCCAGCCTAGCACATACGTCGCACCGATTAGGGTGATCACTCCGCGTGAGCGCTGGTATGGTGATTCATACAGCGGGGGTGATTGAACTAGCATGGCATGGCAATTAGTGTGCTTCGACTTGTGGTTTGACACGAAGGTAGATTCGAGAATGACTCAGTGCGCTTGATAAATCGAACTTGAGGATTGAGTAGGTCCAATCCGCGTATCGAGAATGAATTAGTCTAGACGCAAACAAGAGTTACGCCCCGATGAGAATAATTATTCTGCAGGAGCGTTGCATGGTGATTCATGAACCACTGTGGAGGACTCGCGTGAGATTGGGGCACAATATATTGTCGAGCTAGATGACCTCGTGATCGAATACTTGAATTGGTTAGAATGGATATGTAAAGTATGCTGATTGGTGATTTGAATGGATTCGAATATGCGCAACGAATGCATTGATACGAATAGGTGATCGTGCTCGATGTTTAGAAATCTGAGTGACGCGAGCTTGGGTAGAAAAATCCAGTACTACCGACTTTGGTTTGACCCTAGGATTGGGATCAGTATTAGCATTATTATTGGGGAACTATGATTCCAATCCTGACATTGACTTAGCCTTGAGAATTGGCCTAGCAGTTAGGCGAGATGCCCAGTTTCATGTGTTAGCAATCAAAAGATTGATCTTGAGGATTGGCATGGATTGATAGAGTGAATTAAGGATAGCAAACCCCGCTCACAAGTCTCGATCGACATGCATATATTTCAGGGACGCCTGAGTATGTGCACGTTGCGACTCGAGTAAGAACGACAAATTTTCTATCATACGGCTTGGTTGAGTGAATGTATTTTGGGGACGCTTGGAATGTGTGCACGATCCAGCCAAGTGACACGTTGAATTCAAACGAGACTTGAGGAACGGAAAAGTGTCTTGGAAATTGAAATCGTGTTAAAGGAAAGATTGATAATAGTGCGAGCGTGGCTCGGAATCGAAGGAACGCGTAGGCGGAGTGTGTACGATTAAGTCTTGGCCATAGAAATGGTAGGATGGCTTGTCTTCAGGAAAGTCTCGAGGACGAGACTTGTTCTGAGTGGTGTATGTTGTAGTGCCCTATACCGCAAAGTCAATCGGAGGAATTGAAACGTCGACGGCGTTCGGACTTAGCCTTGCAACGGCTACTCGAAGGCTCGCTCGTCCGAGGCGACTCCCAGCACAGGTGGGGTAGCTTCGATGAACTTGCCTCATCTTAGCCTTCACATAATAACGCGCATGGTTTCCAACTTGCACAAGTAGGCTAAACTAAAAGCTACGAACGCACATAGCTAAGGGAGTAATCCCGATGGGTCGAAATATGCTATAACTTGGAAAAGATCCCACGGCCGTCTTAGAAGTTTGCTCAGCGTGTTTTAAAAATGACACTCGATCCTTCGATCCCGTGGCTTGGGAGAAGGAAGTTGGCTTAAGTTGCTAAGTTGGCCCAACACTTGAAATAGCCTAAGTCATAGACGTCGCCTGCGTGAATGCTTAGTAAAGCATGCACGGTCCCGTCATTTTGCACCAACACTCGAATAATGCTAAGTTATAGGCGTCGCCCGCATGAATGCTTAATAAAGCATGCACGGTCCTGTCTCGCAAGGCTTGGCATAGCCTTCGCACGTCTCGCAAGTTAAGTCGTCTTGTACGGCTTGTTGGCTTAAGTTTAGGCACCCAAGAGTTGGTTGTTCAAGTCGACCCCGTGCATAGCACATTCCCATCGATGCGGAGCTCGGCGTAGCCTTTGCTCGTCGAGTCGTTGCCCGAATAAGTTAGACAAGTGTTGTGCTGGGCTATCGAAGCCATTTCTAGCACTGTCCTGCTCTATCTGCGGTTGTCAAGTCGCATAGTCCCTTGAGAATAAGGCTCCTCGTATAAAGTATATGACTGGAGCGATAGCGTCGCCTATACAACAAGGTCTGTCTAAGGCACGAGCCTCGGTCGGTCTAGTGAAAGCACGCCACAGACAAAGGAAGTCCACGCGACTTGTTGTCGCCAAAATCGGTCCCGCTACTTGGGAGTCTCGCTAAGTCTTGATAAGTCCCGCACACGAGATCGGTCCCGCTACTTGGGAGTCTCGCTAAGTCTTGATATGTTCCGCACACGATGTAACACCCAGTTTTCCAGATAAGGATAATTTTGAAATTTTGTAATTATAATTATTATTTATTGATATTTAAATCATGATATGATTTTTGGTGATTTTTAATCATTTTTAAAACTATTTTAAATCATGCCTTATGATTTTGGTGTTTTGATAGTGTAACCGTAGAGACTGTCTACCCTAGAGCCTAGCCATGTGATTAGGGTACTTCATTGTTTTTAGCTTGAGGGTATTTTGGCCTTTTTGAACTAATTGAATTTATTATATATTTATTTGGAATTTAATATAATTAATGGGGTGGTGTGATTTTAATATCATTTAATTGATTGCCTTGTGTTGTGTTTAGCCTAACCTAGATTGACCTAACCTAGATTAGTCATACCTAGACTTAGCTAGCCATGGTTAGTGATGGTTAGTATTGATTAGTTTTGATTTAGTCATGATAGTTAGAGTTAACTAGGTTGCATTTAAGTCATGTGTGAAACCTAGACTCTAGGCCATTGAATAGGCTAGATGGAATGAGAGCCATTAGATTCATCCCAAAACCCTAACCCTAGCATTTATGACCAGCCTAGGGATCCCCTCCAACACTATAAAATCCCTCTCAAAGTTTGTGCCTCCTTTTTATTCATTCCTTCATTTTTCTAAGGAAATGTTTGTTCTCCATTGAAACTTCTTCATAGTTTATTCAATAGTAGTCCATTTTCATTGCAACTTCTTCCATCGTGATCTAAATTTCCTTCCCCTACTGTTTATGGAGGTCATTCTCAAATTTGGGACAATGTGGAGCTTTGGGGTTAGCATGAAGGATCCCCTATTTTGAAGCTTCTTTAGGAGAAGAACACCAATAGGTAACTTCTTATTCTCTCCATGAAATTCTAGTTTTCTTGCATATTTGGACAGCCCTAGGAGTCCCCTAACTGTAGGAATTAGTTTCATGTCTTGGTGGACCCATTTCGTGTCCGTATCGGACACGTATCCAATATGATACCTAAGTGTTTGTAGAAATGCCTCTAAGGAATTTATTTTGTTGTTTTAGAAATCTGTCTGAATAGGATTGTAGATCTAGGGTTGCTCTGTGATTTTTGTGTGGACACTTGGGTATTTTGTGTCGTGTCGTGTCCACACGAGGGACACGAATACGCTGGATTTGGACTGTTTCAGTCCCCTGCTACTCGTGGCCTCGTGCTCAGTGCACAGGCCACGTGGCGGGCCGTGCTTGGACTGAGAGAAGGGGGCAGTGTCTGCGAACCTGCCCCCCAAGCCTCGTGTCCAGCGACATCGTGTCGGACATGCCAGGGCTCGCGCACTAGTGTTACACGCGCGCGCGTTCAGTCTGAACCGCATACTGATATGCGAGTCGTGTCCACTCTGGACACGACGTGGTCGTGTCATATTGGGTCCTATGTGTAGCCTGACACGTGGGCTACACGTGGGCATGACCACGAGACCCCACATGTCGTGTGTCTTGTCCTACAGACACGTGCACGTGTGCACGACACTGTACAACACTGGGTGCACCCCACGTGTTTGCAACGTGTTGGACACGCCTGTGTCGTATTTTTTGGACACATGAAGACACTCAAGACACGTGTACACATGCTACACTATTTAACAACCATTGTTTGTAATTTTTGTGATGGAATTTAGGGTCGAATCATTGATTCCTATTTTGGACTGATACCCTCTTAACTGAACTATTTTGTTCCTGATTTTAAATTGCAAATTACCTATTTTAAATGCTGTTAAATGGTCAATCTAGACTCCCACATATTGCTAGCTCATGGTAGCTTAATGTTTACGTTCGAATTTGGCTTTTGGTTTGTGAATGTGAATTAGACATTGTGTTGGATTGAAATTTGTTAATAACTGAGATTTAGTTTCCTGTTCTTTTTTTAAACTGATATGAATGAGTTTTTAATAATGTTTCCTGTCACTGTTCATTCCTAACCTGAGTACTGACACACAGTCCTAGTATTCATATCCTGAACTTTAATTTCCTATTTTTAAAAACTGAATTTCCTGTTTTGGTTGCCATGATTGAATCTTATACATAGGTATTGGACTATTACAATGTAGATTAAATTCATATTAGTTAGGTTGTGTTGTTGAATGAGATTTTGTAGATAGTATGGGTTGTTGAATTCGAATTTAGGATGAGACATAACTGTCAATTTGTTTTCGTTTATAAACTGTCATTAAATTCCAGATTTTTAAAGCTGAGAACACATTCATTCACACCACATCATGTTACACTGAAAACCTGAGTTTCCTGAGACTTTTCATTTATAATGCACTGTTGATTCACTGTTTGGCTTTGAAACATGAGATTTCAGTCATGATTGATTGGGTTTGATTTTAAATGTTAATGTTAATAACTGAGAACTTCCTTTTGTGTAAAAAACCTGAGTTATATCATTATCCTGTTATTGAGTTTGAAACCTGGGATTACATTGTCACTGTCATTTAGTCTATTCCTGAGATAGTCCCTGTTTTCCAAATCTTTGAACTGCAAATTGATTTCCTTTCCTTTTTGCAGTGCTCATATTATTAACTTATGTTCTCAGATTTTGGGAATTTGAGTTGGGTTGAACTGATTTCACATTCTTGTGCACTGGTTTACATTCATGTTATTATGTAGAAGTCTGAGACACATTGTATTGTACAAACCTGAGAACTGATGTAGGTTGCACTGATTTTCCCACATAGCTCTACACACACCTGAGCATCTATGAAACCTGAATTGAGTTCCTATCCTTAACTGTTTGAAGGTTGAATCATATGGATTAAATGTCTGGGATTATTTGTTAATTGATAGTCATGATATTAACTGTCACATTGATCTGAGCACCCACATTCACACATAATAACAATGTAGAGGGACACTGTCCATACACCTGGGAATTGGTTTCCTTTCCCATTTCTTAAAACTGATTAACTGTTAAGTTTGTAATATGGTACTATCTAAAGTAGGATTCATTTGTTTGGACTGTTAATTAATTCTTCCATTTCCTGTCAACTGAGAGTTCTAGGTGTATTGTGGATTTCGAAAACTGGATTGGTTTCCTTTCCCATTTTGGCACTGTTAAATGCTAACCATGACTGAACACTCTAACACACACATTGTTTTATGAACATCCTTTCACTGGAACACACTCTAACACATATGTTCCTGTGGCGCACACATACACTCAGTCACATGTTCCCATTTACTGAGTTCTTCCCTTTCGAAATATTAAACTGAAATAGATTGGTTTTGTTTTAATAGATGTCTTCATTGTCAAATGTTTTCCACATAACATTGTTTATGTTTAGCTTAAAGTTTACATTCGAAATTGGTTGTTTGTAAAGGGTTTTGGCAATGTGTGGGATCCAGAAACTATGAACTATGGAATAGGTTTCCTGTCAACTTGTATATTTTTCCTTTAACTGAGATGATTTCCTTTCCTCCTTTAGAACTGTTTTAAATGAATGTTGATTCAATCAACTGTAACTTCATGGGTTCCTAATCTGGGATTTAGTTTTAGGACTGTCATGTGGGTTATGGATTGGTTTTCAATGGTTGAATTGATATTGAAATGGTTAGCTCACTGTTCTAATTCCTGCATTCACTGTTTTCAGGATTAGCCACTGTTTTCCCTTAATACATCACTGTTTTCTATTTCCTAATTTTGTACACACACTCTATGAGATATCACACATACCCCCATTGCCATGCCTTAGCTCACACACACAGGGACACATGAACACTCACTGTTTTTCAATTTCTCTTTACCTGGGATTTATATGGTGGTTTGTTTTCAAGTTTCATTATTTAACCACCTGAATACTCTACAACACACACTTAGTAGTCTGCCCCCTTCATTCCTAACCATTCTACATAGGACTATATGAGCAGTCCCTCCTAGCATATATATATAACATGTGTATCAACACACACACACCAAGCAACATTGATACTAGACACTGTCACTTAATTTCCTATGACACATTGCATATCCACACATTAGTCTACATCTTACCCTTCACTGTTTTCCTCTAGACACTCTCACTAACACTCACACATTGTCTAACACCCATTCCATGATAACATACACTCTCATGACTCTCACTCACTCAATTACATGCTCTTCTCTATCCCTCTCTCTCTATATATATAAATTATATATGGCTAATGTGTTAATATGATAAATAGAGATTCCCTATAGTAATGTACATATATGTGTATATAGATATGTATATATGTGGGTATAAGATATATGGCCTAGTGTTGATTTCTTTTTTCATGTACACCTCCATATTCACACACGCACATAGCTTACATGCTAGTTTCCTCTCTTATGTAAAATATTGAATGTGATGGCATGTGTTTGGCTTGTATATCCTTGTGATTGGTGTGTGATTGCTAGGATAGCCTTGGTTAGGCTTAGTAAGACTTTTTTGGGTTAGGTTGACCTAGTTTGACTAGTGTGGTTGACTAGAGTTGACCAAGTGTTGACTTTAGTCTAGTTTGACCTAGACAGCATGCAGATGCATCGTAGATTATATTTATCATCTCCTGTATACATCTTGACTTGTGTTGCTCTAACTAGGAGTCAGGTATCTCATCTCTGACAGTACATTTACTTCAGACATTCAGATACGAGGCGAGTACATTCTCTGATCATTTCATATCCTGCTTAGAATTATTTCCTGCATTAAATTACTATACTTGATACTGTCACGTTGGTCACACGGATTAGTACTATATGGATCCCTTCTTGAGATGTTATCCCTTCAGGGAGCATCGGGGTACTCTATGTTCTGTGCGTTTCACTTACATGGCGTATCACTATGCTTCTTTGATTCTTTGATCACTTGTGACATATACCCATATGATCACAGACTCTTCTTTGAATCCTTATCCCATTTATGGGACAACTATGTATCACCCTTTGGGGGCTTATTACCCTTTGGGGGCTTATCACCCTTTGGGGGCTTACCACCCTTCGGGGGCTGTTATATAGGATCATAACATAACCTGGTTGGATCCTTGTGTATTAATTAGGGGTACGGGGGAGTATAAATAGCCATGTGAACAACTCCAAAGTAGAATAGCCATGTACGCCTCTTTAGTATAGCCATGTGCAAATCAAGCCGTTCACATGTCGACTTTGTACTCTAAATCACTAGTCACTGGTAGCTCTTTACTTATAGTAGATATTTCTATTACAGTTCTCTCTCCCTATTTACATACTGTATTTCTTCAGTATCTATATCTTACTTTACTGCATGATTATATTTTCTAACCTGCTATGAACTGTTGAGATGTACTGTGCTCGCTCCCGTCATGACTGGATCTGTTGAAAATTTTACAGAGGATGAGGAGGAACCCTGCACCCCCCTTACTTGGAGCTTGCCTAGATGACACTCGCGACCTGGACCCCTGGGGAGGTTCAGGCAGCTGCTCATGATGATACCTTGTATAGTGTAGATAGCTTAGACTGTCCTCTCTTTTCATGTTTAACTGTTGTCTTTATTTTCAGAGTTGTATATTTTAGAGATGTTGAGACTTTGTTATTTATTTCTGCTGTACCTCAGTTGAGGATTTTTTATCTATTTCCATCGTGCTACATTCTACCTTAGATTGTGATTGAGTTGTACCTCTGTGTTGGCCTCCTTTTGGAGAGTATATTCATGTTATGTAGTTATAGTTCATGACCTAGAACAGCGTTCTACCGCCGACACTGCGACGTAGGCTGGGCGCTGTTACGTACTCATACCCTCACGGTGGGTGCGGGTCGTGACACACGAGATCGGTCCCGCGGCTTGGGAGTCTCGTTAAGTCTCGATAGAAAGATGGAAAGCATGGTCAGGTTAAGGAAGGACTGGATAGATGGAGTTGAGACTTGCATGGTCATTGGACAACTTGTCGACAAGGTGTAGTCTTCTCGAATGATTATCGGGGCGCCGGGATCATTCGCACGGGGGAAGCACATTACGGCTCAAAGCAGGATGCCGGATAACCGCATGGGAGTATCGGCGCTTCCGGGGCTAGCTACCCATTAGAAGGGCGGCCCGATACCCCCACCGAGTCGTGTCCAAGATAGCTTGACATTGCTAGTGACCACTCGTGTAGATGTGTCGGCAAGAGCGGCAATCCGCATGTTTGCCTTTGGATAACGTCGAGTACTAGCACAGCGTCGGTCGAATCATGAGACAGTCTAGCACGATATATATCAAGTTAGCAAGATACGTGCTTCGGCACAAACCAAGGCTTTCGCGTATCAAGTATTGGCATTTGTGTATTGGCTTTCGCATATCAAGTATTGGCATTCGCGTATTGGCTTTCGCGTATCAGTATTGGCATTCGCGTAGTTGCTTCCGTGTATCGGCATTGTTGGCCTGAGTTGCATAAGTTAAGTCGAGTGCCATCGCTTTAAGTCGAAAAGGACCGTAATGTATAAGTTGGCTAAGTTAGGGAGTCGTTAGGCACGGCCTAAATCTTGAAGCACGAACAAGTCTAAGCATGGTCTAAGGGCACGCCCTGCACGAGTCAACCCTTGATGCCTTGGCACGGCCGAGCTCGCATAAGTTGCTCCTCGGCGAATCACTGTCTCGAATATGTTAAGTTACGAATAGAATACGCCACGACCCTGCCGTCCCGAGTTGAAGTTTGGTCAAGTACCTAGGCGATGAGGCACTGCCTCGATCGAAATACACGTTGACATGATAGAACGACTACGTCGTCGCATAACGAGTTGGTTAGACGTCAAGTCTTAAAATTGATCCTAAGGCAAGACTAGAAAGACAATCGTAAAGGGACTTGTAAGCTGCACAAAGTAAATGAACGTGTCGGTTTTGTATGGGTGGGCGAGGAGCTCACTCCACCAGTACAGTTGAGTACTGACACCCACACAGTGTTCATGTGCAGGCACAGGTAGAAGCTCGTGGCACGGAGCTCGCTTGGATGCGTCGAGGCACGGAGTTTCTTGGCGATTCAAACCGTGCAGCCACGTGGATTGAAGACTTATGCAGGACATAATGTATGGACATCGCCTTCCGAAGCTTCCGCTAGCTCAAGCATTAAAATTGAGAGAGGAGAGAGTGCAGAGTGAATTGTAAAAATGAGAGAAAAGTGAGCACGAGAGACTTGTAATTTGGCCTTGTGCCCACAAATGTAATCTTGTATACAATATCAATAAAGAGCTTCATTTGAATGATTTATGTTCATGTGTCTTGTCTTTAAAATTCCGTTGCAGGTTCAATGTTTCTGCTTGGGACTTCTGTGCGACGATCCCGTCGTCGCCGATGTAATCGGCCGTTATGAAACTGTTTTGCACGAACGCAATCTAGGCTCGTGTGGCATCACGCCTTAGCGAGGACGATCGCTCCTACGGGAGCGGGGCGTGACATCATAGAGTTTAGGAACATCAAAGGTAAAGTTTTTCTTGACCATTATTCCCAAATGCATTCATCCTATACCCAAAGTAGGTTTTGTGGGAGTGGAAGTTGAATTAATACAATTTTAGTGGGGTATCACTAAAATTGCTTAATGTGATCATTTTTATAGTTTGTTTTGGTTTCATATGTCAAATTTGTGAACGTTATTCACACTTAACAAGCATTTACCCTTTGTTTGCCATCGCCTCCTCCATGTGTCACGTTCCAATCCTAAAATACGTTGAACCAGACCATGTGGCAATAGACAACTAATACGATTACGGGTGAATCTAACTCAATTAGACCCACTTGAACGTACTCCAATGTATAAAAGTGAACTCCAGTCACAACTACATATGTATAGAACACGCGAACTAATCTCATCAACAAATTCGTAAGAAACAATGTCAAGGATTTGGTTGCTTCTATTGTGGGGTACATGGACACTGGAAGAAGGATTGTCCATGGTTGCTTTCACCATATAGAAAATTGTAATGGTTTAGGGATATGCAAGGTATCCAATTCCTAAGGCTCTGCATGGTGACCAAGGTCTATAAGGTTGTTGAAGAATCAGTTATTCATGGTACGTGTCACGACCCGCACCCTGATTAGGGGCACGAGTACGTGGTTACGTCCAGCCTACGCCGCAGCATCGGCGGTAGAACGCTGTCTAGGTCATCTATAAATACTACAACTAAACAGATAAATGTACCTGTACAGTATATATACTCCGAATGGAGGTGACATAGCAATACAGTCTCAATCACAAATGTAAAACTAAGGTAGATAGTATGGAAAGGAAAATACGAATAATGAGAACAGGAAATAAGTCCAAGATCCACACAAGTCTAGAGCTATACACAAACAACCCAGAGAATCACATAATATATAAAAACTACTACAGTCTAAAAAGTACTAGCTGGCTCGTAGGCCAGACAAACCTAACTAAGCTACACTACTCAGGGTGAGCAAAGTCTAGTGGCTCTACTAACAAACCACAGCCCAGATCTACTCTATCAGACTCGACCCCATAATAGGTCGGACAATCTGCCTCAGAATCATCTGTAATATGTCAACGGTATCCTGTCAGGAAAATGAGCAAGTACAAACACCAACAGCAGTTCCATATGAATTGACAAATTCTATAAGAGATAGTGTAATGAAATACAAGACAAAATCAACTGAAAATATATATAATGGTGTGAGTACTGAAAAGGACGACGATATGAATGTATATAGGGCGACTTGGGAACTGTTCGGAAAGCCGAGTTACAACCCCTAAACCAAACAAAGACTGGGGCTGTTACCCTTCTCCCGAACAGAACTTAGTCACCACAGATAATAAATATAAAAGGTGCCTTGAATTATTAGTGCGTCATGTGATCGGCTTGGGAAAAACATGTTAGAACCTTCCATCCGACCGGCTACAAACAAATAACAAGTGTGAAACAACAAGTGTGAAGACAAGGCCGGTCACCATGGAAAGTTGTGAACAAGTAGCTATGGACAAGTGTCGAGTACAAGTGTGAAGCAACAAGTGGGTATTTTGATCACACAACCACTAATAAATCCCCATCCCCGAATAGTATAAAGGATTCGGACATAACATGTCATGACACGAGATTTAAAAGCAGGTGATCAGCCCACTCTCAAGTCCATGTCTCTACAAGTACAAGTAACAAATCGAGTCATGTACCAATATACCAAGTAATCCGGGAACAACATCTCATGACAGGATCCGACATATACTAGTCCGTAAAATATCGTGTCTGGAAATCAAGTAAAACACTACGACTGAATCGGATATAGCAGATATCAAGACAATGAAAACTATCAGTGAATGTACTCGCCTGTGGTCCTGAGCTGATAAGGTGAACAGACGTTCAGAGTAAATCACAGACCTAAAATGAGATACTATGAGTTAAACAGGATTTTATACTGAAAAAGGAAACTAATTTAAGTCATGAATGCAAGTCTAAGTCAAAACTAGGTCAATCTAGGTCAAACTGAGTCGTACTAGGTCAAACTAGGTCATACTGGATCATACTAGTTCATACTAGGTCATACCAGGTCACGGGGAGTCAATCCAAATCAAACTAGGTCAAACGGGGTCAAAGGTTGACTTACAGTTGACTTTTGGTCAACTGGTCAACTCTGGTCAACTCTAGTCAACCCTGGGTCAACCCTAGGTCAAACTAGTCAAATGCTGACTAACTGTTGACTTTCAGTCAACTGGTCAACTCTGGTTTGGTTTCGGTCAATTTTAGTCACTTATAGGCTAAGTTTGACTTTCGGTTGACTTTTGTTGACTTTTGGTCAAAATGGTCAACCGAGGTCAAAACTAGTCTGAGGACACTAATCCTAACCATTACCAACCAAGAGAACCTAATTCTAACTATATCTTAGAAGTTAAACTCAATATCTTAACTATACCCTATTACCGACATTTACCCTTACCAAGGTAATCTCGATACCTTGCCCATTACAAAGGAAACCCCGCTAATACTCAAGATATTAGCCTAGGCTCTTTCGGGTAGCTAGATACTATCCTATCTAGGGTTTACCAACCAAGAAATCTAGGGTTCTTGGGCATCAAAACTATTTTTTCTAATATGTTACTCTCCTACACATTACCTTAAGGTAATATTGAGATATCAAGATACCACATCTAACATAACTCATTCTTCTAAACCACACTCACTCTCCCTCACAAACATCATCTATCTAACCCCCATCTAACTTAGAATGCTACTTCTAAAATAACTTCTCAAAAACTAACTCAAACATCTACCACTACCCTCAAGATAACATAACATGACATACTTTCTAACATTGACAAACCTTATTTTCTACCACTATAAATACTACCCTACTAACTGCCTAACACACTAAAAACACTCTCTAATTTAGGGGTTCGTAGTACTAAATGTGGTTGATAAGTGTGGGTAGGTATTTGGGGGCTAAGGTGGGTCAAAAGGGGATGTTTCGAGACCACAAAAACTCCAAAAAACCATCATGTACTGCTTCTGCTTACTGCTTATTGCTTACTTCTTACTGCTTTTTTCTGCTGCTTTCCTGCTCATTCTCTCACTCTCTAACCATCTAACCACACACACAAACACATTTACCAAATCCACCACCCTTCTCTTCTAACACACCTACACACATCTATATACAAACACATTACCACTCAATCAAAACACAAATCACTCAATAAACTACACTAGCCTCAAGTCAAATAGGATGGCATGATCCTCCCAACTCTCTCACCTTCACAACACACACACTACACTACCATCTATACAACATCAAACACACACTAGCACATATCCTCTATCAATCTCACTTCTCTCCACTAACCACATACATCCTTATCTCATTCAAACACACACACACACTATACTAACATATATTACATAACAATAATATATATATATATTTTTTTCTTTTACATAACAATAATATATATATATATATATATATATATATATATATACTATATCATACATATTCTTGATAATCTATGATACCTACATTCACATGATATCTATACTAGGCTCATAGGTTACACAAAATGCCTACGTCGCATAGTCACTCTTCTACTTAAAACCAATACTGTACCAATTGGGCCTTCACAAAATTCTAGAATTAAAGTATGTTATAGCTCTTCGTGTTAGCTTTCCGAAACTTCAAACGGATCGCATTTCCGTGTCTGGAAGCTCCCGGAATCGCAAAAACACCGAAACGCGTTCATCTTTCGTACAGCTGACACTCAAATAATTCTACAGAAAGTTATATAATGAATTTGGCTTATTAAAATATATATTTGGAAAGCTAAATTCAATACGCTTCTTTTAAAAAAAACAGGAGGTTAATTGGAGTTATGAGCTAAAAGTTATAACATTTCAAAGTTGCTCTAGTTACTAAAAATGTGGATAAAAATTATGACGAATTAGGGTTGTTTGGACAAAAACACATGTAGGCCAAAATACTTGGATACCAACATAGCTATCTAAATAAAATATATTCTAACCATCCTAAACAAGATCAATCCACTCTCTAAAAATATAATCTGAGATTAAAACACTAATTAATCATTCCTAAAATATATATATGCATACAAGTGTCCAAAATAGAGGTTTTTCCCACTGGGACACAACCACAACACAAAGGACACTCCTATGACCTCCAAATGGACACGAAATGGACACAAATAGAGATACAACCATGGGGGTCATTTCTATAGGTTCAAAATATTCCTATATGCATGTAGTGATGGATTAGAGGAGAGATTATACCTTCCGGGAGAGAGTTTCAAAGGAAAAAGCCTTCCGACTCGACACCGACACGTAGAGATTCCAAAAGGATACGAACGAGCTCCGAATCCTTCCAAACTTGATAGCACCCTTTAACTATGGAGTAGAGGAGAAGAGAAAAAGATTTGGTGGATGAAATGGTGGATTTGGAGATGAAATCAATGGAGTTGTTCTCTAGAAATTTGGGGAAGAACAAGAGAGAGAAAATGGATGGATAAAATGAAATGGAAGAGATGGTGACTCACTCCTTATCCCCCCATAGGTGGCTGCCCAAAAAGGGTGAGGTGTCCCCATTTTGAATGTCCAAAATGCCCTCCACTAATCTATTTGATTTAAATTAAGAATGGGTTAAAGGTTGAGGTCAAATTAGTCTAGTTTTAAGTCTCTAATTAAACTAAACCTATCCATAAATAATTAGTCTAACTACTAACTAAAATTAATATCATGTGGACTAAAATTAATATCATGTGGGCCATGCCTAACTAGTGTGTGGGTCCCACTAGAGTCAAACTACCCCCCGGGTCCCCGTTTCAAGTCGGATTGAGTTGAAATTCGAACCCGACTCAAATAATCCCAAAACAATATCATAAATAATAAAATAAATTTCAACCCCAAAATAATATCATAAATAATAAAATAAATTTTAAAAATATTCAAAAATGTAAAATGACAAAAATATTCCTGTTTCTGAAAACTGGGGGTGACAAATCTATCCACCTTAAAAAAAATTTCGTCCTCGAAATTAAAACCAAGCAATCACCAATGAAAATATCAAAATAAATCAAAGAGATCCAATGACCAAAATACCCTTGGGCTAGAAATGATACTGAAAGTATCCTAATCACATGGTTAGGCTCCAGGTCAAACAGTCCCTAGGGTTTCACTAGTAAAACATCAAAATCATAAGTCATGACTGAAAATTTTAAAATAATTAAAATCTCCAAAATCAAAGCATGAATTAAATGACAATAATTAAATGACTAAAATAATAGTATTTTAAAATTATACTCAAATAGAAACTAGGTGCTACAAGTCTATCCACCTTAAAGGAATCATCCTCAAAAATTAAAACAAAGTAACCACAGAAAAAATCATGCAATTCGATAATCGTATGCGTCTATCCAAAATCATGATACTCAGAATCTCCGTCATGCCAGTGAGCAAGGCTACGATAATCATAGAGTCCTTGACTATGGTACATACCTCTAGAATTATGGTATTTAAAATTTTTTGCATTGCCGCATGCTTGGCAGCGAAAACCTTAAATTCCCACACCCGAGAAATACGACCATAATCCGACTATATGTCCTCACTATGCCTGCTAGCATGACCCTAGAGGATTCTAAAATCTCATAATCAAGACGACCTAGCCCATACGACTTATCTCAGAAGAATATCACATCACAAGAACAAAATTTCATCCAACGATCAAGGAACAAATGGAATTGAATTTCAAGACAGTTTATAAGAAAGCAAATGCGAAAATGAGATCGAAAGATTGGAACCTGCTATCTGCTCTGCTACTGCCTGAAAACAAGTCACTGTCATCCTGAAGATGAATTGAACCCAAGAGATCAATATGGCACAAGATATGATATTATCAAAGGAGGACAATTGAATTCAAATGCAAGAAGAGTTGTCATGGTAATCAAAAGATCAGAATTTTCCTAAAATGTGATTGAGTAACTCCTTTCATATCCTATATCCTAGTCGCAGGCTCGTAAATAGTACTCTAAGTCGAGCACCATTATGAGATCGTACTAATTGCGACTCTGACCTGCATGGGCCACCACAAAAACGTGTCACGACCCGCACCCTGATTAGGGGTACGAGTACATGGTTACGTCTAGCCTACGCCGCAGCATCGGCGGTAGAACGCTGTCTAGGTCATCTATAAATACTACAACTAAACAGATAAATGTACCTGTACAGTATATACACTCCGAATGGAGGTGACATAGCAATACAGTCTCAATCACAAATGTAAAACTAAGGTAGATAGTATGGAAAGGAAAATACGAATGATGAGAACAGGAAATAAGTCCAAGATCCACACAAGTCCAGAGCTATACTCAAACAACCCAGAGAATCACATAATATATAAAAACTACTACAGTCTAAAAAGTACTAGCTGGCTCGTAGGCCAGGCAAACCTAACTAAGCTACACTACTCAGGGTGAGCAAAGTCTAGTGGCTCTACTAACAAACCACAGCCCGGATCTACTCTATCAGACTCGACCCCATAATAGGTCGGGCAATCTGCCTCAGAATCATCTGTAATATGTCAACGGTATCCTGTCAGGAAAATGAGCAAGTACAAACACCAACAGCAGTTCCATATGAATTGACAAATTCTATAAGAGATAGTGTAATGAAATACAAGACAAAATCAACTAAAAATATATATATAATGGTGTGAGTACTGAAAAGGACGACGATATGAATGTATATAGGGCGACTTGGGAACTGTTCGGAAAGCCGAGTTACAACCCCTAAACCAAACAAGGACTGGGGATGTAACCCTTCTCCCGAACAGAACTTAGTCACCACAGATAATAAATATAAAAGGTGCCTTGAATTATTAGTGCGTCATGTGATCGGCTTGGGAAAAACATGTTCGGACCTTCCATCCGACCGGCTACGAACAAATAACAAGTGTGAAACAACAAGTGTGAAGACAAGGCCGGTCACCATGGAAAGTTGTGAACAAGTAGCTATGGACAAGTGTCGAGTACAAGTGTGAAGCAACAAGTGGGTATTTTGATCACACAACCACTAATAACTCTCCATCCCCGAATAGTATAAAGGATCCGGACATAACACGTCATGACACGAGATTTAAAAGCAGGTGATTAGCCCACTCCCAAGTCCATGTTTATACAAGTACAAGTAACAAATCGAGTCATGTACCAATATACCAAGTAATCCGGGAACAACATCTCATGACAGGATCCGACATATACTAGTCCGTGAAATATCGTGTCTGGGAATCAAGTAAGACACTACGACTGAATCAGATATAACAGATATCAAGACAATGAAAACTATCAGTGAATGTACTCGCCTGTGGTCCTGAGCTGATAAGGTGAACAGACACTCAGAGTAAATCACAGATCTAAAATGAGATACTATGAGTTAAACAGGGTTTTATACTGAAAAAGGAAACTAATTTAAGTCATGAATGCAAGTCTAAGTCAAAACTAGGTCAATCTAGGTCAAACTGAGTCGTACTAGGTCAAACTAGGTCATAATGGATCATACTAGTTCATACTAGGTCATACCAGGTCACGGAGAGTCAATCCAAGTCAAATTAGGTTAAACGGGGTCAAAGGTTGACTTACAGTTGACTTTTGGTCAACTGGTCAACTCTGGTCAACTCTAGTCAACCCTGGGTCAACCCTAGGTCAAACTAGTCAAATGTTGACTAACTGTTGACTTTCAGTCAACTGGTCAACTCTGATTTGGTTTCGGTCAATTCTAGTCACTTATAGGCTAAGTTTGACTTTCGGTTGACTTTTGGTCAAAATGGTCAACCGAGGTCAAAACTAGTCTGAGGACACTAATCCTAACCATTACCAACCAAGAGAACCTAATTCTAACTATATCTTAGAAGTTAAACTCAATATCTTAACTATACCCTATTACCTACATTTACCCTTACCAAGGTAATCCCGATACCTTGCCCATTACAAAGAAAACCCCGCTAATACTCAAGATACTAGCCTAGGCTCCTTAGGGTAGCTAGATACTATCCTATCTAGGGTTTACAAACCAAGAAATCTAGGGTTCTTGGACATCAAAACTATTTTTTCTAATATGTTACTCTCCTACACATTACCTTAAGGTAATATTGAGATATCAAGATACCACATCTAACATAACTCATTCTTCTAAACCACACTCACTCTCCCTCACAAACATCATCTATCTAACCCCCATCTAACTTAGAATACTACTTCTAAAATAACTTCTCAAAAACTAACTCAAACATCTATCACTACCCTCAAGATAACATAACATGACATACTTTCTAACATTGACAAACCTTATTTTCTACCACTATAAATACTACCCTACTAACCGCCTAACACACTAAAAACAATCTCTAACTTAGGGGTTTCGTAGTACTAAATGTGGTTGATAAGTGTGGGTAGGTATTTGGGGCTAAGGTGGGTCAAAAGTGGATGTTTCGAGACCACAAAAACCCCAAAAAACCATCCTGCACTGCTTCTGCTTACTGCTTTTTCCTGCTTAATGCTTATTGCTTACTGCTTACTGCTTTTTCCTGCTGCTTTCCTGCTCATTCTCTCACTCTCTAACCATCTAACCACACACACAAACACATTTAGCAAATCCACCACCCTTCTCTTCTAACACACCTACACACATCTATATACAAACACACTACCACTCAATCAAAACACAAATCACTCAACAAACTACACTAGCCTCAAGTCAAATAGGATGGCATGATCCTCCCAACTCTCTCACCTTCACAACACACACACTACACTACCATCTATACAACATCAAACACACACTAGCACATATCCTCTATCAATCTCACTTCTCTCCACTAACCACACACATCCTTATCTCATTCAAACACACACACACTATACTAACATATATTACAGAACAATAATATATATATATATATATATATATATATATATATATATATATATATATATATATATATATATATATATATATATATATATACTATATCATACATATTCTTGACAATCTATGATGCCTACATTCACATGATATCTATACTAGGCTCATAGGTTACACAAAATGCCTACGTCGCATAGTCACTCTTCTACTTAAAATCAATATTGTACCAATTGGGCCTTCAAAAAATTCTAGGATTAAAATATGTTATAGCTCTTCATGTTAGCTTTTCGAAACTTCAAACGGATCGCATTTTCGTGTCCGGAAGCTCCCGGAATCGCGAAAACACCGAAACGCGTTCATCTTTCATACAGCTGACACTCAAATAATTCTACAGAAAGTTATATAATGAATTTGGCTTATTAAAATATATATTTGGAAAGCTAACTTCGATACGCTTCTTTTAAAAAAAACAGGAGGTTAATTGGAGTTATGAGCTAAAAGTTATAACATTTCAAAGTTGCTCTAGTTACTAAAAACGTGGATAAAAATTATGACGAATTTGGGTTGTTTGGACAAAAACACATGTAGGCCAAAATACTTGGCTACCAACATAGCTATCTAAATAAAACATATTCTAACCATCCTAAACAAGATCAATGCACTCTCTAAAAATATAAATCTGAGATTAAAACACTAATTAATCATTCCTACAATATATATATGCATACAAGTGTCCAAAATAGGAGTTTTTCCCACTAGGACACAACCACATCACAAAGGACACTCCTATGACCGCCAAATGGACACGAAATGGACACAAATGGAGATACAACCGTGGGGGTCATTCCTATGGGTTCAAAATATTCCTATATGCATGTAGGGATGGATTAGAGGAGAGATTATACCTTCCGGGAGAGAGTTTCAAAGGAAAAAGCCTTCCGACTCGACACCGACACGTAGAGATTCCAAAAGGACACGAACGAGCTCCGAATCCTCCCAAACTTGGATAGCACTCTATAACTATGGAGTAGAGGAGAAGAGAAGAAGATTTGGTGGAAGAAATGGTGGATTTGGAGATGAAATCAATGGAGTTGTTCTCTAGAAATTTGGGAAGAACAAGAGAGAGAAAATGGATGGATAAAATAAAATGGAAGAGATGGTGACTCACTCCTTATCCCCCCCATAGGTGGCTGCCCAAAAAGGGTGAGGTGTCCCCATTTTGAATGTCCAAAATGCCCTCCACTAATCTATTTGATTTAAATTAAGAATGGGTTAAAGGTTGAGGTCAAATTAGTCTAGTTTTAAGTCTCTAAGTAAACTAAACATATCCATAAATAATTAGTCTAACGACTAACTAAAATTAATATCATGTGGACTGAAATTAATATCATGTGGGCCATGCCTAACTAGTGTGTGGGTCCCACTAGAGTCAAACTACCCCCCGGGTCCCCGTTTCAAGTCGGATTGAGTTGAAATTTGAACCCGACTCAAATAATCCCAAAACAATATCATAAATAATAAAATAAATTTCAACCCCAAAATAATATCATAAATAATAAAATAAATTTTAAAAATATTCAAAAATGCAAAATGATAAAAATACTCCTGTTTCTGAAAACTGGGGGTGACAAATCTATCCACCATAAAAAAAATTTCGTCCTCGAAATTAAAACCAAGCAATCACCAATGAAATATCAAAATAAATCAAAGAGATCCAATGACCAAAATACCCTTGGGCTAGAAATGACACTGAAAGTAACCTAATCACATGTTTAGGCTCCAGGTCAAACAGTCCCTAGGGTTTCACTAGTAAAACATCAAAATCATAAGTCATGACTGAAAAATTTAAAATAATTAAAATCTCCAAAATCAAATAATGAATTAAATGACAATAATTAAATGACTAAAATTATAGCATTTTAAAATTATACGCAAATAGAAACTAGGTGCTACAAGTCTATCCACCTTAAAGGAATCATCCTCAAAAATTAAAACAAAGTAACCACAGAAAATATCATGCAATTCGATAATCGTATGCGTCTGTCCAAAATCATGATACTCAGAATCTCCGTCATGCCATTGACCAAGGGTATGATAATCACAGAGTCCTTGACTATGGTACATACCTCTAGAATTATGGTATTTAAAATTTTCGCATTGCCGCATGCTTGGCAGCGAAAACCTTAAATTCCCACACCCGAGAAATGCGACCATAATCCGACTATATGTCCTCACTATGCCTGCTAGCATGACCCTAGAGGATTCTAAAATCTCATAATCAAGATGACCTAGCCCATACGACTTATCTCAGAAGAATATCACATCACAAGAACAAAATTTCATCCAACGATCAAGGGACAGATGGAATTGAATTTCAAGACAGTTTATAAGAAAGCAAATGCGGAAATGAGATCGAAAGATTGGAACCTGCTATCTGCTCTGCTACTGCCTGAAAACAAGTCACTGTCATCCTGAAGACGAATTGAACCCAAGAGATTAATATGGCACAAGATAAGATATTATCAAAGGAGGACAATTGAATTCAAATGCAAGAAGAGTTGTCATGGTAATCAAAAGATCAGAATTTTTCTAAAATGTGATTGAGTAACTCCTTTTATATCCTATATCCTAGTCGCAGACTCGTAATTAGTACTCTAAGTCAGCACCATTACGAGATCGCACTAATTACGACTCTGACCTGCATGGGCCACCACAAAAACGTGTCACGACCCGCACCCTGATTAGGGGCACGAGTACGTGGTTACGTCCAGCCTACGCCGCAGCATTGGCGGTAGAACGCTGTCTAAGTCATCTATAAATACTACAACTAAATAGATAAATGTATCTGTACAGTATATACACTCCGAATGGAGTTGACATAGCAATACAGTCTCAATCACAAATGTAAAACTAAGGTAGATAGTATGGAAAGAAATATACGAATGATGAGAACAGGAAATAAGTCCAAGATCCACACAAGTCCAGAGCTATACACAAACAACCCAGAGAATCACATAATATATAAAAACTACTACAATCTAAAAAGTACTAGCTGGCTCGTAGGCCAGGCAAACCTAACTAAGCTACACTACTCAGGATGAGCAAAGTATAGTGGCTCTACTAACAAACCACAGCCCAGATCTACTCTATCAGACTCGACCCATAATAGGTCGGGCAATCTGCCTCAGAATCATCTGTAATATGTCAACGGTACGCTGTCAGAAAAATGAGCAAGTACAAACACCAACAGCAGTTCCATATGAATTGACAAATTCTATAAGAGACAGTGTAATGAAATACAAGACAAAATCAACTGAAAATATATATAATGGTGTGAGTACTGAAAAGGACGACATATGAATGTATATAGGGCGACTTGGGAACTGTTCGGAAAGCCGAGTTGCAACCCCTAAACCAAACAAGGACTGGGGCTGTAATCCTTCTCCCGAACAGAACTTAGTCACCACAGATAATAAATATAAAAGGTGCCTTGAATTATTAGTGCGTCATGTGATCGGCTTGGAAAAAACATGTTTAGACCTTCCATCCGACCGGCTATGAACAAATAACAAGTGTGAAACAACAAGTGTGAAGACAAGGCCGGTCACCATGGAAAGTTGTGAACAAGTAGCCATGGACAAGTGTCGAGTACAAGTGTGAAGCAACAAGTGGGTATTTTGATCACACAACCACTAATAACTCTCCATCCCCGAATAGTATAAAGGATCCGGACATAACACGTCATAACACGAGATTTAAAAGCAGGTGATCAGCCCACTCCCAAGTCCATGTCTATACAAGTACAAGTAACAAATCGAGTCATGTACCAATATACCAAGTAATCCGGGAACAACATCTCATGACAGGATCCGACATATACTAGTCCGTGAAATATCGTGTCTGGAAATCAAGTAAGACACTACGACTGAATCAGATATAGCAGATATCAAGACAATGAAAACTATCAGTGAATGTACTCGCCTGTGGTCCTGAGCTGATAAGGTGAACAGACGTTCAAAATAAATGACAGACCTAAAATGAGATACTATGAGTTAAACATGATTTTATACTGAAAAAGGAAACTAATTTAAGTCATGAATGCAAGTCTAAGTCAAAACTAGGTCAATCTAGGTCAAACTGAGTCGTACTAGGTCAAACTAGGTCATACTGGGTCATACTAGTTCATACTAGGTCATACCAGGTCACGGGGATTCAATCCAAGTCAAACTAGGTCAAACGGGGTCAAAGGTTGACTTACAGTTGACTTTTGGTCAACTGGTCAACTCTAGTCAACCCTAGGTCAACCCTAGGTCAACCCTAGGTCAAACTAGTCAAATGTTGACTAACAGTTGACTTTCAGTCAATTGGTCAACTCTGATTTGGTTTCGGTCAATTCTAGTCACTTATAGGCTAAGTTTGACTTTCGGTTGACTTTTGTTGACTTTTGGTCAAAATGGTCAACCGAGGTCAAAACTAGTCTGAGGACACTAATCCTAACCATTACCAACCAAGAGAACCTAATTCTAACTATATCTTAGAAGTTAAACTCAATATCTTAACTATACCCTATTACCTACATTTATCCTTACCAAGGTAATCCCGATACCTTGCCCGTTACAAAGGAAACTCCGCTAATACTCAAGATACTAGCCTAGGCTCCTTAGGGTAGCTAGATACTATCCTATCTAGGATTTACCAACCAAGAAATCTAGGGTTCTTGGGCATCAAAACTATTTTTTCTAATATGTTACTCTCCTACACATTACCTTAAGGTAATATTGAGATATCAAGATACCACATCTAACATAACTCATTCTTCTAAACCACACTCACTCTCCCTCACAAACATCATCTATCTAACCCCCATCTAACTTAGAATGCTACTTCTAAAATAACTTCTCAAAAACTAACTCAAACATCTATCACTACCCTCAAGATAACATAACATGACATACTTTCTAACATTGACAAACCTTATTTTCTACCACTATAAATACTACCCTACTAACCACCTAACACACTAAAAACACTCTCTAACTTAGGGGTTTCGTAGTACTAAATGTGGTTGATAAGTGTGGGTAGGTATTTGGGGCTAAGGTGGGTCAAAAGGGGATGTTTCGAGACCACAAAAACCCCAAAAAACCATCCTGCACTACTTCTGCTTACTGCTTTTTTCTGCTTACTGCTTATTGCTTACTGCTTTTTCCTGCTGCTTTCCTGCTCATTCTCTCACTCTCTAACCATCTAACCACACACACAAACACATTTAGCAAATCTACCACCCTTCTCTTCTAACACACCTACACACATCTATATACAAACACACTACCACTCAATCAAAACACAAATCACTCAACAAACTACACTAGCCTCAAGTCAAATAGGATGGCATGATCCTCCCAAGTCTCTCACCTTCACAACACACATACTACACTACCATCTATACAACATCAAACACACACTAGCACATATCCTCTATCAATCTCACTTCTCTCCACTAACCACACACATCCTTATCTCATTAATCAAACACACACACACACTATACTAACATATATTACATAACAATAATATATATATATATATATATATATATATATATATATATATATATATATATATATATATATATATATATATATATATATATATATGTACTATATCATACATATTCTTGACAATCTATGATACCTACATTCACATGATATATATCTATACTAGGCTCATAGGTAACACAAAATGCCTACGTCGCATAGTCACTCTTCTACTTAAAATCAATACTGTACCAATTGGGCCTTCACAAAATTCTAGGATTAAAGTATGTTATAGCTCTTCGTGTTAGCTTTCCGAAACTTCAAACGGATCGTATTATTGTGTCCGGAAGCTCCCGGAATCGCAAAAATACCGAAACGCGTTCATCTTTCGTACAACTGACACTCAAATAATTCTACAGAAAGTTATATAATGAATTTGGCTTATTAAAATATATATTTGGAAAGCTAACTTCGATACGCTTCTTTTAAAAAAACGGGAGGTTAATTGGAGTTATGAGCTAAAAGTTATGACATTTCTAAGTTGCTCTAGTTACTAAAAACGTAGATAAAAATTATGACAAATTTGGGTTGTTTGGACAAAAACACATGTAGGCCAAAATACTTGGATACCAACATAGCTATCTAAATAAAACATATTCTAACCATCCTAAACAAGATCAATCCACTCTCTAAAAATATAAATCTGAGATTAAAACACTAATTAATCATTCCTACAATATATATATATGCATACAAGTGTCCAAAATAGGGGTTTTTTCCACTAGGACACAACCACAACACAAAGGACACTCCTATGACCTCCAAATGGCACAAAATGGTCACAAATGGAGATACAACCATGGGGGTCATTCCTATGGGTTCAAAATATTCCTATATGCATGTAGGGTTGGATTAGATGAGAGATTATACCTTCCGGGAGAGAGTTTCAAAGGAAAAAGCCTTCCGACTCGACACCGACACGTAGAGATTCCAAAAGGACACGAACGAGCTCTGAATCCTCCCAAACTTGGATAGCACCCTCTAACTATGGAGTAGAGGAGAAGAGAAGAAGATTTGGTGGAAGAAATGGTGGATTTGGAGATGAAATCAATGGAGTTGTTCTCTAGAAATTTGGAGAAGAACAAGAGAGAGAAAATGGATGGATAAAATAAAATGGAAGAGATGGTGACTCACTCCTTATCCCCCCATAGGTGGCTGCCCAAAAAGGGTGAGGTGTCCCCATTTTGAATGTCCAAAATGCCATCCACTAATCTATTTGATTTAAATTAAGAATGGGTTAAAGGTTGAGGTCAAATTAGTCTAGTTTTAAGTCTCTAATTAAACTAAACCTATCCATAAATAATTAGTCTAACTACTAACTAAAATTAATATCATGTGGACTAAAATTAATATCATGTGGGCCATGCCTAACTAGTGTGTGGGTCCCACTAGAGTCAAACTACCCCCCGGGTCCCCGTTTCAAGTCGGATTGAGTTGAAATTCGAACCCGACTCAAATAACCCCAAAACAATATCATAAATAATAAAATAAATTTCAACCCCAAAATAATATCATAAATAATAAAATAAATTTTAAAAATATTCAAAAATGTAAAATGACAAAAATACTCATGTTTCTGAAAACTGGGGGTGACAGTACTGTCCATTGGCAAAGTTAGTATAGGCTACCTTTACTTTACATACAACTCTCTCTCTCTCTCTCTCTCTCTTCAATGGACGAAGGTGGTTGGCAGAAACTAAATCAAGATAAACCTGGGGTATTCTTAAAGTAGGAAAATTATTTTAGGTATTTTTTCTACAGTACATAGTAGTTTGGTGTAAGCAAATATGTTAAAAGTAGTTAGTCGAAATGCATCAGTAGAGGATGATACGATGTCTAAACGAACCAAAGATAGCCAACGCCATTGAAAATAACGTTATATAGTTGGTCGCTAAGGTGTATCCGTATGTCGCTAACCTAAAAAGCAAACGTCGCAGAACGTCGCTACCTTGTTGACGTGGCAAATTCGACATGTCAGCAAAATAGTCAACTAACGTCGCTAATTCGTCGCTATTTACGTATCAGAACGTTGCTAGCCTGTGTCGATGAGGTCGCGGTCTGTCGCCAGACGTCGCTAAAATCGTGACGTGGCAAACCCAAATTGTCAAATTTAACGTTACTAAACGTTGCCGATTAATTACGTCGCTAAACGTTGAGCTGCCAGCGACAATTAGCAACGGAAGATTACGTCGCTAATTAGCAACGCGTTGTCGGTAAACGTCGCTAGCCACTAAAATGCTAGCGACGGTTGGACGTCGCAAAGTAATGTCGCCATGGCGACGAACATCAACGAGTTCTTTGTTAGCAACCATGTATTACGCGACATGGATGTTACGTCGCTAATTTCGTCGCTAAATGAAATCAGCGACGTTTTTTTTTTCGTTTAGCGACGTCCTCTGGCGTTGCTAATATGACTTATTTTGATAGTGATAGTTGTTCGAATCCACGAGACTACAATTCACCAATAATTTTAGAAAACAATCATATAATTTTGTTTTATAATTATTTGTGTTAATTAAAACTAATATAATGGAGATATTGTGCATTTTTTTACGAAACTTGGAGAAGATATCAAATCGAAAAATGGTAAATAAAAGCCTATTAAATATAATCTTTAGTCTAAGGTAAAAGATATGACCGGAGTTGCTAGATCTATTGTTTTTATAAGTTGAGAATAATTGATTCTAGGCTGATCTAAAAGAGAATTAGCAAAGAAAAATAGATTTTTTTAGATTGTTCTAAATTAAGGTCGAGTCGATCCAATCACTTAGTCAGGGATTAGTTTCCCTGTCCCAACAAAGAAAAATAAAAAAATTTAGACTAAAATATCCCTGGTCCTCCTCTCCCACTGGCACCCATGAGATAAGCTCCCCCTCTCTTCTTCCTCCTCTCCACCTTCTCCAAATCCAAACACACCTAAATCCTAAATTCTTCCTCTCCATCACTTTTTTCAACCTCACCTCCATCTTTTCTTAAAAAAGATACAAACAAAGAAGGGGAATAAAGTACCTAAAAATTAAGAAAGAATGATACTTTTGTTCTTCTAATTCTTTCATGGATCTAATCACTCTAAATAAAGAGAGGGAGGAAGAGAGAGTCACCAAACCCAATAAAAAAGAGAGAAAAAAAAAAGAGAAAGATCTAATCACTCAATAAGAGTAGAATAAAGAGGGGAGGAGGAGGTACGGGCTCACCATTAATGTATTATTCGAGCTTTTTCTAGAGGAGGAGGAAGAAGAAGAAGAAAGGAGGAGGAAGAAGAAACTAAAATAGTTGATTGTGTAGAATTGAAATTAAGCCTAATAATAATATAAGGAGCACATAAACCCACAACAAAACCATAAATGACCCATAATTTTCGTAACATTTGTAAATTAGGTTGAACATAAGTTCCATAATAAATGACAAAACTTAGAAACCCGCAAACCAACTATAAATCAGTGTTTTAAAAATCGGACCGGATCGGCTGGTGCAACCGGTTGATCCGTGAACACCGATAACTTTTTCGGAGTGGATCGGTGTTAACCCGTGTTTTTAAAGAACTGATTATAAATGAATATTTTTTGTATAATCAATGTCCATAAGAGATTGACTTTGGACCATTTAGATTAATTCAATAATTGAACCACTGGTTGAACCAACTGGATGAACAAATTTGACCTAATTCAGTGTCTCCTAAAATCGATTTCCGGTCCGATTTCTAAAACACCGCTATAAACCCTCTCAACAACTATTGGCTTTACGTAGTTTGTAAATAGTTTCCAAAAAATTCCATCCTACTTTGTTTACGAGTTTATGTAGTCCACGTTCCAAAATCAAACTCCTTTTCCAAGTAATGCTAACCCACCAATCCCAAACCAAAAAATTGGTTCACTTTGTTGCACTCTCCCCGACTTTCTTCATAACCTCCTCCCGATTTATAAAAAACACGACTCCTACTCGCCCCCCCCCCCCCCCTCCATATTCCTTTCCTTCAATGCCAGAAACGTCCATATGCGGACTCGCCGGCGACGTCCGGGTCGGACCCACGCCGGACCCGGATCCCAGCCTCCCTCCGGAGTCCGTCCGGGTCCCGATCCACAGCATCGGCGGCGGCGTCTACGAGCGGGACGACTCCGCGAAGGAGTCCACCAACCCGAAATCCAATAACAACCCGAACCCGAACGCGAACGCGAACGCGAAGGTCGCCGCTGGCGGGTCCAGATCCGCTTCCCAGCGCGGGACGAATCTCAAGGCGGAGGGCCCCATCATCGGCCTCCCGGGGAGGATCCGCCACGTCAGCTGCTCGGTCTCCCGCCGCCCGCCCCCTCCCAGCACCAGCTCCCGGATCTTCCCCAAGAAGAAGAAGGCCGTGCCCCAATCCGAACCGACCTCCCCGAAGGTCTCCTGCTTCGGGAAGGTCTCGTCGGATCGGGAGCGGGTCGAGAGGAAGGACAAGAGGAGGGATCCGAATCGGAAACCAGGGTGGTGGGCCCACCTGGCCGCTTTCTTTCTCTCCTGTGCCTGCGGCGGCAGCGGCGGAGGACGGCGACGACGTCGTAAGTTGTTGGACGACGACGGGACGGAAGCGAAGCCGGCTAACGGGAAGATCAAGAGCACCACTCCCGCGGCGACCAGGCTGGCGGCGGTCCCCGTGGAGGAGCCTCCGGTTCCGGGTTTGGGCGGGATGAAGCGGTTCGCGTCGGGGAGGCGATCTGCCGCGTGGGCCAGCGAGGGCGAATTCGATATCGACCGAGATGCGGTTCTAGCCAGACATTCTGTCGGATCAATTCAAGAAGGATGGAGAGACTGAGTAGATTCCACATCTACATAAAACTCGGTAGACATACATCCATCTCGATGTACTAATATACCTACATTTTGTTGTTGTTGTGTGGATTTATAGTTTGTGCTTATATTGTTTTGATTAGATAAAAGAAATTATCATGTATGTATGTATGGGTTGTCTACATAGTAATTATTAGTGAGTATGTTGATTGTGAGCCACTCTAATGGTTGTTGGTAATCTGTCCATTTTAATGTTTGAATTGAGTCGTTTGAGTAAGATGAATTATCAAAGGATTATGGACAACATTTAAAAATTAAATAAAGGACACGCAAGATGCTTCTTGGTAGTTACCAAGTTTTAGAGTAAAAAAAAATGGTACTTATTAGTTTTTACTTGAAACTAAGATCCTGACAAAAACAGTCAAAGTCTCAAAGATGGGAAAAAAAAAATCTTAGTGGGACATGGATGAGGAAGATTTTGAACATCACAGTTACATCATTCACTATTTTAATTTATGAATGACCTACCATATTCTAAGAGAGTAATAAACAAAACTGTGAGTTTTGGTCCCCACAGATTCATGTATATTGGAGGGTTTTTTTTTTTTTTTTAATTCATTAGGACTATCTAATTTTCTTAATATTTGATTTGTGAACATTTAGGAATACGATTTATAATTTTAGTAATATCGATAGTATTATTGACTAGATGGATTGAATATGTTTTGCTTAATTATAATATTATTGATTGGACTATGAAGAAAAATCTTATGTTATTTCGATGTGGTCTAGTATACGTCATTTATTTCTATTACACTGTGAAAGATGGTTAGACACTAGACAGTATAGTCTAACAGCCATTATAATTTAGGCTAAATTACAACTTGATACCCTCAACTATCACTGTTTTTTAACTTGATACCTTCAACTTTTATAGGTACTAACTTGATACCCTAAAAAAAATTGGTCCAAATTGTCCCTTCCTTCTCCCCCCAATCCCCCACCCCCTCTCTCTCCAGCTGTGGGTGGCAGCGGACGGTGGCGGCGCTTGGGGCAATGCGCTGCGACACTTGGGGCAGCCCGTCGGTGGGGTCGAGGGTGGGTAGGGGGAGTGGTCGGGTGCGGGTAGGGGGGTGGTCGAGGCGGGGGCGGGTAGTTGGGGGTGGTCGCCGGTAGGGGAGGGGAGGGGGGGGGGAGGGTTGGGATGGCCGCCGGGAGAGGAGAGGGGTGGAGGAAGTAGCAGCCAGGAGGGGAGGGGAGGGGAGTTTAGGAATAATTTTTTTTTTAATTTGGATATCAAGTTAGAAATATAAGTTGAGATAGAGTATTAAGTTAATACATATAAAAGTTGGGGGTATCAAGTTAAAAAAAACAGTGATAATTGAAAGTATCAAGTTACAATTTAGCATATAATTTAATATAGAAATTTATCTAGATTTTAAAATTTCTACAATAAATTATAATTTAATTAAGAGTGGATGTAGATTGTGAGAGACTGAGATCTCTAGCAGACTTGACTATTGAGGACGTTGCTGGCACAGTAAAAAAGTCAATCCGTGTTTTTTTTGTCATTGTTTGCATAGAGTGACTGAGTCAGTCACTGGGAGGACTAGATCAATGCATTGGCTAGGACCCTATTTGATTTAAGAGTGTCCCACACTACTTCAATAACTTCTTCACAACAACTAACAATATTGACTTCTAAAAAGACAACTAACAATATCTACCACCAACAGACTATGAACAAAAATCAACTCACTATTTGGTGATATAATTTAATTTTTTTATTTAGTTTTTTTTACCAACAGTGAAATATGTCGTTCTCGTGTACGCGCATGCGATATTCTTCGACAAGGAGTTGTGCAACATATTTCAAGTAGTCCAAGCACTTGTTGAAGGTCACTTCCTCGTAGTTGAAGTTTGCGTATTTCTCGAAAGTTTAAGGCTGAATCGTACTCTTCTAGATAAGTCAGACAAGTTAACTTCAAAATTAATAACGATAGCCAAGTCTTTTGAATTTTGTTAACATGTGCCCTAAATTTAAATATTATTTTTATATGAAAAAAATATAATTAATCACGAAAAAAGTTAAGTGGTGTCTCAATAAAGCAAGAGTATGAATGTAATAAGAGAAAATTAACTTTCAATAGTTGCAACGGTTTTTAGGGAGAGTGTGTGTTTGCTAATACATCTATTTTAGTTCGGAATTAATGTGGAACAGATACTAAGTTCAACTTAATTCAATTTTACAATGGGTTTTGAAAGATTATACTTTCTCACTAATAGAATCTCATCTCAAACAACAAGATTTAAAAGATTTTACAAACTTATGTTGAAATGAAACAGAAGAGAGGGTTTATGCCAAAAAAAAAAAGCCCTTTGAATATAAAAATTATGTCACTGTTTTTCCCCCTACTGCTAAAATTATTACATGGTTTTTAGGTTGTTTTATAATTCTTAAAACAGTAAAAACAAATATAAATAATTAGAGAAAGAAAGAAAATCTCCTCTAGACTCTCTTGATTTATTTATAAGAGAGACGGAGAACTAATCCACATGACTTCCATGGGGGGCCAAGCCAATAATTCATCAGAATAGTAGCTGGAGATAACTTGCAGAATCCAATCTATGAAAAAAAAAATTCAATAATAGGAGAATACTGTGGCTCTGTTGCCTCCACGTTAATTCTAATATTAATCCTAATTCTAATATTTAAATTGAGATTAATTGTGTAGGTTTTACTTTTTATTTGTAACCAAATTGTTAGTATTTGAATCATATTTAGTAATTCTAGTAGTAAAAGGATTGTAGCAAATTTCTAGTCCTACCTAGATAATTGAGTTTTTTTTTTATGTTATGTATACATAGGATTTGATTTTACGTATGAACACATGACCTGCTATATAAAATAGTCTAGCGTTCATTGTGTAAAAGATTAGTTGTGCTCAAGGAAAGAAATTAATTGTGTTCAAGGAAAGGCATTTGGTAGCCACTAAGGGGGCGTTTGGTACGCGGTATTTTTTTTTTATTCTCGGAAAAATTTAAGATGGAAATTTATTACCACGTTTGTTTGGCTTATAAAAAATTTATTCCCGGAAATTATAAATACCCGGGTAAATAGTTTACCCACAAAACATGGGAATTCTATCCCTTGAGAATAGGTGGGTATTTTTTTTTTGCCCGGGAAAAAAAAAATGTCTAAATTTTTTTTCTTCTTTTTTGATCAATTTTGATTAGTTTTGAACATTTTTTTCTTTTTTTGTCGTTCTTATCGCTTTTTTGTCATTTTTTTCGTTTTTATCCAATTTTTTTTCGTTTTTAAGCAAATTTTTGTCGTTTTTACCCATTTTTTGTCTTTTTTGTCACTTTTTGATTATTTTTTGTCGTTTTTATCGCTTTTTTGTCAATTTTTTTGTTTTAAGCAATTTTTTGTCGCTTTTAACCCATTTTTTGTCTTATTTTATTATTTTTTGTCGTTTTCATCGTTTTTTTTGTCATTTTTTGTCGTTTTTATCCATTTTGTCGTTTTAAGCAATTTTTTGTCGTTTTTACCCATTTTTTGTCTTTTTTGTCACTTTTTGATTATTTTTCGTCGTTTTTATCCAATTTTTGTCCTTTTTGTCGCATTTTTGTTAATTTTTGTCGTTTTAAGCGATTTTTGTAGTTTTTTTTTGTTTTTACCGATTTTTAGTCGGTTTTTTTTTTCGTTTTTTTTCGCTTTTTGGTCATTTTTACTAAATTTATGTCGTTTTTTATCATTTTTGTCGCTTTTACCGTTTTTTGTCGTTTTTGTCGCTTTTTGGTTATTTTTGTCGTTTTAACCAATTTTTTGTCGTTTTAACCGATTTTGTGTCCTTTTTTGTCGTTTTTATCGATTATTTTTCGTTTTTGTCGCTTTTTGGTTATTTTTTGTCGTTTTAACCGACTTTTTGTTATTTTTAACCGATTTTTTGTCGTTTTTAATCGATTTTTGTTTTTTGTCGTTTTTGCCGCATTTTGATTTTTTTTGTCGTTTTTACCGATTTTATGTCGTTTTTGTCGTGTTTTGGTTATTTTTGTCGTTTTTACCCTTTTTTTGTTATTTTCTGTCGTTTATACATTTTTTGTCGCTTTTTGGTCATTTTTGTCGTTTTAACCGATTTTTCGTCGTTTTTCATCGTTTTTGTCGTTTTTTGTTATTTTGTCGTTTTTATCGATTTTTTGTCGTTTTTACCATTTTTTTTTCGTTTTTACCGATTTTTTGTCCTTTTTACCGGTTTTTTTATATTTGTTCATTTTTTTTCGTTATTATTATTTTTTATTTTTTTTCGGGAATATTTATATTGTCACCAAACATGGGAATGTAATTTTTCCGGGAATTTAATTCCTTGGAATTTGATTCCCAGAAATATAGAATTTCCGGCTATATAGTATTCCGCATACCAAACGTCCCCTAATAGATTCAGACAGAGAAATAGGGAAGAATTTAAAAGATTGAATAAGAGAGAAATTGAGTTAGAGAAAGAAAGAGGAGAAATAGAGAGATCCAAAAAGAAATAAATTGAATTTCTCAGATTTTATTTTTTTGGTGTAAGAAGTTTTAGGGATATTGTGAAGTCTTGTAATCTTATTTAGTAGTGATATCGTTTTTTTCAATTATTACGTGTCTTTGTTTTAAATATTTGTGATCCTATAAGTCGACTACCATGCATGTTCGACATTAGTTCATCCCGAATTCTTATTTTAGAGAATAGTTTTTCTGCTTTTATTCACAATTAAAATTTTGTTTTTTATTTGGTTTATACAACAAGTGGGAACGGTTTTAGATAGTAAATGTGGCCTAGCTGTTATGATAAGGAACTATAATTGAACAAAAATATAAGATAATGACACAAACTCCAAAAAATAGTTATCAGTGACTATAAGGAAAACAATTGTTTGTAAAATAAACCAAACACTAAAAATCAAAAGGTATATAAACATACTAGCTATCCAATATTTTCTAGATGTCAATAAACTAAGGGTAAATTGCAAAAAATCTCTCGTTAGATTTTCGCTTTTTGCACTAAAAGACCTAATGCTCTTAAAATTCCTAAAAGTATGAAATATGCTCATTTTGTTCCTAAATGACAATTTTATCCCTCCCCCCCTCCTTCCTCGGCTGTTTGAGCTGTGTTCGCCGGCGAGGAGGAGGAGGGAGGGTGGTTGTGGCCGGCGAGGGAGGCGGAGGGGGGGGGTGGGGGGTCGGGCGGGAGGGGGGGGGGTGGTCGGGGGGTCGCTCGTCGGCGAGGAGGAGCAGGGGAGGTCGGGGCCGGGGAGGGAGCAGGGGGGGTCGGGGCCGACGAGGGAGGAGGAGGGGGGGTGGGGGGGGGGGGGGGGGGGGGTCGGGGGGGCGCTCGCCGGCGAGGAGGGTGGGGCTGGGGGCTCGCCGGCGAGGGAAGGGATCCGGGGGGGGGGCTGGGGGCTCGCCGGCGAGGGGGGGGATCGGGGGGCTGGGGGCTCGCCGCCGCCGCCGCCGCCGGGGGGGGGGGGGGGGAGGGATTAGAGGGGGACATGAGTATTTTAGGTATAAAAATTTAAAAATTTGGCTGGAGGGGCCTAATCGAGCGGATTTGTAATCTAATGAGGGACAAACTGCCAAAAAAATTTAAAAGGTCTTTCTACGCAAAAGGCGTATATCTAACGAGAAATTTTTTGCAATTTACCCAAAAACTAATCCTAGTTTATTTAGAACATATATAAACATACTTCTTTTAGTTAAACTTGAGCTTGTACAATTGCCAATTGACTGTTTGATTTTTTTGATTTTGTTTCACTGAAAAAAAATACACCCACAACTAAGAGCACTAGTTATCTCCCAGTTCACATTAGCCAAACAATTATTTATTTACTTATTTTCTAAAAAATAACGAAAAAAAATCCGATTCTTTCAATGTAGCCAACCTGAAAGCAACATTATTCAATGTTGATAACATCAATAAGCAGTAATAGAAATCGACTCCATAAAATTTTGCATCTCGTGAATTGACATACATATATCTTTCTTTAGCTATGGTTCAGAATTGCTGTAACTTGAAAAAAAAAAAAAATAGAAACATGAAAAGCTTTTGAAAACAATCTTTTACTTGCTTTTAAAATCTGATCCAAATTGAATTATTTTTAAAAAAAATTATAATAAATTGTTGTTGTTAGGCAACTCTCAAAAATACTTCTCAAGAATATAAGTAAATAAATAAATAAAAGTAATTGTGAACGGTCCCAATCTCCAAACTCAATAACCTATCACAAGCCCTGTTACATGGGAACAAATACAATGCCGTAAGACACAACAATAAGGACACAAAATATTAACAGAAATTTTCATATGGGATAATTCTAAAAAAGGAAAATTTTGAATAAATTATAAATGAAATAAGAACATGCCGATTGACTTGGTGCTCACATGAACACGAAAAGAGAGAGGGAGAGTCATGGAGGGCAAGAATGGGGTTTTGTGGAAGAAGAGTAATAATTTTTTTTAAACAATGTCTACTCTTCATGACTTTTCGTCTCTCAGTTTGGCAAATCTTTTTCCTGTCTACTTCGGCTCATTATTTTGGGAATGAAGAGGGGGGAGGTAACTGATTTTTTTGTAGTCATCCTCCAATGGAGGGGCGACACGTAGCCCACGAGTCAGACTGCAGTCCAAACCCGTATGCAACGTAGCAGTCTCCATTGTCGAATAGCTTTAATTAGGGTGTGTTTGGTATGAAAAAAAAAATGGAAGGAAGAAAAATGGAGGAGAAAAAAGGGGAAATGAATGATACATTTTCTCTTGTTTGATATAGAAGGAAAAGTGGATGGAAGGAAGAGTGGAGGGATTAGTTTTTTCTTCTAACCTAAAGAAATCAAGATGTGGAAGAAAAAGTAGAAAGAAAAGAGGATGCTCATCTTAGTGAACAATTATACGGGTAAAGTGCAAAAAATCCCTCGTTAGATCATTTTGCACTAAAAGACCCGACGCTCTAAATATTTCTAAACGTTTCTAAAATGCTCATTAGACCCCCTAATTCTGATTTTTGTGTAACAGACGTTATTTCTCGAGTAAACTGACCGTTATACCCTCCCTAATATAGGCTAAACCCCCCATTAGATTAATGTTATTCTTCCAATTCGACGCTTAAGCTCTCTTCCAGTTCGACGTGAATCGAAGACGGAGAACAGGAGGTTCGTAATTCGACGCTTAAGCTCTCTTCCAGTCCTAATTTTGCACGAAACCCTAATTCGAAGACGGAGAAGAAGAGATCCAGGTATACTCGTAAACCCTAATTTCGTTTGTAACCCTTTTGGTGTGACAACCCTAATTTTGCACGAAATTTTTTTGTTTGTGACGAGGATTTTGTTCGTGACGAGGAATTTTGGAAAAAAAAATCCTAGTTTGGGAAGACTTTAGGAGAACCCTAATTTCGTTTGTAACCATATTTTGGTGTGTAACCTCATTTCGTTTGTAATTGTGTCTGCACAATTACTGGACAAAGTGTGTGGACATGAAACCCTAATTTTGATGGCTAAGTGTGAAAATGGTAACTGTATGTAATTAGTTGTTAATTTGTTATTAGTTTGTAATTGTGTACAGGTTTTAACACAACATGTTTGGTACAAAGTATGCTCTTCACATGTATGTTGGGGGTCACTTTGATGTTGGTGACAAATACGTTGGTGGTGTAGTATTGGAACTGAAAAAATTTATTCTTAGTGATGAATTCTGTTGGTTTGACCTTGATGGCCTATGTGCAAGTGCTGGGGTGCAGGCTCCCTGTGAAGTTTACTTCTATGACCCTGTGGATGGAAGGAAGACACAATTATTGGGTGACAATGATATAATGAGCTGCTTTGCAAAGTTTCCAGAGCCATGTCTTCTCAAATTTTATGTATTAGGGAAGCTCGATGAGTCACTCATTGATTACAATGATTATGAGACATATATTACTGATTTTAGTGAAGCAGCTATAGAGATGGAAATGAAGATGGATGATGATTATTGGGCAAGCATTAACTTGACTGGGGTACCACTTGAACATGTGGATGAAGAACATGTGTCTGTTCAAGCCGTGGGTGAAGAACATGTGGCTGTCCAACAAGTGTCTGATGAACATGTGGCTGTTCAACAAGTGGGTGAAGAACATGTGGCTGTGGGTGAAGAACAAGTGGGTGAAGAAGAAGTGGCTGAAGAACAAGTGGCATAATGTCACGCCCCAGAACCAGAATACTGGAGAGCGGAGGAATGACTCAGCCAGCTACGTATCACGGGTAGATGAATACCGTATAATACGATCAATGCTGTCTAACCAGACGAGGGGGTGCATACTACATAAAAGTCTTTCTATGGTTACTTCACATCTATTGTCTCAATCATTCGAACAAGGAAACAAAAATAGAGAACATGTAAGATAAAGCAGTAAGGCGTCCCAAACGCTCAGTCAAAATGTTCTTGAGATCTGGCTTTACAAAACATAGCCAGATGATATAGCAAAGTGTACACAATTGTTATCAGCTGCAGTCTGACTTAATTACAATTATGTAAAAGTAAGTACAAGACAATCCGACTAACATGTCGGTGCCAAACGGCTAAGTATAAAGTAAATAGCAAAACGAGCGGTGAGGTAAGGGACCCACTCGAGTCCTCCTGCGATCATTCTCCTAGTATTAACCATCTTGGAGGTAGAAGTATGCTGAGTCCTCGGGAACCGGCTCTAAATCTGGCCATGCAAAACCAGAGAGGTTAGACCTCTAATAGCAAGTACCACAAGGAAGGACGATATGAAGGACTAAACCAGTAAGTAAAAGAATATAATGATAATAGATCTCCGCTTTCCACTAGGATTCACATCACATCACGACACTTCGAACCAACCTCCCAACCAAACAAGGACAGAAGTTGGCCCGTCATGTCCTGACATTCTGATCATCCCAGTTAGGTAACAGAGTAGTGCAGTACACAAACAAATCATCTTGAACGGCCAATCAACTACTACGGCTTGCTAATGTGAGTTCCAAGTTATCATGGAATTATGCAATAGGGATTCCTCAGTTCTTACTATGTGCGAGCAAGGCTAGTCTATCCAGTCAATCAATTGCGCCATGCATGAATTAGACGAGTCCCAGCGGGACGCCCGTCATCAATATACAATATATAATAATAATATAAGCAGATACCGCTCCCTGCCCGTGTGGCAGATTTGCCGTATCTGTGGGAACCAGCCGGCCCGTCGGGTACTACTTGTCCCAAGGGGGCTGCCATGTAAGAACTCGGGAATCCATTCTCTCCATGCCATCATTTATTTTATTTAACTTAATAGTCCCTACGTTGAGAGAAATCCCATGCCGTGGATCATGGTCATTCAAATGAGTACTTTCGTACGCGGTACGATATGCGCAACTCTACAACGATACCCGTGCGGCTATGTTGTAGGTCTTACATAGCGTAATGCAACAATCAAATCTAACCACGGAGTAATCATGCCTTGACCATAAAGTACACATGCTATTTTTTTGTAAGATAAATAAATAAGTAAATAAATAAATAATTTGAAACCTGCATGTGCCTGTATGCCAATATTCGGGATCGGCTAATCGAGTACAATAGTTCATTATATGAACGTGTCTCATTCATTCAATTCAATAAGACGACTAGCCAGTCTCTTAGTTCCAACTAGGAACGCATGATCAATTATTAGTCAATGTCACAATCATTATCAAGGGTGACAAGGCATGAAAGTCAATTAGCATTACATGGGGTCGAGTCTATAACTCCTCAGAGTTAAGTTCCAGCCTTACTGGGTATCCATGGATCAATCAAGACACAGGGCACTAATACACAATCATTAACATGCTAAGATTATCAAGTTCATAAAAAGGCGTAAGGATATAATAGGAAAATTATCATGCTACCATTAAATGAATAAATTAGAGAACAAAAATAGAAACACCAAAGTCAGGAAGTCACGCCAACAAGTCTATGCTAAGGTCAATAAGTCACGCAAGAAGTCTATGCTAAGACCAACAAGTCACGCAAGAATCGTGCACGTAAAAAGGGTACGCCAAGTCTAGCCTGAAGGAGTGAGCGTATAAAATAATACACGCTGGCAAGCGTGAGCGTGAAAGGAAATCTACGCACGCATAGCGTGAAGGGTAATAAGTAATTCACGCACGCACAGCGTGGACGTGAAAAGTCACGCACGCAAGCACAGAGCGAACGTGATAGGAAATCCACGCACGCATACAAAGATGTGTACGTAACTCAAAATTCACGCAGACACGTATAGGCGTGTGCGTGACTAAAAATTCACGCAAACACGTAGAGACGTGTGCGTGACTAAAAATACACGCAGACACGTAAGAACGTGTGCGTGAAAAAAATACACGTTGATACGTAAGAACGTGAGCGTGACTCAAAATACACGCACGCACGGGTAGACGTGTGCGTGACTAAAAATACACGCTGACACGTAAGAACGTGAGCGTGACTAAAAATACACGCAGACACGTATAGACGTGTGCGTGACTAAAAATACACACTGACACGTAAGAACGTGTGCGTGCAACATCTCCCGAACTCCAAGTCCTATGGAGCCTTCGTTCCAGTGCCAGAAATACACGCTAAGTTGGTGGACCAAAACCCATGAACAGCCGAAATACACAAACTTAGATCTAGAGAAAACAAGCCACAGAAATCAAAAATGCCAAGCACTAAACTCTCTCAGGATCATGAGAGGAAGAGTAATGATCCATAAGAATGGATGATGGAGAAGCAAGATTGCACTTGCCTACTGCTACTGCTGGTGGGTGGAGAGTGATGAGAGGAAGAAGAAGAAGAAGTAATGGTGAGAATGAGAGTTATGAGGAGAGAAAAGGAGATGTGGCTTTAAATAGCAAAGGGGGTGGTAGGTGGGAGCTATCAGGCCGGGTTGCATTCGGGTCCAACAAGGCCAACCCGAAAAGACTAACTAAAGCAGAGAATAAAATTACAGAAAAACTAAAATGCAGATAATAAATTACAGAAATTAATTGCAGGAAATTAATTATCATGAAAATTAAAGAGCAGCTAATTAATTAACATAAAAATTTAAAGAGCAGATAATTAATTAATATGAAACATGATAAATACAGATAATGAATTATAGGAATTTAAATACAGGATGATACATGATAAATACTAAATAATTACGTTCAAGCAATATACGTATTAAAATACGCATTCTGGGAACGAAGAGTGACATCTCTACCCACCTTGAAAAAATTCCGTCCTCGGAATTTCAAATTCAAACAAGATAGAAACATCGGGGCTAAACCAATCTAAGTACAAGCAATTCAATCAAGCAATCATTTTACAATGTCCATAGCAAGTAACATATATGTAAATCCATCAATCTATGATATCAAGCAATTCTACCCATAAGGTGATAAGCATGAGGAATCAGGACAATCAAGGTATACAGAAAAAAATATACCTTGTGAGTCAAATAAGTGTGGATACCGTGATCGGATATCATCCTCACGTTCCCACGTTGACTCTCCCAAGGAGTGATGACCCCAAGCAACACGGACAAGACTAATTGTTCGGTTCTTGAGTATCTTCTCTCTTCGGTCCAAAATGGACACAGGCTGTTCCTCGTAAGACAGGTTGGTACCAACAACCAGCTCAGAGTGATCGAGGACATGGCTTGGGTCCGATACATACCTACGTAATTGAGATACATGAAACACGTCATGCACCTCTCGTAACGAAGGTGGGAGGGATAAACGATAAGCAACATCGCCTATCCGATCAAGGATAACAAATGGGCCCACGTACAGCGGACTCAATTTCCCGCGAACGGCAAATCTAATGACCCCACGAGTAGGTAAGATCCGCAAGAATACGTGGTCCCCAACAGAAAACTCTAGCGGCCTACGATGCTGGTCCGCCCAATGACGATGCCGATCCTGCGCAACACGAAGTCGCTCTCTAATTCCTTTAACCACTTCAACCGTCTGAACAATCATTTCCGGGCCTAACATCTTTCTCTCCCTGTAAGACCCAGTTTTCTGAAATTAGGGTATTTTTGAAAATTTATTATTTTTATTATTTATTAATGGTGATTTAGTCATGTTATGAATTTTGGTGATTTTTAGTTAGATTAAAATTATTTTCTAAGTCATGGCTTATGACTTTGTGATTTTACTAGTGTAACCCTAGTGTAAACCCTAGAGATTTCATAACCTAGAGACCAACCATGACCATGTAAGCCTAACCATGTGATTAGGATATCAAATTACCACTTTTTAGTCAAAAGGGTATTTTGGTAATTTATTAGAATTTATTTGGATTTATGTAGTTTATTATTATTTAATTAGTGGATTAGTGTCTTGTTAGCTTCTAACCTAGTTTAGCACTAATCTAGAGGTTAGCCACTAACCTAGAAGACTAAGTGGAAGATATTGCTTTATGTCATAAATATCTAAGGTTAGATAAATATCTAGATACTATGTATACTTAGATATTTAGGTAGACCTAAAGAAAGATCTATTGGTCTTTACCTTAGAAGCTAAGTTTCTTCACCTAGAAGGAACCCTAAATATCAACCCTACCCCCCCATGACAGCCCAACCCTACCCCCATCCTATATAATCACATCCCCTTATCATTCATGCCATTTTTTCATTGCACTTAAAACCTAGTTTTTCCCTCTACCTTCACACCCTCACCATTTAACCATTTCAACACCAAATTGAGCCAAACTTCTTGCATTGGAACCCCCTACTATTGAAGATACTAAGGGAGGCTAGCTAGCAAGGTTGAAGATCAATTTGGCCATCTCAAGTGAAGAGGATACCCCCCTACCTTGGTTTCATTAGATTTTTGCACTCATAGGTAACATGCCCTAAAACCTATTAATATTGTGATTTCTCTTCATGGTTGCTTGCATCTAGATACCTTGGAACTGTAGGCTAAGTTTGGTGAGATTTAGGCTTGGTTTGGTGTCCGTATCGGACACGTGTCTGTCTCTTGATTTCAGTGTTTGGTGAAATGCCACTTAGGATTAAACTTTGTTATTTTGTAAAACAAATTACATAACCTAGTAGCCCTAGACTTGCTGATCACAAAACACCTAGACTGAGCACATTTTCGTGCTGTGTCCGTGTCCAAATTGGACACGAACCCACTGTACGAGACCCTCGTGCATGCCCTGCTACCGGACACTTCGTGCGCACTGCACAGGCCACTAGGACACGTGCAAATTGACACGGACACGGGGGCAATGTCTGCGAACATGCCCCCAAAATTTGATGTCGCTTCGTGTCGTGTCGAGTGAGAAATCTCACTCACACTGGACACGCGCTGTCAGCGCACACGCGCGCGGGGGCAACTTCGCGCGTATCGTGTCGCGCGGACACGACACGTTGGCACCTCGTACTGACACGAGAGTGTAGCCCTATGTGTGGCATACACGAGGACACGAGCACGAGATACGTCGTGTCCTGTGTCGCGAGCACGAGACGTGTGTATCTCTGCACGACGCAGTGAAAATCGTGCGTATCAGTCGAGTTTCCTCGACTGATACGGCTCTCATGTCGATGCTGTAGGACACGTGGACACGTAACAGAGTATCCATCGTGTAGCCCTATATGTGGGCTACACGTGTGTGCGACCACGAGACGTGTCGTGTCTCGTGGTGTGTCCTAGAGTGGACTGCACGCGTGCACGATACTGTAGTTTCGTGCGCGTGTCAGGATTTACCCGAGTGAGTTTTTACGTGTTTGGACACGCCGTGTCGTATCGTGGTGGACTGCCACTGACACATACGACACGTAAATGTATGGGGCACCAGTTACCAACCATTAGAATCGAGCCTTAGCTCGTTTTAGTGTGTGTAAATCGAGTTACCTATTTTCGAGTGCACAGTGCACTGTTTCCAGGTTTTAGGATTTCCAGTTTTTGCAAAATCGATTTTCAAATCGATTTTGATTATGTTTTATACATTGTACTAGTGTATTTTAGTATGTATATACGTAGTATATATGTATATGTGAGTGTGGGTGAGTTTTGGGGATAATTGGTAGTGTGTAGGTGTAGTTGTGTGTGTATATACATAGGAGTGTATATATGTACTGTGTGTGTGTGTGTGTTTGGGGGCTGGATTTGGTTCCAGGAACCCCCCCCCTCTCCTTTCCTGTCCACTGTTCAGTCTCTCTCTCTCTTTCACTCTCTCTCTCACTCTATGTCTCTCTCTTCCCTCTCTATATATATATGTAATTTATATAAGTTATATATATATATATATATATATATATATGTATATATATATATGATATATATATATATATTGTATTAGATATACATAGTGTCATTATATATATATATATATATATATATATATATATATATATATATGTGAGTGTGGGTTTGTATTATATATAGTATTCATATTTTGATATATGGGTAGTAGGTATATAGTGTCTATTCATATATATAGTTATATATATATATATATATATATATATATATATATATATATATATATATATATATATATATATATATATATATATATATAACTTACTAGATATAGGTTATATGAAACCTACACCACTAGCCTATGAAAACCTATAAGACTAGCCTATGGCTTGGGGCTAACCCTAATGACCTAAAACACTATAAGTGACCCTTGTTGACTAAGGGTTGACCAAAGTCAACCTTAGGTCAAAGTTGACCTAGTTAACCTAGAATTGACTAGGATTGACCTAAAATGACTAGTTTAACTAGTTGACTAGTAAGACATAGTTTGACTAGGTAATTGACCATTGTTGACCAAAGTCAACTATAGGTCAAACCTTGACCAAATTGACCTAGAAATGACTTGGATGAACATAGAAGGACTATTTGACTTGAGTTTGACTAAACTAGATGATTAGGTTGACCATATGGATTATGAGGGTAATCCTATATAGATGAAGATATGTATGGGGTTAAGTGAGATACTTAGAGTTGAGTCATGACTTGAGTTGGAGAATAGGATTAGCTTGATTACAGGATTAAGGTTGGTATTGTACTATATATATTTCATGTAATATACTTTATTGTAGTATAGTATCTTAGGTATCCTAAGACAGGTTAGCCTATGTTTGGTTGTGAGTTAGCCTTATAGAGTTTGACTGGATGTTGACCATTAGTCAAGATTAACCTAATTACCTTATTGACTAGTCTATGATTAACCAAAACCTTAATTAGACTAAGACTTGACCCTATATGGACCCAAGTAACTAGAGTTGACTAGTTTGGCTAGAATATTTGACCAAGGGTTGACTTTAACCTAGATTAGACTTGTTTAACTTTGTTTGATCTTGTATGACTTAGTTTAACTTCTTGTAACCTAGTATGACTTAATTTGACTTAGTTTGACTGTAGTGTTGACCAAGTTTGACTTTGACCTAGATTGGCTTAGAATTCATATAGATTGCATCGTAGATTTCATTTACCTTCATTTTGGACATGTCATAACTGTATTGCTCTATTTTAGGACATTGTGACCCTGGTACAGACATCTGATATTACTCTACTCTTTCCAGAGTAACAGGCGAGTACATTCTCTGATAATTCTCTCATTTATTTGTCGATTACTGTATTTCAGTTCTAGTTAGTTCTATATGATTCTCTGTATCAACACGTATGGATATTTCTGGATTCATGTATCGACACATACTTTACTTACTGGCCTCTATTACTGGAGTCATTGGTATCATTCCGGAATCATTTCTGGAATCATCACGTATTGGCTAGACTCATCTCGATTCTTTTTGTCGATTTTGGATTCACTTGCTGGGCGGGGAAATATTGAGTAAGACATGTAGACATATCCCAAATCTGGAATCTCCTACTGAAATCTACCGGAAGCATAGCCATCTCTTGTCCGATCAGTGAGAGATGTGCCTGATACCTACAGCCGTTTACATGTCGACCTCGGTATTTTAAAACACACTGTTCGATCATAGTTGGACTCACCCTGGATTCATTGATCACTGTTGGACTCATCTTGTACTGGAAATTATCTGGTATCGGATTATATGGACTGGACTCACACTGGGATTACATTAGACTTATATCGTACTATCTGGACTCATACACGTTATTCTAGTTCAGTTAGCTTTTATTACGGTCTTCATTGCCATGATTCTTCTCTTGTTTTAGTTACCTTTCTTTTCTTGTATATCACTGTGTCTCTATGCCATCATTACCTGTATAAAACTGCCATGCTCATCAATAAAACTGTCTATAACTGCTTTATAGTTCTTTGTCATTTACTTGGGTTTTTTTAGATGAGTTGTACTCGTTTCCGTCCTGATTGGACCTGTTGAAAATATTACAGATGATAATCCTGAGGACACATGCCCTGCTTACCATGGACCTGGCGAGGGATTAGCTACTTTTGGTTCTGACTCTCAGGAGTGATTCAGAAGATTAGCTAGTAGACTACTTTAGCTTTCATGTTTTGGCTTGTTGTATTAAAGTTAAGATATTGAGTCTGTATTAAGTTGGTTTGAGATATTGGTGTATTATTTTAGTAGTTAGTTGTTGTTGTCTTTAATTCCTTAGGTATAACTTCTGTGTTATCTTTTCGTGTTTAGACTGTGTTGAGTAGATCATACCCTTTACTTGCCCTCCATTCGGAGCTGATATCTGGACAAGTACTTTTTATATTCACTGCATGAGATTAGTTAGCAACCTAGGACAGCTTACTACCGCCGACACTGCGGCGTAGGCTGGACGTAACCACTTCTTGTGCCCCTATACAGGGTGCGGGTCGTGACACTCCCCGATATCGTCCCATGCAAGCGGCGACCTGCACTTCTTACCATATAGTGCTTCAAATGGCGCCATCTGGATACTGGCTTGATAACTATTGTTGTACGAGAACTCGACCAAGTGCAGGTGACTCTCCCAAGACCCTCCAAAATCTAGAGTGCAAGCTCGCAACATGTCTTCTAAAGTCTGAATCGTTCTTTCTGATTGCCCATCCGTCTGCGGATGGTAAGCCGTGCTAAATCTTAACTTGGTACCCAGACTATGATGTAAGCTCTTCCAGAAATGTGATATAAAGCGGGTATCTCGATCCGACATAATACTGACAGGGACTCCATGCTGCCTGACTATCTGTTGCATATACAACTCTGCCAACTTTTCTGTAGATTGTCCTACTCTGAAAGGAAGAAAATGTGCTACCTTCGTAAGTCGGTCCACTATCACCCAAATAGCGTCCTTACCACTTGGTGATCTCGGTAAACCGGTCACAAAGTCCATTGTAATATGCTCCCATTCCCATTCCGGAATGGGAAGCGGTTGCAATAACCCAGCTGGCCTCTGCTGTTCTGCCTTCACTTGCTGACATACCAAGCAACGGGAAACAAATCTAGCTATCTCCCTCTTCATCCCGTTCCACCAGAAATGCTGCTTGATATCTTGGTACATCTTGGTCCCTCCAGGGTGAATAGAATACTGAGAACTGTGAGCTTCTGCCATAACCTCCTGTCTGATATCTCCACTAGGCATACATAGACGTGATCCAAACCTAAGTGTACCATCTTCATGAATTCTCATCTCCTTCCTGAGTCCTGACTCACATTCTGCCCTAAGCTTCTAAATCCTTGGGTCTTGTGCCTGAGCTGCCTTGATCCTGCCTACCAAGTCGGATTGAACTTGCAGACTTGTTAGAACTTCTACATCACTGGGAAGTATAACTTCGATACCCATCTCCTGAAGGTCTTCTAAGATATGCCTCTGTGTTGTCAACATAAATGCGCCGTCTCTCCTGCTAAGAGCGTCTGCTACTACATTAGCCTTGCTTGGATGATACTGAAGCTCCACGTCATAATCCTTAATCAACTCCAACCATCTTCTCTGCCTCATGTTTAGTTCCTTCTGAGTAAAGATGTACTTCATACTTTTATGGTCTGTGTACATTTCCACTCGGTCACCATATAAGTAATGCCTCCATAGCTTCAGAGCAAACACTACTGCTGCTAACTCCAAATCATGAGTTGGGTAATTCTTCTCGTGGTCCCGAAGCTGCCTAGATGTATACGCTATCACCTTTCCATGTTGCATAAGGACACATCCAAGTCCTTTACTTGACGCATCACAATATACTGTAAAACCTCCGGGTCCAACTGGCAATGTAAGAATAGGTGCTGATATCAACTTCTGCTTCAAAGTCTCAAATGATGCCTGACATTCTGCCGACCAAACGAATGGTACATCCTTCCGGGTCAAGCGGGTCATGGGTGCTGAAAGCCTTGCAAAGTCTGACACAAATCTTCTGTAATATCCTGCCAATCCCAAGAAGCTTCGCACATCTGCTACGGTCTTGGGTACTGGCCAACTCTCTACTGCTTCTACCTTCTTGGGATCTACTGCTACTCCAGCTCCTGATATGATGTGACCCAAAAATGAAATGTGATCCGACCAAAACTCACACTTGCTGAGCTTGGCATACAACTGGTTCTCTCTCAGAACCTGTAACACTTTCCTGAGGTGGTCTTCATGCTCCTCTTCACTAGCAGAGTATACGAGAATGTCGTCGAGAAACACAACGACAAACTAGTCTAAGTATGGCATAAAGATATGATTCATCAAATCCATGAATATCGCTGGAGCATTGGTCAAACCAAACGGCATTACTAAGAACTCATAATGCCCATACTTCGACCTGAATGCTGTCTTGGGAATATCTTCCTTCCGAACCCTCACCTGATGGTACCCTGAATGAAGATCTATCTTGGAGAAAACTCTAGCTTTGCTCAACTGATCAAATAAGTCGTCGATCCTGGGTAATGGGTACTTGTTCTTCACTGTTGTCGCGTTAAGCTTTCTGTAGTCAATGCACAATCTGGATGACCCATTCTTCTTTCCCACAAGTACCACTGGTGCTGTCCATGGTGACACGCTAGCTTGGATGAACTTCTTCTCCTTCAGTTCCTCTATATGCTGATATACCTTGGCCTGCTCTGAATCCGCCATTCTGTAAACCCGATCTGATATCGGTTTAGTTCCTGGTGCCAATTCTATACTGAACTCAATATCTCTGACTGGTGGTAGACCTGGAAGTTCTTCGGGAAACATGTCTAGAAACTCTTCAACTACCTTCGGAATCTAAACTTCATCCATTACCGCTATTACTCCCTGCTCATGCTGAGTTGCCCCTGATCTGACTAAGGTGAACCTCTTCATGCCTGGAATATCAAACGATACACTCCCTCTACGACAATCTATTGTCGCATGACTGTCTTTCATCCAGTCCATGCCTAAGATAACGTCGAAATTTCCAACAGGAAATTCTATCAACCGGGCAGGTAAAGAATGCCCACAAACTACAACACTACATGCTAAAATAACTCTACTAACTCCTACGAGCCCATTACCAGTGAGTATATTCAACCTTCCTGGCAATGCCTCGAACTCCACTCCTAGTCGTGTCGCAAATTGTGCAGATATAAATGAATGGGATGCTCCCGAATCAAACAATCCTACTGCGAGATATGAGGCGACGAGAATGTTACTTGCCACAACATCTCCCAATGCCAATGCCTCTTCCAAGGACAAAGTGAATGCTTGCCCTCGACCTCCTTGCTGATTCCCATGCTGCGGCCTAGCCTGATGTTGTTGCTGGCCCCTTCCTTGATGATGCTGGGGTGGTCTATGCTGGTGTTGCTGCATCGGCGGTCCCTGCTGCCGAAACATCTGAGCCTACGGTACTAGTAGACGCTGTGCCAACGGCCTTACTGCCATCACTGGCCCTCGATACTGGCCTGTCCCTGGTGCTGGCAGAGCAAGAAACTGTTACCCTGGTCCTCCTGACCTCGAATTCATGGGACATGTGGTAACCCGATGGTCTGGATTTCCATATATCAGACACAGTCCATTCAATGTCCGACACACATCTCTAGTGTGCCCCATCTTTCCACAATAAATGTAGTCCGTCGGGGGTTGCTGGTTCTTCCTCTGTTGCTGTTGCTGCTGCCTGGGTGGTGCTGGTCCTCGTATCGCCACATCGTGGATACGAATACCAGTGGATGGTACTGTTGTTCGGGGCGCTGCTCCCCCTCCTCATTCAATCTGACTGTGGGATCTCTTCTGACCCCCAGTCCTGGTCGCAAGCCTCTGAATAGTGATCTCATGCCTTCGAGTCGCCGTCAATACTTCATCAAAAGTTTGGTAATTGTGCCCCTCTATCAATTACAAGAGTTCAAGATGAAACCCTTGCTGAAACCTCATAGCCCTCTGGCTCTCTGTTGCTACCATCTCTGGGACGAACCTACTCAATCTGCAGAACTCCGCTGCATAAGCATCTACAGTCTTGCCGGCCTGCCTGAGGCTGATGAACTTCTGTTGTAGCTCAAACTGCGCCACAACTCCATAGTACTTAGTCTTGAATCTTGCGGTGAAATCGTCCCAAGCCACAGGACGTCTGATGCCCACTTCCTCTGATTCCCACCAATCACGTGCGAGATCCTGAAGTAACAACTTCACTAGATCCACACGTTCTTCTGCTGGTACCTTAGCTTGTCACTTTCCGTTCCCGAAATGCATATTTTTATACATGTACAACTCATGTGTATTTATTTAGTATTTATCATGTATTATTCTGTATTTAAATTCTTTTAAATTCTCATGTTAATTAATTATCTGCTCTTAAACTCCATGTTAATTTATTTCCTGCAATTTTTATTTCTGTATTTTCTTCCTGCTTTTAGTCTTGCTTATTTGGTTCGGCCTTATTGGGTTTCGGATTGGTGGTGGGCAAACCCGGCCCACTAGCTCCCACCTACCACCCCCCTTCCTATTTAAAGCTTCTATCTCTTTCTCTCTCCTCATTACTTCATTCTCACCATTACTTCTTCTTCTTCCTCTCATTACTCTCCACCACCTACCAGCAGCAGGAGAAGGCAAGTGCAAACTTGCTTCTACTTGAGAACCATGTTTTTATGGTTCATTTGGCTTCTCCTCGTGATTCCAAGAGAGATTAGTTCTTAGCATTTTTGATTTCTACGGCTGGTTTTCTCTAGATCTAAGTTATATTATTTCGGCTGTTCATGGGTTCTTGATCCACCAACTTAGCATGTATTTCTGGCACTGGAACAAGGCTCCATGGGACTTGGAGTTTGGGAGATGTTTCATGCACACGTTATTACGTGCTCGCGTAAACATCAGCCCAGTCACGCACACGTTTATACGTGTTTGCGTGTATTTTCAGTCACGCTAACGTTCTCATGAGCGTGCGTGTACTTTAGTCACGCTCATGTCTGTGCGTGTCTGCGTGACTTTTGAGTTACGTCCACTCTGTGCGTGCGTGTATTTTTAGTCACGCTCGCATTTGAGTGCGTGTATTTTCAGTCACGCTCGCGTTGTCTGTGTGTATTTGAGTCACGCTCCTGTCTTTGTACTGCGTGCGTGACTTTTCACGCTCATGTCCCCGAGCTTGCGTGCGTGACTTTTCACGATCACATTGTGCGTGACTTTTGGCGTACGTGACTTTTCACCCTCACGCTGCGCGTGCGTGCGTGAATTATTTGTCACGCTCATACGCTCACGTTGCCAGCACGTATCACTTGTCACGCATCACTTGTCACGCTTCACTTTTCACGCTCACGCTTTCCTGAGTGTACTACTTCTTTTTACGCTCGCTCCTTCATGCCAGACTTGGCGTACTTTTCACGCATACGATTCTTGCGTGACTTTTGGACTTAGCTTAGACTTGTTAGCATGACTTCCTGACTTGGGAGTTTTTATTTGTTCTATATTTTATTCATTTAATGTTAGCATGATAATTCCCTATTATATCCTTACCCCTTTTTGCATGAACCCGAAAATCTTAGCATATTAATATTTTAATACCTATGTTTATGTATTAGTGCCAAGTGTCTAGATTGGTATATGGATATCCGGTGAGACTGGAACTTGACCTTGAGAGTTATAGACTCAACCCTATTTAATACTAATGACTTTCATGCCTTGTCACCATTAATGACGATGGTTATTTGACTAATTGATCATGCGTTCCTAGTTGGAACTAAAAGACTGGCTAGTCGTCTTATTGAAATGAATGAATGAGACACGTTCATGTTATGAACTATTGCAATCGACTGGCTGATCTCAAATATTGACATACATGCACATGCAGACTTCAATCTATTTAATTATTATTTATTTATTTATTTATTTTTATAAAGGAAACATGTGTACTTTATGGTCAAGGCATGATTACCGTGGTTAGATTTGATTGTTGCATTACGCTATGTAAGACATGCAACCTAATCGCACTGGTATCGTTGTAGAGTTGTGCATATCGTACTCCGTACGAAAGTACTCATTTGAATGACCATGATCCACGGCATGGGATTTCACTCAACGTAGGCACTATTAAGTTAAATAAAATAATAATTACATGGAGAGAATGGATTTCCGAGTTCTTACATGGCAGCCCCTTGGGACGAATAGTACCCGACGGGCCGGCTGGTTCCCACAGATACTGTAAATCTGCCACACGGGTAGGGAACAGTATCTGCTTTTATTATTATTGTGTATTGTATATTGACGGGCGTCCTGCTAGGACTCATCTAATTCATGCATGGCGCACATGATTGACTGGATAGACTAGCCTTGCTCGCACATAGTAAGAACTGAGGAATCTTTATTACATTATTCTAGGATAACTTGGGACTCATAATAGCAAGCCGTAGGATTTGATTGGCCGTTCAAGATAATTTGTTTGTGTACTGTACTACTTTGTTACCTAACTAGGATGATCAGAATGTCAGGACATGACGGGCCAACTTCTGTCCTTGTTTGGTTGGGAGGTTGGTTCGAAGTGTCGTGATGTGATGTGAATCCTAGTAGCAAGCAGAGATCTATTATTGTATTCTTTTACTTACTGGTTTATGTCCTTCATATCGTCCTTCCTTGTGGTACTTGCTATTAGAGGTCTAACCTCTCTGGTTTTGCATGGCCAGATTTAGAGCCGGTTCCCGAGGATCCAGCGTACTTCTACCTTCAAGATGGTCAATACTAGTGGCATGATCGCAGGAGGACTCGAGTGGGTTCCTTACTTCACCGCTCGTTTTGTTATTTACCTTTATACTTAGCCGTTTGGCACCGACATGTTAGTCGGATTGTCTTGCACTTACTTTTACATAATTGTAATTAAGTCAGACTACAGCTGATAATAATTGTGTATACTTGCTATACCATCTGGCTATATTTTGTAAAGCCAGATCTCAAGAACATTTTGATTGAGCATTTGGGACGCCTTACTGCTTTATCTTACATGTGGTCTATTTTTGTTTCCTTGCTTGAATGATTGAGACAATAGATGTGTAATGACCATAGCAAGACTTTTATGTAGTATGCACCCCCTCGTCTGGTTAGACAGCATTGATCGTATTATACGGTATTCATCTACCCGTAATACGTAGCTGGCTGAGTCATTCCTCCGCTCTCCAGTATTCTGGTTCTGGGGCGTGACAAGGTTTTAGTGGTGGCCCATGCAGGTCTGATTTCATACTTGTGGGGTGTTTGGATTTATAGGATGTCTCAATCACACATGTTTTCCCTTGATCTCCTAATTCGTTATTCTCAACCCTTGCTTGACATTCCGGTATCCTTTGACTTCATTGATCCTTCATGTCCGGTCGTTTGATTGTTCTCTTGTCCCTTTTCTTAGGGGCACTTCGTCCGCAGCGGTCAGAGCTGGACAGCAACAACAAAGGCAACAAGGACAACCTGACCAGGATGGTCAGCAACCAGGGCCAGTCTCGCCTCAGGAGACTATCCAGGAAGAAGTGATAGTAGAACCAGCGGTTGGACCGCAGTATCCAGATATTCCAGACCCACCCATAGTTCCACCTACCCCTGTGGAAGTGGACCCACCAGCCCTTCTAGAGATCATGAGAGGAATGATGGCTGCTCAGCAACATCAGATATTGGCCCAGCAGCGCATGCACACTCAGCTACAAGAGCAGAATGTGTTGCTCAACCAAGGATTGCAGACGGCTTTGGAAAGAGGAGTGAGGGCTGATTCAGGAGCATCAGCCAGGTTTTGCAAGTACAACCCCCGCCGTTTCGAGGGCACGGAGGATGCCATCTCAGCAGATGCATGGCTTAAGGATATGGAGGCTATTCTGACAGCGGCTAAGGTACCGGCAGAATTAAGAACGTGTAGATCTAGTAAAGTTGTTACTTCAGGATCTCGCACGTGATTGGTGGGAATCAGAGGAAGTAGGCATCAGACGTCCTGTGGCTTGGGACGATTTCACTACAAGATTCAAGACCAAGTACTATGGAGTTGTGGCGCAGTTTGAGCTACAACAGAAGTTTATCAACCTCAGGCAGGCCGGCAAGACTGTAGATGCTTATGCAGCGGAGTTCTGCAGATTGAGTAGATTCGCCCCAGAGATGGTAGCAACAGAGCGCCATAGGGCCATGAGGTTTCAGCAAGGGTTTCATCTCGAGCTCTTGCAATTGATAGAAGGGCACAATTACCAAACTTTTGATGAGATATTGACGGCAACTCGAAGGCATGAGCTCACCATTCAGAGGCTTGCGACAAGGACTGGGGGTCAGAAGAGATCCCACAGTCAGATTGAAGGAGGGGAGCAGCGCCCCGAACAACAGCACCATCCACTGGCATTTATATCCACGATGTGGCGATACGAGGACCAGCACCACCCAGGCAGCAGCAGCAACAGCAACAGAGGAAGAACCAGCAACCCCCGGCGGGCTGCACTTATTGTGGAAAGATAGGACACACTAGAGATGTGTGTCGGACATTGAATGGACTATGTCTGATATGTGGAAATCCAGACCATTGGGTTACCACATGTCCCATGAATTCGAGGTCAGGAGGACCAGGGCAGCAGTTTTCTGCTCTGCCAGCACCAGGGGCAGGCCAGTATCGAGGACCAGCAGTGGCAGTAAGGCGTTGGCACAGCGTCCGTTAGTACCGCAGGCTTAGATGTTTCGGCAGCAGGGACCGCCGATGCAGCAACACCAGCATAGACCACCCCAACATCATCAAGACAGGGGCCAGCAGCAACATCAGGCTAGGCCGCAGCATGGAAATCAGCAAGGATGTCGAGGGCAAGCATTCACTCTGTCCTTGGAAGAGGCATTGGCATCGGAAGATGTTGTGGCAGGTAACATTCTCGTCGCCTCATATCCCGCAGTAGCATTGTTTGATTCGGGAGCATCCCATTCATTTATATCTGCACGATTTGCGACACGACTAGGAATGGAGTTCGAGGCATTGCCAGGGAGGTTGAATATACTCACTGGTAATGGGCTCGTAGGGGTTAGTAGAGTTATTTTAGCATGTAGCGTTGTAGTTTACGGGCATTCCTTACCTGCCCGGTTGATAGAATTTCCTGTTGGAAATTTCGACGTTATCTTAGGCATGGACTGGCTGAAAGACAGTCATGCGACAATAGATTATCGTAGAGGGAGTGTATCCTTTGATATTCCAGGCATGAAGAGGTTTACCTTAGTCAGATCAGAGGCAACTCAGCAAGAACAGGGAGTAGTGGCGGCAATAGAAGAAGTTCAGATTCCGAAGGTAGTTGAAGAATTTCTAGATGTATTTCCTGAAGAACTTCCAGGTCTACCACCAGTTAGAGATATTGAGTTCAGTATAGAATTGGCACCAGGAACTAAACCGATATCAGATCGAGTTTACAGAATGGCGGATTCAGAGCAGGCCAAGGTATATCAGCATATAGAGGAACTGAAGGAAAAGAAGTTCATCCAAGCTAGCGTATCACCGTGGGCAGCACCAGTAGTACTTGTGGGGAAGAAGGATGGGTCATCCAGATTGTGCATTGACTACAGGAAGCTTAACGCGGCAACAGTGAAGAACAAGTACCCATTACCCAGGATCGATGACTTATTTGATCAGTTGAGCAAGGCTAGAGTTTTCTCCAAGATAGATCTTCGTTCAGGGTACCATCAGGTGAGGGTTCGGAAGGAAGACATTCCCAAGACAGCATTCAGGTCGAAGTATGGGCATTACGAATTTTTAGTAATGCCGTTTGGTTTGACCAATGCTCCAACAATATTTATGGATTTGATGAATCGTATCTTTATGCCATATTTAGACCAGTTTGTCGTTGTGTTTCTTGACGACATTCTCGTATACTCTGCTAGTGAAGAGGAGCATGAAAACCACCTCATGAAAGTGTTGCAGGTTCTGAGAGAGAACCAGTTGTATGCCAAGCTCAGCAAGTGTGAGTTTTGGTCGGATCACATTTCATTTTTGGGTCACATCGTCTCAGGAGCTGGAGTAGCAGTAGATCCCAAGAAGGTAGAAGCAGTAGAGAGTTGGCCAGTGTCCAAGACCGTAGCAGATGTACGAAGTTTCTTGGGATTGGCAGGATATTACAGAAGGTTTGTGTCAGACTTTGCAAGGCTTTCAGCGCCCATGACCCGCTTGACCCGGAAGGATGTGCCATTTGTTTGGTCAGCAGAATGTCAGGCATCATTCGAGACTTTGAAGCAGAAGTTGATATCAGCACCTATTCTTACATTACCAGTTGGACCCGAAGGTTTTACAGTATATTGTGATGCGTCAGGTAAAGGACTTGGATGTGTCCTTATACAACATGGGAAGATGACAGCGTATGCATCTAGGCAGCTTCGGGACCACGAGAAGAATTACCCAACTCATGATTTAGAGTTAGCGGCAGTAGTGTTTGCTCTGAAGCTATGGAGGCATTACTTATATGGTGACCGAGTGGAGATGTACACAGACCATAAAATTCTGAAGTACATCTTTACTCAGAAGGAACTAAACATGAGACAGAGAAGATGGCTGGAGTTGATTAAGGATTATGACGTGGAGCTTCAGTATCATCCAGGCAAGGCTAATGTGGTAGCAGATGCTCTCAGCAGGAGAGGCGGCGCATTTATGTTAACAACGCAGAAGCATATCTTAGAAGACCTTCAGGAGATGGGCATCGAGGTTATACTTCCTAGTGATGTAGGAGTTCTGGCGAGTCTACAAGTTCAATCCGACTTGGTAGACATGATCAAGGCAGCTCAGGCACAGGACCCAAGGATTCAGAAGCTTAGGGCAGAATGTGAGTCAGGACTCAGAAAGGAGATGAGGATTCATGAAGATGGTACACTTAGGTTTGAATCGCGTCTATGTGTGCCTAGTGGAGATATCAAACAGGAGGTTATGGCAGAAGCTCATAGTTCTCAGTATTCTATTCACCCTGGAGGGACCAAGATGTACCAAGATATCAAGCAGCATTTCTGGTGGAACGGGATGAAGAGAGAGAGATAGCTAGATTTGTTTCCCGTTGCTTGGTATGTCAGCAGGTGAAGGCAGAACAGCAGAGGCCAGTTGGGTTATTGCAACCACTTCCTATTCCGAAATAGAAATGGGAGCATATTACAATGGACTTTGTGACCGGTTTACCGAGATCACCAAGTGGTAAGGATGCTATTTGGGTGATAGTAGACCGGCTTACGAAGGTAGCACACTTTCTTCCTTTCAGAGTAGGGCAATCTACAGAAAAGTTGGCAGAGTTGTATATGCAACAGATAGTCAGGCAGCATGGAGTTTCTGTCAGTATTGTGTCAGATCGAGATACCCGCTTTACATCACATTTCTGGAAGAGTTTACATCATAGTCTGGGTACCAAGTTAAGGTTTAGCACGGCTTACCATCCGCAGACGGATGGGCAATCAGAAAGGATGATTCAGACTTTAAAAGACATGTTGCGAGCTTGCACTCTAGATTTTGGAGGGTCTTGGGAGTGTTACCTGCACTTGGTCGAGTTCTCATACAATAATAGTTATCAGACCAGTATCCACATGGCGCCATTCGAAGCATTATATGGTAAGAAGTGTAGGTCACCGCTTGCATGGGATGATATCGGGGAAAGGAAGATGCTAGGCCCAGAAATGATTGTTCAGACGGTTGAAGTAGTTAAAGGAATTAGAGAGCGACTTAGAGTTGCGCAGGACCGGCATCGTCATTGGGCGGACCAGCATCGTAGGCCATTAGAATTCTCTTTTGGGGACCACGTATTCTTGCGGATCTTACCTACTCGAATCAGATTTGGCGTTCGCAGGAAATTGAGTCCGCGGTACGTAGGCCCATTTGTCATCCTTGATCGGATAGGCGATGTTGCTTATCGTTTATCCCTCCCACCTTCGTTACGAGAGGTGCATGACGTGTTTCATGTATCTCAATTACATAGGTATGTATCGGACCCAAGCCATGTCCTCGATCACTCTGAGCTGATTGTTGGTACCAACCTGTCTTACGTGGAACAGCCTGTGTCCATTTTGGACCGAAGAGAGAAGATACTCAAGAACCGAACAATTAGTCTTGTCCGTGTTGCTTGGGGTCATCACTCCTTGGGAGAGTCAACGTGGGAACGTGAGGATGATATCCGATCACGGTATCCACACCTGTTTGACTCACAAGGTACATCTCTTCCTGTATACCTTGATTGTCTTGATTTCTCATGCTTATCACTTTATGGGTAGAGCTACTTGATATCGTAGATTGATGGATTTACATATATAGTACTTGCTTTTGATATGGTAACAACAATTGCTTGTTCACTAGCATTGCTTGATCACTAGAATTGTTTGTATTAGTTTAGCCCCGATGTTTCTATCCTGCTTGGATTTGAAATTTCGAGGACGGAATTTTCTAAGGTGGGTAGAGATGTCACTCCCCGTTCCCGGAATGCATATTTTTATACATGTACAACTCATGTGTATTTATTTAGTATTTATCATGTATTATTCTGTATTTAAATTCCTTTAAATTCTCATGTTAATTAATTATCCGCTCTTAAATTCCATGTTAATTTATTTCCTGCAATTTTTATTTCTGTATTTTCTTCCTGCTTTTAGTCTTGCTTATTTGGTTCGGCCTTATTGGGTTTCGGATTGGTGGTGGGCAAACCCGGCCCACTAGCTCCCACCTACCACCCCCCCTTCCTATTTAAAGCTTCTATCTCTTTCTCTCTCCTCATTACTTCATTCTCACCATTACTTCTTCTTCTTCCTCTCATTACTCTCCACCACCTACCAGCAGCAGGAGAAGGCAAGTGCAAACTTGCTTCTACTTGAGAACCATGTTTTTATGGTTCATTTGGCTTCTCCTCGTGATTCCAAGAGAGATTAGTTCTTAGCATTTTTGATTTCTACGGCTGGTTTTCTCTAGATCTAAGTTATAGTATTTCGGCTGTTCATGGGTTCTTGATCCACCAACTTAGCGTGTATTTCTGGCACTGGAACAAGGCTCCATGGGACTTGGAGTTTGGGAGATGTTTCACGCACACGTTATTACGTGCTCGCGTAAACATCAGCCCAGTCACGCACACGTCTATACGTGTTTGTGTGTATTTTCAGTCACGCTAACGTTCTCATGAGCGTGCGTGTATTTTAGTCACGCTCATGTCTGTGCATGTCTGCGTGACTTTTGAGTTACGTCCACTCTGTGCGTGCGTGTATTTTTAGTCACGCTCGTATTTGAGTGCGTGTATTTTCAGTCACGCTCGCGTTGTCTGCGTGTATTTGAGTCACGCTCCTGTCTTTGTACTGCGTGCGTGACTTTTCACGCTCATGTCCCCGAGCTTGCGTGCGTGACTTTTCACGATCACATTGTGCGTGACTTTTGGCGTGCGTGACTTTTCACCCTCACGCTGCGCGTGCGTTCGTGAATTATTTGTCAAGCTCATACGCTCACGTTGCCAGCACGTATCACTTGTCACGCATCACTTGTCACACTTCACTTTTCACGCTCACGCTTTCCTGAGTGTACTACTTCTTTTTACGCTCGCTCCTTCATGCCAGACTTGGCGTACTTTTCACGCATACGATTCTTGCGTGACTTTTGGACTTAGCTTAGACTTGTTAGCATGACTTCCTGACTTGGGAGTTTTTATTTGTTCTATATTTTATTCATTTAATGTTAGCATGATAATTTCCTATTATATCCTTACGCATTTTTGCATGAACCCGAAAATCTTAGCATGTTAATATTTTAATACCTATGTTTGTGTATTAGTGCCAAGTGTCTAGATTGGTATATGGATATCCGGTGAGACTGGAACTTGACCTTGAGAGTTATAGACTCAACCCTATTTAATACTAATGACTTTCATGCCTTGTCACCATTAATAACGATGGTTATTTGACTAATTGATTATGCGTTCCTAGTTGGAACTAAGAGACTGGCTAGTCGTCTTATTGAAATGACTGAATGAGACACGTTCATGTTATGAACTATTGCAATCGACTGGCTGATCTCAAATATTGACATACATGCACATGCAGACTTTAATCTATTTAATTATTATTTATTTATTTATTTATTTTTATAAAGGAAGCATGTGTACTTTATGGTCAAGGCATGATTACCGTGGTTAGATGTGATTGTTGCATTACGCTATGTAAGACCTGTAACCTAACCGCACTGGTATCGTTGTAGAGTTGTGCATATCGTACTCCGTACGAAAGTACTCATTTGAATGACCATGATCCACGGCATGGAATTTCACTCAACGTAGGGACTATTAAGTTAAATAAAATAATAATTGCATGGAGAGAATGGATTCCCGAGTTCTTATATGGCAGCCCCCTTGGGACGAATAGTACCCGACGGGCCGGCTGGTTCCCACAGATACTGTAAATCTGCCACACGGGCAGGGAACAGTATCTGCTTTTATTATTATTGTATATTGTATATTGACAGGCGTCCTGTTAGGACTCGTCTAATTCATGCATGGCGCACATGATTGACTGGATAGACTAGCCTTGCTCGCACATAGTAAGAACTGAGGAATCTTTATTGCATTATTCCAGGATAACTTGGGACTCATAATAGCAAGCCGTAGGATTTGATTGGCCGTTCAAGATGATTTGTTTGTGTACTGTACTACTTTGTTACCTAACTGGGATGATCAGAATGTCAGGACATGACGGGCCAACTTCTGTCCTTGTTTGGTTGGGAGGTTGGTTCGAAGTGTCGTGATGTGATGTGAATCCTAGTAGCAAGCAGAGATCTATTATTGTATTCTTTTACTTACTGGTTTATGTCCTTCATATCGTCCTTCCTTGTGGTACTTGATATTAGAGGTCTAACCTCTCTGGTTTTGCATGGCCAGATTTAGAGCCGGTTCCCGAGGATCCAGCGTACTTCTACCTCCAAGATGGTCAATACTAGAGGCATGATCGCAGGAGGACTCGAGTGGGTTCCTTACTTCACCGCTCGTTTTGTTATTTACCTTTATACTTAGACGTTTGGCACCGACATGTTAGTCGGATTGTCTTGCACTTACTTTTACATAATTGTAATTAAGTCAGACTGCAGCTGATAACAATTGTGTATACTTGCTATACCATCTGGCTATATTTTGTAAAGCCAGATCTCAAGAACATTTTGACTGAGCGTTTGGGACGCCTTACTGCTTTATCTTACATGTTCTCTATTTTTGTTTCCTTGCTTGAATGATTGAGACAATAGATGTGTAATGACCATAGCAAGACTTTTATGTAGTATGCACCCCCTCGTCTGGTTAGACAGCATTGATCGTATTATACGGTATTCATCTACCCGTAATACGTAGCTGGCTGAGTCATTCCCCCGCTCTCCAGTATTCTGGTTCTGGGGCGTGACAAGGTTTTAGTGGTGGCCCATGCAGGTCTGATTTCAGACTTGTGGGGTGTTTGGATTTATAGGATGTCTCAATCACACATGTTTCCCCTTGATCTCCTGATTCATTATTCTCAACCCTTGCTTGACATTCCGTTATCCTTTGACTTCATTGATCCTTCATGTCCGGTCGTTTGATTGTTCTCTTGTCCCTTTTCTTAGGGGCACTTCGTCCGCAGCGGTCAGAGCTGGATAGCAACAACAAAGGCAACAAGGACAACCTGACCAGGATGGTCAGCAACCAGGGCCAGTCTCGCCTCAGGAGGCTATCCAGGAAGAAGTGATAGTAGAACCAGCGGTTGGACCGCAGTATCCAGATATTCCAGACCCACCCATAGTTCCACCTACCCCTGTGGAAGTGGACCCACCAGCCCTTCTGGAGATCATGAGAGGAATGATGGCTGCTCAGCAACATCAGATGTTGGCCCAGCAGCGCATGCACACTCAGCTACAAGAGCAGAATGTGTTGCTCAACCAAGGATTGCAGACGGCTTTGGAAAGAGGAGTGAGGGCTGATTCAGGAGCATCAGCCAGGTTTTGCAAGTACAACCTCCGCCGTTTCGAGGGCACGGAGGATGCCATCTCAGCAGATGCATGGCTTAAGGATATGGAGGCTATTCTGACAGCGGCTAAGGTACCGGCAGAAGAACGTGTAGATCTAGTGAAGTTGTTACTTCAGGATCTCGCACGTGATTGGTGGGAATCAGAGGAAGTAGGCATCAGACGTCCTGTGGCTTGGGACGATTTTACTACAAGATTCAAGACCAAGTACTATGGAGTTGTGGCGCAGTTTGAGCTACAACAGAAGTATATCAACCTCAGGCAGGCCGGCAAGACTGTAGATGCTTATGCAGCGGAGTTCTGCAGATTGAGTAGATTCGCCCCAGAGATGGTAGCAACAGAGCGCCATAGGGCCATGAGGTTTCAGCAAGGGTTTCATCTCGAGCTCTTGCAATTGATAGAAGGGCACAATTACCAAACTTTTGATGAGATATTGACGGCAACTCGAAGGCATGAGCTCACCATTCAGAGGCTTGCGACAAGGACTCGGGGTCAGAAGAGATCCCACAGTCAGATTGAAGGAGGAGGGCGTACAGCGCCCCGAACAACAGCACCATCCACTGGCATTCGTATCCACGATGTGGCGATACGAGGACCAGCACCACCCAGGCAGCAGCAGCAACAGCAACAGAGGAAGAACCAGCAACCCCCGGCGGGCTGCACTTATTGTGGGAAGATGGGACACACTAGAGATGTGTGTCGGACATTGAATGGACTATGTCTGATATGTCGAAATCCAGACCATTGGGTTACCACATGTCCCATGAATTCGAGGTCAGGAGGACCAGGGCAGCAGTTTTCTGCTCTGCCAATACGGACGAAGTGCCCCTAAGAAAAGGGACAAGAGAACAATCAAACAACCGGACAGAAAAGATCAATGAAGTCAAAGGATACTGGAATGTCAAGCAAGGATTGAGAATAACGAATCATGAAATCAAGGGGAAACACGTGTGATTGAGATATCCTATAAATCAAAACACCCCATAAGTCTGAAATCAGACCTGCATGGGCCACCACTAAAACATTGTCACGCCCCAGAACCAGAATACTGGAGAGCGGAGGAATGACTCAGCCAGCTACGTATCACGGGTAGATGAATACCGTATAATACGATCAATGCTGTCTAACCAGACGAGGGGGTGCATACTACATAAAAGTCTTTCTATGGTCACTTCACATCTATTGTCTCAATCATTCGAAGGAAACAAAAATAGAGAACATGTAAGATAAAGCAGTAAGGCGTCCCAAACACTCAGTCAAAATGTTCTTGAGATCTGGCTTTACAAAACATAGCCAGATGATATAGCAAAGTGTACACAATTGTTATCAACTGCAGTCTGACTTAATTACAATTATGTAAAAGTAAGTACAAGACAATCCGACTAACATGTCGGTGCCAAACGGCTAAGTATAAAGTAAATAGCAAAACGAGCGGTGAGGTAAGGGACCCACTCGAGTCCTTCTACGATCATTCCCCTAGTATTGACCATCTTGGAGGTAGAAGTATGCTGAGTCCTCGGGAACCGGCTCTAAATCTGGCCATGCAAAACCAGAGAGGTTAGACCTCTAATAGCAAGTACCACAAGGAAGGACGATATGAAGGACTAAACCAGTAAGTAAAAGAATATAATGATAATAGATCTCTGCTTTCCACTAGGATTCACATCACATCACGATACTTCGAACCAACCTTCCAACCAAACAAGGACAGAAGTTGGCCCGTCATGTCCTGACATTCTGATCATCCCAGTTAGGTAACAGAGTAGTGCAGTACACAAACAAATCATCTTGAACGGCCAATCAACTACTACGGCTTGCTAATGTGAGTTCCAAGTTATCCTGGAATTATGCAATAGGGATTCCTCAGTTCTTACTATGTGCGAGCAAGGCTAGTCTATCCAGTCAATCAATTGCGCCATGCATGAATTAGACGAGTCCCAGCGGGACGCCCGTCATTAATATACAATATACAATAATAATATAAGCAGATACCGCTCCCTGCCCGTGTGGCAGATTTGTCGTATCTGTGGGAACCAGCCGGCCCGTCGGGTACTACTCGTCCCAAGGGGGCTGTCATGTAAGAACTCGGGAATCCATTCTCTCCATGCCATCGTTTATTTTATTTAACTTAATAGTCCCTACGTTGAGTGAAATCCCATGCCGTGGATCATGGTCATTCAAATGAGTACTTTCGTACGCGGTACGATATGCGCAACTCTACAACGATACCCGTGCGGCTATGTTGTAGGTCTTACATAGCGTAATACAACAATCAAATCTAACCACGAAGTAATCATGCCTTGACCATAAAGTACACATGCTATTTTTTTGTAAGATAAATAAATAACTAAGTAAATAAATAAATAATTTGAAACCTGCATGTGCCTGTATGCCAATATTTGGGATCGGCTAATCGAGTACAATAGTTCATTATATGAACGTGTCTCATTCATTCAATTCAATAAGATGACTAGCCAGTCTCTTAGTTCCAACTAGGAACGCATGATCAATTATTAGTCAATGTCACAATCATTATCAATGGTGACAAGGCATGAAAGTCAATTAGCATTACATGGGGTCGAGTATATAACTCCTCAGAGTTAAGTTCCAGCCTTACTGGGTATCCATGGATCAATCAAGACACAGGGCACTAATATACAATCATTAACATGCTAAGATTATCAAGTTCATAAAAAGGCGTAAGGATATAATAGGAAAATTATCATGCTACCATTAAATGAATAAATTAGAGAACAAAAATAGAAACACCAAAGTCAGAAAGTCACGCCAACAAGTCTATGCTAAGGTCAATAAGTCACGCAAGAAGTCTATGCTAAGACCAACAAGTCACGCAAGAATCGTGCGCGTAAAAAGGGTACGCCAAGTCTAGCCTGAAGGAGTGAGCGTATAAAATAATACACGCTGGCAAGCGTGAGCGTGAAAGAAAATCTACGCACGCATAGCGTGAAGGGTAATAAGTAATTCACGCACGCACAGCGTGGACGTGAAAAGTCACGCACGCAAGCACAGAGCGAACGTGATAGGAAATCCACGCACGCATACAAAGATGTGTACGTAACTCAAAATTCACGCAGACACGTATAGGCGTGTGCGTGACTAAAAATTCACGCAAACACGTAGAGACGTGTGCGTGACTAAAAATACACGCAGACACGTAAGAACGCGTGCGTGAAAAAAATACACACTGATACGTAAGAACGTGAGCGTGACTCAAAATACACGCACGCACGGGTAGACGTGTGCGTGACTAAAAATACACGTAGACACGTATAGACGTGTGCTTGACTAAAAATACACGCTGACACGTAAGAACGTGTGCGTGCAACATCTCCCGAACTCCAAGTCCTATGGAGCCTTCGTTCCAGTGCCAGAAATACACGCTAAGTTGGTGGACCAAAACCCATGAACAGCCGAAATACACAAACTTAGATCTAGAGAAAACAAGCCACAGAAATCAAAAATGCCAAGCACTAAACTCTCTCAGGATCATGAGAGAAAGAGTAATGATCCATAAGAATGGATGATGGAGAAGCAAGATTGTACTTGCCTACTGTTACTGCTGGTGGGTGGAGAGTGATGAGAGGAAGAAGAAGAAGTAATGGTGAGAATGAGAGTTATGAGGAGAGAGAAGGAGATGTGGCTTTAAATAGCAAAGGGGGTGGTAGGTGGGAGCTATCGGGCCGGGTTGCATTCGGGTCCAACAAGGCCAACCCGAAAAGACTAACTAAAGCAGAGAATAAAATTGCAGAAAAACTAAAATGCAGATAATAAATTGCAGAAATTAATTGCAGGAAATTAATTATCATGAAAATTAAAGAGCAGCTAATTAATTAACATAAAAATTTAAAGAGCAGATAATTAATTAATATGAAACATGATAAATACAGATAATGAATTATAGGAATTTAAATACAGGATGATACATGATAAATACTAAATAATTACGTTCAAGCAATATACGTATTAAAATACGTATTCTGGGAACGGGGAGTGACACTGAAGAATAAGTAGGTATTGACTATAGTAGTTTTTTTACCTCATGAAGACATTGACCAAGACTCTGAGTATAATCCCAGTGATGAGTTGGGCAATGTGCAGTCCTCAGAAGACAGTTGGGGGTTTGAAGATTATGAGTTGGGTACTTCAGATCCTGTTGTGACTAAAAATAGTTTGTTGAGGGATGAAAATATGGATGTTCATGTGGGAAAACGTTTTACTACACATGAAGAATTCAGGAGTGCTCAGAGGCTCCATGCCATCAAGAACAAGTACAACATGAAGTTTGTACACATGATCTCTCAAGCAACAATATGTGTGAATCATGAAATAAACACATATTATTAGCAAGGGACAAGCCTATTATCTGTTTGTTGGAAACTATTAGAAGAATGCTAATGGCCAGGTTCCAAGAAAAGAGAGAAAAAATGGCAGCTTATGATGGGTTACTTGTTCCTAAAGTAACAGAAAAGCTTGAAGAAGTGAAAGAGGATTCCAAAAGGTGTTTAGTCATTGGCTCCGGATTCAACAAATATGAAGTTATTCAAAGGGGAACCAATGATTCAGTTGACTTAGAAGCTAGGACATGCACTTGTAGGGTGTGGGAAATCACAGGCATACCATGTGAGCATGCAGTTGCATGTCTTAAGAAGAAAAGGCATTCAATTGAGGACTACGTGCACAGGTACTACCATAAAGAAACCTACTTGATGGCTTATGCAGAGCCAATTAATCCTCTTTCAATGAGACATCTGAGGCACATACCTGGGGTTGTGCCTATGATCCCTCCTATAGTTCGTAGCCTTACTGGGAGAAGGCCAAAAAGTAGGAAGAAACAACCTGATGAGAATAAAGAAAGAAAGAGTGCAGGAAAATGCGAAAGAGCTACTGTGACATGTGGCAACTGCAAGTCAGTTGGACATAATACTAGATCCTGCAAAAATGAATTTAAGGAGAAGGTGGCAGTGCCAAAGGCCAAGCCTGGTAGGCCTAGGCTTTCTAAGTCCACCCTACATATTTGTCATGGTGATCCAACAAGCAATTCATGAAGGTCAGCATTGTGCATTTTAATTATTCTTTGTCTATACTACATTGTGCATTTTAATTATTTGTTACTCATCTTTTCGTAGGTTGTAGACAAGTGAAGGGTCTTTATCATTTTGGTGACCCTTTCTGAAAGTTGGCAATGATGATTTAGAGTTATGTGAGTGTAGGGCTCTGTGGGTGGGGCTCTGTTTGTGTGAACTGCTCTATTTTGTGGGGCTATTTTGTGGGGCTCTGGTGCTCTGTTTGTGTGAACTGCTCTATGTGAGTGTAAGACACATATTTTGTGTCAACTGCTCTATTTTGTTACTCTGTGGGGTGCTATGCTAATGTATGTGTTCAGCTCTATTTTGTACTGCTGAGCCACTGTCCCTACCTCACTAACTCCTCTGAGCCACTGTCCCTATCTCATTTTGTCAGGCTGCAGTCCCTACCTCGTTTTGTCATGCTATAGGTTCCTACTTCTTCATTTCATCATTTAATTTTCAACTTTTACTTCATCAATTATAACTCTGCCTTTCTTCCCTGCAGTATACAAGCATCTATTTTGGGATGTGCTAATCTTTCGAAGGATTATTGTGCCTATTTTGCTCTGCTGTAATGAAGTACTTATCTGCCAGTAAAGAAATGCAATGAAGAAATACTTATCTGCAGTTTGGATACTTATCTGCAGTTTGGATGTGCTTGAGTTTGGATGTACTTATCTGTGTAGTTTGGATGTTGGTCTCAATGTATACTTGAATGTATGGATACTTATCTGCAGTTTGCAGTTTGGATGTTGGTCTCAATGTATACTTTATGTGTTGGATAATGTATACTTTATGTGTTGGATACTTATCTGCAGTTTGCAGTTTGGATGTTGGTCTCAATGTATACTTTATGTGTTGGATACTTATCTGCAGTTTGGCTTGTTGAAGATTTTCTTCTTTGTTGAAAGGTTTATGTGCTTATGCAGTTTATATGTGTTAAAGATGTGTCTGAATGTATACTGCAGTTTTTAACTTCTTTGTTGAAAGATTTATATGTGCTTACTGCAGTTTTTAACTTCTTTTTAACTTCTCTCTTCAGCTTATATGTGCTTACTGCAGTTTATATGAACTTACTGCAGTTTATATGCTTCCTGCAGAGCCAAACTTCTTTGTTAACATTGTGCTTACTGAAGATTTATGCTTATTGCACAGCCAAACTCTTTTCATTTTATATGTGCTTACTGAAGATTTATGTGCTTATGCAGAGCCAAACTTCTTTGTTACAAGAACTTTATGTGCTTACTGCAGTTTATATGAACTCTCTTCATTTTATATGAACTCTCAGGTTCAGTTTATGCCACTGAAGTATGCTAACAATGTCACCAATATTTTTTCCACAGCTTATTTCATTCAACAATTGCAATCGTCATACAAAATTTTTAAACATAACTATACACATTACAAAACCAAAAACAAATTGCAAAATATGCATGGTGAGGTATGGTCTTCGTTCACTTGTCGTCATCGCCACTGTCGCTTCTCTAGAAGAAATTAAACGTTGGCTTCGATGCTCCTTCAATTCTTTCATTAAATTCCACATTAGAGTCTGATAGTACTCTGAAAGTTTTTCATCCTCCCATAGTAGAAATCCACAAGAACTTGTTGGAAAATTTGCACACCCATAGAATCTTCTTCCAGGGTTTGCTTGCGTCCACGAAGTCTTCAATGGACTAATTGATCCACAATGGCAGTAAATAAATTTCTCTCGATTTCTACTTGAATGTCGTGAGAACGAAGATTGCGAGCTAGAAGGCATAACTTCGACTTTGGATTAATCTGTTCGAAAAAAAAATTAGAAAAGAGAACAAATTACTTTGGAAATAAATTAGCAAAAATAGAAGAACTGAAAATATCAGGAAAAAAAAAATTTAAGGCTTGTGTACAACCCCCAAGCAACTGTGGCGACAAGCTAATGTGGAAGCCCCGGCCGTTCTCTCCTCCCAAGTCCCAAACATCCTCAGCCTTAAATAGATCAAATGCAAAGGGTATTTTGGGTGTTTCATTAAAAGTTTTTAAAAATTTTGGAGAGTAACGGCTGTTTCCAACGGCTCTCAGACGGGAGGTCCTATTCCGAGCAAGTCACTAATTGCGGGGGTCTTTAACTGCAAAAATTGACTAAAAGGTCTTTTAGTGCAAAAGGTATACATCTAACGAGGGGTTTTCTGCACTTTACCCACAATTATACCATATAAGAATTATATTATTTTAAAATAGTTCAATAAAGTCAAATGGTAATAAATATTGTTAGTTGAGAATATAGTTGGTAAAGTTTATATTTTTATTTTTCTTCCTTTCCATACAAAACAAAAGAAAGTGTATCACTTATATTTTTCTTCCATCCTACCAAACACAAAGAAAAAAATAGTCTTTCATTTACATACTGTTGGAAAGTGTATCTCTTAAAAAAAAATTTCTTCCACTTTTTTATCCTTCCCACCAAACACAACCTTATATAACACATAAACATGTTATTGAAACCTTTTTTTTTTTTTTTCATTTACGTGTTCCTTTTGTGTACGTGTATGTGCATGTGTGGTGGATGATATATATCCTCAGCGTGTGCTTTTAGATAGGATTATTTAGTTTTAGGGTCATATAATATTAAAAATCTACGTTTTGATCTAGATCTTCATATTGTTCATGATAGTATTTTAGTTTCGTCTTAACGGTTGACTTGACCGATCGACTAAAATAGAAACATAAATGCAAAAGTTGAATATTATACGATATCTTAAAACTAAATAGAAATATGTAAAGATCGTGTGACTTAGTTTATTTAGTTTTGTCATGACCAATCGAAAATGAGACTTATGACAATGTTGTTTGTTTTTATACCGATCTCAACAGCCACACAGCTTTTCTGTCGACAATTTCGATAGGGATGCCTTCACGGACATCGTGTATCCTGATCTCAGCCGCTATACAACTTTCCTGACGACAGTTTCGATAGGGACACTTTCATGGACAACGTGTATCGACAGACGTCTTTCGTCCCTGTTGCATCGTTGAATGCTTGCAACTCAAGGGCTCTAGATGATTGTGTAGCTGCTGATATTGGGATATAAGCAATAACAATGTCACACGTTATATTCTCGATTAGACATAACAAAACTAAATAATCCAAATCATACAACTTCCACCATGAAAACTAAAAAATCTAAATCATACAAACCCTCACATATTTCTATTATAATATTCAAAATTTACATTCAGGTCTCGATACGTTTTGGACGGAGTTATGACGAGATCCAAACCCTATTGCGGACAATATGGAAACCTAAACACAACTTTATAATATTACATTATACCATAAAACTAAATAATGAGCATTATATATTCTATGATAGTTATGTTGGTATTTTTGCCTTTAGACTAGAAAAGATAGTCCTACATCAGCTACACCAAATGATGAGTATTTCAATATAATGCATTGCTTGTGTTGAGGTGTGCACATGAGGTGTGGTGGGACACAAGTGTGTGCCATGTGGGAGTATTTTTCTAGAAGAAAAAAGGATTGATTCTAACAAAGATGCAAGTTGATTTTTGTTGATCGGACTCGAACTTGGACTCCAGGATGCCTCATGCATGCACGGACGGGTGTTCGGGGGGTAGGCGTGGACTGGCACTCGACTATGTTGATTGTGTGATGATGTAAAATATCAAACTCTATTTTAGAGTATTGGTATTTTAGTCGCACATCGGATAGGAGAAATGGTGAAGTCTCACTCCATTCTATAAATAGAGCCCCCTTGCCTCCTTTCTAAGATGTACCGAAGAAGAGAGTTAAGGGAGTCCGTAAAGTTCATGAAGTCCGTTCAAGTCTCAAAAATTGACTGACAAGCGTTCCAGAAGTTCTCTAAGAACTTGCTGGTTCCTGGAAGCGGATCGTATATAGGCGAATCTTGTTTTGAGCAACGGTGATCTGATCACCCTAGCAAAGCTGCCTTTCTCTTTCTTCTTTCCTTCTCTTCTTCTTCTCTGATCTAATCAGAAACCACTTGTGGGCTTTCGTCGCTGCTGCTGCTAGTAATTCGATGTGTGCATTCTTTTTAGAAGCATTACATTCGTTTGCTACTGTAACGAAATCTTTTTAGATTTTCGTTACTCAGAATCCTCCAAGGATCTCTGTCGTGCACTTTCTTTAAAGTGTTGCTTCGAAACGTTATTTTTACAATCGTTTTATTTTTCAGTTTTTCATCGAAAATTACATTCCGGGACTAACAAGTTATTCTTATACCACAGATTAACGAGCTTGACACCTTCTGTTTCTCTTGGTTATGCACAACCTAAACTAGGGAGTGGTTAGAGATGGTTGGAGAAACTTCGAGATGAGGCAAATGACACCAGTGACCACCTTGGTGTTTGTTACACTTACATGATGAGAGACATTGGTCCCTCCAATGCCTCTCTTGTTGAGAAGTAAAGATGCCTATGACGTGTTTATAAAAAGGAAAGAAAGATCCAAAGCCCAAGTATTGTTTGGTCACACGGACACACAAGGAATTCTTAGTTTTTCCTAAGCAGAATCAAGAAAAGCAAATGTGTCAATCAGAACAGAACCTACTGTTTCTATCCTATTTGGCAGAGTTTCTATATAAAAATTGGACACGAATATATGGTCTCGTCTAATATTAAGATAAAAAATATTAAAGGAAGAATTTTATGGTTTAGTTTGAAAGTTGGGTCCAATATTAAGATGAAGAATTTCTATGCTCATAGAAATATACCATTCTACATCAGCAGACATTACGATAAAAATTGGGATATAAGCCATCGTGAGAAGTTTTTTCTAAAAAGAATTTACCATGTAATTAGGGAAGATAGAAATCGCCATTGGAAATGGCCTTAAGATTAGGGGTGAGAAATACATTCGATTTTTCGGTTTACTTGCGCTTTTTTCGGTTTACTTGCGGTTTTTTTAATACATATAGTAACTAAATTTTTAATACGTATAGTAACTAAATCCAAATCCGAAACCGAATAAAAAAATTTAGTATTTTCAAACCGAAACCGAACCAATTTTTTTTAAACCGAACCAAATCTCTTACTCGACTCGGTTCGATTTTCGGTCCAAAATCGAATAATGCTCACCCCTTAAAGAGTGTACAATTTCTCTTCTTCTTCTTCTATTTCTGTGACTGTAATTGTCTGGTGAGCTGTACTCGTCTGTTGAACAAATGCATGATTGGCTTCTAAACAACAAAAGTATTCTTCTGATGAGCAACTCTCCTTTGATTTTTCCTTGGTGTTGGATTAGTCTTTGATGATGATCTTTTACTTTGTTTTTGAATGCTTGCAAGGAGTGTGTCGACAGGAGAATTTTTTAATGCCATCTCATAGTTGAAAGCTAAAGGTTAATATTATGTGATGCAGTACAAGTTTTAGTGGGAAAGAAATGGAAAGATGAGTGATCAAAGTCTCTAAATCACAGAATTAAAAATTAAAAGAATGTATTAGTTCTGGAACAGACGAAACAACAAATGACATCGATAGCTTCAAATTATGTAGATTTTCCTGTCATTTTCTGCAGAAAATTCCCTTCCTGCAGGATTTCTCTTTCTGAGAAATTTTCCTTCAGTTCTTACTTCTGCTGACCCTCATTTTTGTGAATTTTTTTGGTGGAATTCTTAATTTATACCAAACGACTTTTTATTGGAGGATACTATGGAGAAATTATTAAGTGAGCCAGACACACCGTACGTCTTGATTCTCCTACACTTGATGACATGAAGATGAGTGCATGCAGTGGCAGCCTCGAACAGTCCTCCTCATTTCCATATCATCAAGTGGAGGAGAATCAAGATACACGATTAGTCCGGCTCATGACTGAATAATTTCTCGATACTTTGGACCAAAACTTCATCAAATTGAGTTCTTGGTTGGGCTGCCTGTCAAAAAATCTTACAGTTTGCTTCAACAATGACAACAATCAGGAATAAATATATAACTTAGACTAAGACGGACCTTCAACAAGTCATTTGACAGTGTCAAACCTCAACAAACGAATCCCTTCATTGACAGCCTACTCAAAATTTTCATTAGACTTTTGAAGTCCTTCAAATTTTCTTCCAAGTTTCTAGAAAAAAGAGAATGAGCAGCACTTGATGCCAGTTTCTAATGTAATTAATCCTTACTATTTCTATCAAAAGTTAATATTGCTACATACAGTACAAAAAAACCGTATCTGAACCCCAAAGCTTATATAATAAAATGGCCTAGTACAATCAATCACTGATTCATTTTTCATTTTATCTGTAGTTACCATGCACTACAAAAAATTTGAGTTTCCGTGACAATTAATTTGTGACAAGTGTAAAATTTGTCACCTAAAGGGTTATTTCTGTGACAAGTAAATTTTGCTTGTCACAGTTAAAAACGTTTTGTGACGCCATAGTGACAAGGTTTGCTAGTCACAAATGAAAATATTTTGTGATGCCATGTTTTAGTCGTCATTTTTTCTTTTAGCTACGGAGGTATATGTAACGGAAGTAAGTCGTCACTGTACTGGTCACAGAAGATATGTTGTGACAAGTTTTACAATTTCTGTGACCATATTTTCTTGTAGTGATGATAGGAAAATTCATATCAAAATTTACTTTTCCTCGGGTATTGGCAAATAATTCTCTACAAATAGGCAGTGCTTCTGTAAGGTTCCATGTTTTCATATTTTCGAGCCTGCATTAAATACAATGATGGGTGAGATCGATTAACCTCTTGCAAGTTGCACCAGATAAGTTCAAATACAAATACAAATACAAATACTAATATAAATACTAATACTAATATTGGCTTTCCTGTACCTAAATAATCTGTCAAAAGATTTTTGTTGTCCTTTTACTCCCATTCTATATAGAATCATAGATTATTTTTAGGCCATGTTTGGTTCCGGATTTAAAGAATCAGAAAAGAAAAGTTGTTCCTTAAGCCACAAACTTAGAAAATATTTTTCTTGACATAGTGGAAAATAGGGAGGAAATGGTTCCTCTATAGTCCATGGAATTGATTTTCACTTCTCCTTTCCTAGCATTAATTACGAAAATTTATAACGACAATAGAGCTACTCAAATATGTTATTGTCTATTTTAACCATTACTTGTGGATTTCTATAATATTTTTTTTATTTTAAAAAAGGCAAAACATTGATATATTTTTTTTCTTTTTTTTCCTGCACCAATCAAACACATAAATGGAAATCAAATTGTCTTTTTTGAATGATTTCCTTATTTTACCAAACCCATGTAAGCAATACATAGACATAAAGAAGCTGTCGTGGCTTGCTCCACTGATGTTCCACCATCAAGCCAGAGCTTTTATGCCTCTAGCGCATACCACAAGGGTTACTCGGATTCAATGTATTTACCTCACATTACTAATTCCTAACTCTGTTTTTTTTTTCATTATTAATTTAATTACCACCATTACTTTGTTTTGTATCTAGAAGATACATAAGAAAAGGATCCATTGTATGTCTTAATACTTGAGAACAAGATGAAATGAGGTAGCAGTAATTTAATTAATAATGTGAAGAAACATAGTTAGAGATTAGTAATGGAAGATAAATACGAAAAAAATAACTCATTATATATACTGAGTGTTTCTCATATGCAATTTCATGTTAACAATAACAGTTATGCGCTCTATACATCTCATCAGTATATATATGAACATACCTCAGTTTGAACATGGTTCATTTAGCTGTCCACATAGGAATCTAAGTTATCTAACTCAGAGTCGCAAAATGCTTAAACTGTTCATAAAATAAGGATGCAGACTCTAAAAGTAAAGTTTTTAATTGTCCAACAACATCAACTTTATATCGAAATTAAAACTTAATAAATGTTTGAGCTATTAATGTTACTTTGGGTTCGACAAACTAGTAGCAACAGGGCCTGCACAAAGGGTTGGGTTGCCTTATCCTAAAACTAATTTTGGTTGCTCCTTGATCATTATTGTCAGCTGGTTCTGGTGGTCATCCATGATTATGACCTTTGACAGGATCATGCTAAGCCTGGGAGGTTGTCCAAGTCCCAAGTCTTATCCGGCTTACCCCAGAGCCGTGCATGAGTAGCAGCCCTTTAGTCCCTATCAGTATAACCTAACTCTTGGGAGTGGTTAAGATGAACTGGGAGATCCAAGCTTTTGAGATTTAGGCATACATATGACACCAAAAGCATCGATCCTCGTCGGAACAGAGAGCGACTGCCACTTACTTAAAAAGGACTACATTACAACATAACTTGATGATCCCCACACATTCTAAAGCTCTCTCGATAACATAAACATGTCATCCATCTATTTATAGAAAAAAAAAAAAAGTGTCGCAGCCCAAAAAGAATGATAAGGTCACTTTGGTGCATTATTTGGTGTCGGATGTAGACATGGCCGGTCCTGGGATAAGCCATACAAGACTTCGGACTTGGACAACCATCGGACTCAGTGTGATCCCAATATAGGTCGGAGTTTGCGCATGACTCTCCAGAATCGACCTACAATAAGGATCAAGGGACAACCAAAACTAGTTCTGGATAGGACAACCCAACTCCGTGGGCCGGCCTAGATGTTGATATTGATAAATAATAGAGTAAAAACGAATTAAAGAAAGATTTCAATGAAGGTACAAGTTAGAAATGCCAATTGAAGTAAATTTACCTCGTCTTTGTAAGTTAACAAGCTTCAAAAGCTTTAAACTAGTTTGTCTACTAGCTGTTAAAATCTAGCCGAGAAGCTTCTAGACCAGAATTGCGAGGAGAAAGAGAAAGCTGCAGGTAGTCACTGTCGCCTGCGAGAAGAAGAAGTAGAAGATTAGTAGCAAATTCTAAGATTATAATTCTACTGATTACTTCTTCAAAGTATCGTAGTTTGGTGAGCTAGCTGTCACTTCTTGAAAGAAACACATGGTTTGGTTTCAACAAAATTGTTCTTTCGGCAACTTGCTTTGGATTCTCCTCGTGTAAAATTGTTCTTTGACGACGATGTTCATGTCATCATCGACAGAACGCGTGCCAATAGGCAGCGTTTACTTGTGCACGCTTGCGAGTGCACGCGCGCGCGTACGCTTACGTGTGCAAATCCAGGTTCATACTTGTGCAGCTGTGCTTATACTGAAAGTGTACGTAAATAAGCTGAGGCGCAAGAGCTCGCTTGTCTGTCTATCTACCTAGGAGATATCACCGTTGGATCATACTAATTCCAGCTTGGTTAGCATGGCACTGGTCTAATTAAGCATAGATTGAAATGGTTTTGTGTTTTTTTTAGAGATCGACACAGAATTTAGGAAGCATGGCCACTCTAAAAATCCATATCATGACATTTTGGAATGTGTCGGACATGTATTGGGGCACAATTCCGATACTTTAAAATAATATCAGAAGGAAAAGATGCTCAACACTTCTTCGGTCTTACACTAATCTACCCCTGCTTCAAAGTTGTAGAGCGCTAGTGACTTTTATTTCGGTCTCTCTTTTTGCTAAATCGAAATAGTTGAGAACAAAGTGGCAAACAACTGCGTAACGTGCGGAAATCTGCCGAACAGTTTGGGCCAGATCCCGAAAATAGCTCAAAAGCGATATTTGATGAAACTGCGTAGTATTAGGTAGTTGGTCAGGTAAAGACTGACCAAGCTAATGATGCTTAGTTGGTCTTTTCGGATGATCAGTCAAATTGAAACTGAGACACGTCCCGAACTCCCATGAGGGCCAACAGTGTGGAATCTTGGAGAGTGGGCACGACTCAGATACTTTAAAATACAATATGATATACCAAAATTTTTGTACCGTATTACCGTGTCATGTCACATCTGTATCCGTGCAACATAGGATTGATAATAGATTGCTTACCTTGATCTTGGAAGATGCAGCATATTCCGGCACAAGCGACCCCTGCAATCCGACATCGTAAACCGGAGTACCGTCCGGATAGAACAGCCCGTAGTTCCTCTCCGAAGTCGGCCCCGGCTTCAGATCCTCGTTGAAGAGCGCGAACACGTAGACGTCGATGGGGACCGTCGGCCTCAGCGGCGTCCCCTGGCCCGTCGCGACCCTCCGCAGCAGGTTACCGTTGTAGGAGGCGGCGTTCTCCGGTGTCGCGCCGGGCTCGTCGGAGTCCCCCTTCGACGGCCACCCCGTCTCCGACACCTCCACCGCGACTTCGTCGTGGCCCATCGCCCGAATCGCGGCGTAGACCGAGTCGACCTGCGCGTACAGCATGTTGTCGTAGCTCAGGTTCGTGTCCGGGTCGGTGACCCCGGGGTTGTCCTGGAACAGGACGTAGGGGAGCGACACCGTGTCGGGGCTCCCCTTGTAGGCGAAGTAGGGGTAGGCGTTGATGAGGAACGGGGAGCCGGTCCGGGAGAGGAAGTCGAGCATGGGCTGGATGAAGGCGGCGAGGTCGGGACGGAAGGAGCCGGAGGAGGGGGGGAAGGAGCTCCCGAGGATGGCCAGGGAGTGGGCGGTGGTGACGGTCACGTCGGCGGACATTCCGAGGGACTGCAGCGCTCGGTACATGGACTGCATTGCCGGGAGGAGGTTGGCGGTGAGGGCGGTGTCGTTGCCGGAGAGGACCTCGTTGCCGACGGTGATGCAGGTGATCCTGGTCCGGGGGGCGTGCGGCCGAACGTTCTGCTCGAGCCAGGCCCGGGCCTGGTCCGGGTCGGTCATGGCGGCGATGTCCTCGTTGCCGACGGCGACTACGAGCTCGATGCCGGAGCCCGCGAAGGCGGCGAGGACCTTCGGGTCGGCATCGTAGAGCTTGATCCTGCTTATGCTGGTGGACTGGAGGAGGCCGGCGACCCGGGCCGGGGGCGGGAGGTTGTCGGCTATCTGCCCGTAGTTGATTCCGACCTTCGGTGCAACTGGCAATGGTAAAGATTGAGCTGTTGAAAAAAAAAAAACGTTTACAAATTATGCTGATTAATAACTAGTTCTTAGTCTACAAACAAGTGTCGTGTTAAATCTTCGTGATTTCTTATCATCTTTTAATAATTATTCCAAAATTACAAAGACTAATATAACTAACTATTTATATTAATTTTTTTCCACTTTAAAACTATATTTTACAAGTTATTTGAAAAATTATTCTCTGTGTCAGACTCAATCGTGCACATTTCCTCATGAGTTGTTAAATTGTATGGAGATGTGTGCATGCACACATCACTATGTAATTTAACGGTTCGTAGGAGAACACGATAAGTCTGACACATAGAATAATTTAAGTTGATATCTTGAACTTTATTTTCTTAATTAAATATTCTGAGCTTTTTTTATTTTATCAAATCACTTTAAAAGACTTTTTTTTATCAAGTTGATATATGAACTTTATTTTTTCAATTAAATATCTTCAACTAATTATTTATCAAGTCACTTTAATAGGCTGAATTTTTCATTTTAATCTGGCTTACAACAGTTTGCAAACGGTGCAGGGTTGGGTCGACGGCTGGGTGGCAGGGTCTTCTGGGAAAAAAAAAACGGTGTCGTGGTTGTGTCACATCGTGTCAGACATGTATCAGACACGGACAGGCAATCCAATATGCAATAGAACATGCCAAGATCCGTGCAGTGTTTGTCTTTCCGGTATCGTGTCGTATCATATTTGTATCAGTAAGATGCTGTCTAGAGAACATAATGAAAAAGAACATAATGAAAAAGAAAAGAATCCAAATTAAAAAAAAAAACACTATTGATCATTACATTGTTTTCTAATGAAGAAGAAGAAGAGTGTGCAAATATTTGTAGCATGGTTTTGAACCTGATAGAAATGAGCAGAGCATGAGGAATGTGAAGAGAGAGGAGATGACTTCCACTACCATTTCCTCTCTCTCTTTCTTTCTTCCTTCTCTCTAGAGATTTGTCGAAGCTCTTTCCTTTTATAAATATCAGTTCTGGTTGAGACGACTTACATCCAGTTACAGACACGTGTGTGACCTACTTACTGATCACTTCCATCTAAACCTTTTGTATTTGGTTTCTTTCTCTCCCTCCTTGCTTCAGCAGAAGGCTTCCTTAATATGCCACTTGGCTTATCCTTGTTTTACAAACACTACCAACTAGGTAGGATTTGTAACTAGTCGAGTCCTGTTCCTGTACTCTGGTTTTTCCTCTCTTTTTTTCGAAAATTATTCGACAAAACATTAACGTTTAATTTCAATTTAATATCCTAAATTATTCCAATTTTAATTCGATATCCTAAACTTTGATAATCAACTTAATACACTAAAATAAATTAGTCCCGTCCACCCCCTCTCTCTCTTCATGCCCGGCTGTCCACTACCCAGCTGCCTCCACCCGGGCTTCACCATCCCGTCCCCTCCCTCTCTTTCCGCACACGTGTTGTAGCGGTTGTTGCTGCCGCCGCTACAACGCGTGCACAGAGAGGGAGGGCATGGGTGGAAGGGTGTTTGTTGGGTGAAGAAGAGGGGGTAGTTTCATCATTTTTTTAGGTGTCTATCAAATTAAAAAATATTTAATAGTTGATGGTATTAAGTTGTCGAGTAAAAAAATAGGATATCAAGTTGAAAAACTTAAATAGTTGAATATATCAAGTTGTAATTCAATCAAATGTTAAAGTTTAACAAAAAGATGTTGAGAGCATAAAATTTGCTAAATTTTAAAAATAAAAAATAAAATATAACGTAGTATTACGTTTCTCTTGTCAGCCCAAAAATTCTGTTGACAGCCCAAAATTTCTGCTAAACAGCCCCCACCAAAAAATTCAAATAAACTTTTAGCCCCAAAAAATTTCTCATAAAAGCCAATTGCCTGATTTTTTTTTTTTTTTCCACAACTAGGAGAGTATTATTCTTGATCAGCTGTATTCTTTAAAAAAAAAAAGAGGGTGGTGCTTGTCTACTTAGTGACAATTATCCAAACACTGCACTTGTAGATACTTAGCAACAAAAAATAAACATTGTGTTGCACAATAAATAAATAAAATAGAAAATTAAACGCTACCATTTTTAATTTTAATTGATGTGCTTTTTAACAGTCTATCATTGTGGAAGCATCGGGAACTAGATCCGAAAATATGTCAATCATTGAGTATTCATATGATTAAGATGGTTACTACGTAACGAACCACAAAAAGTCTAAAAGATCAAAGAAAAATACAAAAGAAAATGTACAAGACGTAGAGAACATGTCTACATACCAAACACATGCACAAGACTCACATGAAAACGTGTACACGAATGGGAACGTGACATAGAAAATGCCAAAACAAATTAAAGACGTAGGACTACAACACCTGAACTCATCTTCTCTTTGAAGTCGTCGAAAATGAACAATTTTAGTGACTAGTCAATCGATTGTATCAACAACCAAAATTGGATCCAAGAAGAGCTATTCTTTTTTTAGAGGCGTTTAAATATGCTAAACGTTTTATTCGGTTAAGATTCTATGCATGGAACATCTTGGAATATGCATCGAAAAAAAGAAGACGACATTTTGTAATAACTAATAAGTGGACCATATATTATTTTTACAAAAAACTAGGGGTAAGAGTACTACACAAAGTGTTGTGTATAGTTGATACAATTCATGTAGTTCTGGACTGTCAAAATTTTGACAGTTTTGTGTGAGGTGTGTCAAAATTTTGACATTTGTATATCTAGACTACCAAAATTTTGACAGTTTTTGACCTTCCAAGACTGCAGAAATTTTAACAGTCCTACGTATAACAAAGACTGCCAAATTTTTTTTTACAGTTCTGACTATAAACAAAAATGCATAAAATAATAACAACTGTTATCAGTTTGTAGTGTTATTAGTATTGGCCTTGCGAAATTGTTAATTGTTTCTAAGAGCGTAAGGCTCATCCCAATTCCTAGATTATAGATTCAGAATGTAGGAGACCATTACGTAGAATAGTAAGATTCAATTAAAGTAACGTGATACTCCCGTCCCAGCCATAGAATCGAGCTATAGTATGGGCCTCAGAATTATACATTCAGAATGTATAAACTTATTTTGTAGAATAGTAAAATTTAATCTGGAACCTAAATTTCTAGATTATAGATTTTATATTATTTTTTTGAAAAAGAAAGAAAGACGACACATTGGTCTATATTCATTTATCTTATTGGTATTTCAAAATTTATTTATTTACCATTCTCAGGCAAATCCAACCCATTATTTATTCATTTATTTATTTATTGTAAATTTGGTCAAATATTTTTGAGCTTCCATCTATTATTGATTTGATGCTCTAAAATGCTGATTGAAGTTGAGTGTAATAATTATAGCTTATGGTTTAAGATGATATAAAAATAATCCGGTCCGATAACTTTAAATTATAGGCTATGAAAACTCAAATAGTAAAAAAATACTTATTTGTTAGGGTATAAACGTTGACTAATTGAACCAAAATTTTTATTTATTTTAAAGGAACAATGCTTCTATACATATCCAAAGGGGACCGACGTAAGAACCGATCTCACCTGTCGACGTCCGGTGGTATAAATTTATTTTTTAAATGTGAAAACTGGGATTGTGGGGTTTCGTGTCCGATCAATAGAAAGACGACACGTAGTGTCGATTCCGATCACACGATCGCTTATATCGGTTCGTCTAGGCCTATCAATGATAGACCGAAAATCCGTATCCGATCCGTATTCTAATCAAAAATATCCGAAATTTCGGATACGGATTCAAATATCATATCGGATATTTATCGGATGCGGATACGATAAGTGTCATATCCAGACCAATAATATCCGAACCAATAATATTTAAACTATTTAATAAATTTAAAATATATTGAGCCATCAGGAATTCAGGATTCAGCCGAAAATCTGTTGTTTCTTAACAAAATCTTTGGTTTCATTGTAAAAATCTGTTGTTTTTTGACAAAATTTATCGTTTCTTAACAAAATCTGTCGTTTCAATGTGGAATATGTTGTTTCTGCTGGTTCTGATTTTTTTTCTTCCCTTTTAAAATTTTTATTTAGTAATCTTATTGATTCGGATATTATCCGATATCCGTTAAAATTATCGATAACGGATACGGTTGCCAAAACTTCTATCCGATCGGATATCGGATAGCTATCGTATATATTCGATAGTTAATGGTTTGAATATGATAATGCTAATATCCAACCAATAAACTACGATTCACAGGCTTAGGTTCGTCAGAAATTTTTTTTTTTATCAGAATAGTTTGTACAGTATATATCTTATGTAGTTACGTAACAAATAACTTCACCAACGGTCGGTGTCGGCAGAAAGGGATTTATGTTCAGATAAGGCACGTGCGGTCGTTGACCGACGAGGAGTCGTGTCAGCTCGCGCCGACGTCCGTCGCCGCCTCTGCTAAAACAATTATAGTTTGCACGAGCAATCGACTATTGTTGAAAGAAACTGTTTAGTGTTCATAACCTGTATAGATATGTCAACATTTGAAGGAGTTTGCTTTCTTTATTCAAAAATAATATTTTATTCGCAGTTTGTAATTGTGAACGTGACTGTCGCCGACGTAACGGACGATTATTGGTCCTCTGCTATCTTCAGATTTCATCCAGATCAGGAGGCCAATGGCCGGCCATCACGTCGGCCGACGGTCACGTCTGCGATTACAAACCACGGACAACGTAGCAGCTCCGTTCTTTGTTAGGACAGATTTGTTGTACATATGCACAACTTTGATGCAATCTAATAAACAGTATGAAGTGTGTACGCTAAGTCCGATACATAGAATAATTTAAGACATTACGAGGATATATAATATTTATTCTAGAATGAGTTATTAGATTTCAACTGATATGAAATCTCTAAATCTGAATAAATACAAAATTATACAAAATTCAAATCTTAAAATCCAAGTCGAATCGCTATAATCCGATTGATTTACTCAATTTATTCGGTTAGACTTTTTTTTTTTTTTTTGCTATTTAATGGACTTAGCTTTTCAATACGAAATTGTAAAAATTCAATAGATTTTTTTGCTAATGAGGTTTTATTTTATATACATATAAAATAAACTAGTTTTCCCAAATAAACTAGTTTTTTGGTAATCCATCTTAAAAAAAACGGTGATATTATATAAATCTGATTAGCAATTACAATTTTCTTTAAAAATAAAGCTAATTTATTTCGGAACAGCTTCATACTGAAAGCAAAGTGGATTTTTTTTCCCCCTAAAGCATAAGCAACGTCAAAGTCGGATTGACAAAAAAATCCGAACACCGAAAAAAAAAAAAAAATTTACTGTACAATAAAAATTTAATATAAATTAATAATAACGATAAAATTTTGAAAAATTTATGTAAACGATAAGATCCGACAGGCTGACTGTCGGAATTTGGAGTGATGCCCAAATTCCGACAGACGATCTATCGGAATTTGGACATCACCCCAAATTTCGACAGATGGTCTGTCGGAAATCCCCCTCCCCCTCCCGGTTCAGGCCCCCCCCCCCCCCCCCCCCCCCCCCCCCCGTTCACTTCGGTTCAGTTGGTTCCTGTTTAGATATTCAATAGGTTGGTGGGGGTGGTTGGTAGGTGGGGAGTAAAGTGTTTGTGGGTTGGTGGGGAGTAGTGTTGTTGCTGTGAGTGCAGCCGAGAAGAAGAAGAAGCAGAAGAAAAGAAGAAGAGGAGGAGGAAGGAGAAGGAGAAGAACTTGAAAGAAAGTGGTTAGTTTTTTTTTTTTCTTTCTTATTTTGTATCCTAATGTTCATCTTTGTATCCTAAGTAATGTTGATATTTCTCATATTTTTCTAGGACACATTTCTCATATTCTAACACAAATATTTTTTTAATTTTATTTATTACATGTAATGTTCATCCTTGTATCCTAACACTATTTTTGAACCACTATCAAAATCCTACGAGCATAAACACTAATGTTCATTTATAGGTATCATTTTCTATAAAATTGTAGGTATTTTAATTATTTCTAAAAATAACAACCACTATCATTTAATCATTTTCACTAAAATTGTGTGTCATTTTATATCAACCACTAATAACAACCACTAATGTTCATTGATATATTAGTGTTGTAGCTCTAATATTCATTGATATTTACAATTAGTGTTCATATTTGTGTAAAATCAATGAAAATTAGTGTTAGGATACAAGGATGTAAACACTAATTGTGTGTCATAAACACTAATGTTATTTTTAAAAATAATCAATGATACCTACAATTTTATAGAAAATAACAACCACTAATGTTCATTGATAGTGTATATTACATAAACACTAATGTTCATCCTTGTATCCTGACACTAATTTCGAACCTAACTTAAACCCTAACCCTAACTTAAACCTAATCTTGAACCTAACTTAAACCCCAAATTAATCCTATCATTGACCTTTATCCTAATTGTATTCAAAATCCTAGTAATAATCTTAATCCTAACCTAATGTAAACATTAATCATGAACCTAATGTAGATCTTATTCATGAGTATTTAAATATGTATTTTGACAACCATCTTTTTACCGATGGATATCCAAAACAATGGTCATATACCAGGGGGGCAACTACAGAATTGATTAAGCAGCAACGCGAGTCGCACATATGTAGTTTGATATTTACTGGAGAGGTATATATACTTTTATTTGTGTTAGTGAATAAAATTTATATTTTATATGTTTTGTAATAACATAGATTGTATGTTTTATAGATAGCTATGTGATTATAAAAAGGAAGTGAGGTGTCGAGAACATAATACATGGCGCTATGAGGGCCAACTTGGTTTCTGGAAATTGACTAGTGACCAAGAAGCTTTATTGCACGTATTTGGTTTTCAGTACCTTGATCAAATACGTATTCTACGTCACGATAGAGACTTGATTCTCAGTCTAGTAGAGCGTTGGTGGCCCGGACGAAATACGTTCCAGCTACCTTTCGGAGAAATGACTATTGTGCTTAAAGATGTTGCAAATATTTTAGGTTTACCTATCACAGGTGAACCTATAATATTTGATGAGTCATTTTCCGCTGAGACAACAATCATGGAGTACCTAGGTGTGGAGGCACCAAAATTGAAAGGCAAAGGCCTAGTGTCCTATTCATGGCTTCGTCAGAATTTTATGCACGTAGATCGTATCAGTGACGAAGAAATCTCAGTTGACGAGGAACGGGTAAGTAGCACGTATATGGTTAATATTTATGACGAAGAAATCTCGATTTAATTTAGCTAATAATTTTTTTTTTCATATTCTGTTTCGGTCATTGCATGCACCAGAGCCTATCTACTAGGCCTAATTAATGCATTTTTGTTTTCCGACGCATCGGATATGGTAAATTTACGGTTTCTATTATTTCTGAAAGATTTGACTGAACCGACGAGTCATGCTTGGGGAGCGTCAATGCTGGCATATCTATACAGTGCTATGTCAGATTTTGTGCAGTTCCAGTCAAAGGACAAATTGATGAAAAATCTAAATGGATGCGCTACATTGATTCAGGTACGAAAATTGTTTGATTCATGTACGAAAATTGTTTGATTCAGGTACGAAAACTTGGCATACATTTACAATTTGTACACTTATATTATATATTTTTTAGGTTTGGTCCTACGAGCATTTTTCTATCGGTAGGCCACTTTCTCGTATCAGTAGCGACACACCTGTATTTCCGGTCGCTTTACGGTGGACTACTGATGCGGTCAATCCCTGTCACGACCCGCACCCGCTTTTCGGATGCGAGAGCGTGAGCAAGCCAGCTACGCATCAAGCGGACTCCAGCCCGACTCGAATACGTAAACGCTGTCACGGCTATGGTATACTGCCAAATTATGGCAAACAATCTATATCTCAATCCACAATAAGAGTATGAAACATGAATGAACACTATGGGTCGTGGTCTGCAGCCCACTAGCATAAATGTCCGATAAGATTCTAAGGAATATAACAAGAGTCTACAACTGAAACAAGGAACAAGATATCTCATGATAAGGAATGAAAAACACGAGTGGATAATAACCACGATAACGATACCTGCATCCCGCAAGAACCGCAATCCTCCGTCATCCAGAACTACTAGCTAACTCCATGCAATCGCTAAACCTGTGGAGATCAGCAGGTCCTCAGAGGACATAGCAAGATACATAATATACATGCCTATCTAACAGTTTTATCATGCGCAAGAAATAAACAAGAAAGAACAAGAACAAGACAATGACTACGAACACGAATACGGACACACGAACATGAACACTAGAACAACTACGTATAAATAAACTGTCGGATGAACGAAACACGAGATCAATGGAAGAAATCAAACCCTCGTCCCGAGTGTGGACCCTCTGGCTAGCTCACGGCAAGACACCCTCGTCCCGTGTGTGGACTCTCTGGTGTAATTGGTCAACCCTCGTCCCTAGTGTGGACTCTCTGGTTTACCAATGATCACGACAAACACCCTCGTCCCGAGTGTGGACTCTCTGGTGCACCAAACAACCCTCGTCCCGAGTGTGGACTCTCTGGCTGTGTACAACGATAATCAAGCTATGGCAGTTCACTACACGCACTCGTTCTATGACACGACTCAAACAAGGTACTGACGAGATACTCCAAATGTGAAACACAAGGCCAAAACATGAACATGGCTATAAACAATAAAAACAACTCCACAAAAACAACACGAAAAGCACATGTCCATAAATGATCCAAGACAGTAAAATGAAAGGAACTGCATGTAAGTAAAACTATAGAGGAAGGCAAGGTATACTTGCCTTAGGTCCTGAGCTGCAAGTACGGTTTAGAGTACTGATTCAAATCCAATTAACCTGTTTAGATAGTTAATAATGGAATCAATATACAATTTTTAAGAGTACAACAAGCTTATCTATTTAATGTTAGGCTCCTAGGTCATTCTATATCAATTACCTATTTTGGTTTTAGTTCATCCTCAAGGCTGGGTCTCTTCTTAACATTCTTGGGTCTATACTAGATGGTGATGCTAGAATCCTTTGGTAGGCTAACCCATATTTATCATTTGTCACACTAGTCATCTATTACCCAGGTAAGGCTTATCTACTGCTATTATTTAAGGCATGCTGGCACTCACTTGCTATTGGTTGTCTAGGCCTAAGCCCAAGTAACCCAGTCATTGACACTATCCTTAGGATCACCTGCCCAAATCCCTTCACTGTGATACTCTGCCTGCAATACTGGAACATCTTCTAACCTAGAAGTGCATCTTGGTTTGCTACTCCTTGTTACTAGGACACTACTTCTCTCTAGTGCAGACATCTAGGGTACTCTTGGTTACCCTTACCTGACATATATACAGTTGGGTGCAACTCTGTTTTCCCTTGTTCGAGTTCAGAAATAGGTACAACTGAAAAGTACCTACCTTCTTTACTACAATCCTGTGCTAGGCCCCAAACAGGGAGTCCCTGTCCCAGTCATACTGCTGCTAACTCTTAAATCCAACTGATGCTCTCTTGGGACAGATACCAAGGTGGACTGAGTGTTCTAACTGAACCCCAATGTTCAGGACTGTTCAGTCCCTTGGACTGAACTCATAATTCCTTTGTAGACAACTTACAACCCAGTTTACCTACCCTGTCTATAGTCCTAATCCAATTTGTGCACAGATGTTTGAGAGAGGAACCATCTCCATCTGTCTATTTCTCGAAGCTGGACCATAGAGACACCACTCCTCTAGGGTCAACCTGTCCTTAGACTGCCACTCATTTTCCCTTTTCTTATCAATCGAATGAATACTGATTTCCTTGTCCAAGCATTAACAAGGTTTCAAAAGTAATTTGAAACACAACATGGGTAATGAGCCTGCATAAATGCAAGACAGTGGATGGCTTATCTACTGTTGCCACAAATTGGTTTGAAGAATCTAACAAAATGGGAATATCAGGTTACCTACCATTGAAGAACACAGAACCTGAATTTCTAAGGAAGGGTGGTGCAACAAGTGATTGTATCATCATACAAGGAAATTGACTACTATAGATAAGTGAAACATCATATGCAGTTATATAATCTGATGCATTGGCCATGTGTAGCAGCTTGTAGGATTCTCAAGCTTGCAATTTGTGTTTATTCTCACTATCAACTGATATTGTCCTACAGGAAATCCCAAATGGTATGGTTGCTAATACACTTTGTGCATTAAACAGTTCACACCCTGATTTGAAGATGCAAGGCAATTTCCTGTGAGTGTAGGGGTTACCAGTTCTATGAAGAGGCTGTAGACCACTCTACCCCATCCTAAGTCTTTGCTAGACTTGTGTACTAAATAGTCTAAAGTGATATGGACTTGACATCCCACATGTTCTTGCATCCTGATTTCCAGGAACTCAGTTACCTACTTGGTACAAAGGGACAGTCCCCTGCCTTGTATGTACAAAGCTACATCCTTTCCTATTGATATCACCACTTTGTGAATAGAAATGTCAAGTCACAAGGAAACAAATATGGCTGATTGGGACAAGTGTGCTGTTCCTGCAGTAATTTAATAGGGGACTGGTGGCTTGACCTTCAACTCCCAAATACCATGGCTTGATACTAATAATCAACTTTGATCCCCATGTCATAACTGATACAAGAGGATGGACCTTACTAAGGATATGAACTTCAGAGATCGAACAAGTCACACAGGAAGTAAAAGAGAAATGGGACACAGTGGTTCAACCATCTAGGGGTTCAACCAAGACCCTACACTCCCTGGTACCTGCATTTACTCAAATCATATTCTTGCCTGGTCACTAGATGTAGGACACATACCCTGCCCTACGTGCATACCAGGTCCCTTACCTGCCTAAAGGCATGTCTGCACCCTGCTCAGGACTGGGGACTAATTTACCCATTTAATTGAACATGAGCAAATTAGAAGCAGAGCCTTGTTAGGCCAATAAGTGCACAGGCAAAACACATTGCAGTTTAGAATATCAAGGACAAAACTTCATATGCAGAGGCATAACATGTGTCTCTCAGGATCTGAGGACACAATTGGTATGGTACTGTCATCTAGTTGAGAGTCATCCTACAAGGGTACACACTCGAGTATATTTATTAACCAGGGTCCATTGGTTACTCTCTAATTTCCTGTGTACATTACTATGGCAGCATCTAGATGGAACCCAGGATACAACATCCTGATGCCCTGCCCCATCCTGTACTCTCTCACTCTCCTAGACCTGTAGGTAACCCTTACCTACACTGGCTTGGGTACAAGTCATTGGTCCTCTACACAGGTACTCGTGCCTTGTACTATAATTCAGAATCAATTCAATGCTGCTACCAAATGGTTTGTGTTCAATACTTGTACCTGATGCCACAGTGACAGTTAGCAGCTTGCTTCTTGTAGAGTTTGAATAGACTCTAATGGGGTTCAATTAATAGTTCTAACAGGTACCAGCAGGTTCATTATGCCAATATCCCATGGAAAGTTTTGTGTACCAACATCTCATGGATAAGAAGGGAGGGTCTATCAAGGGAGAGATTTGACACACCCACCCTTCCTGGGGTCCTATGGGTATGTTTACAGGACTCTACTCTTGTATCCCTAGTTGATATGCTAAGGTATTCACCCTGATACTCTATATGTTCTGACTTAAAATGACTTGTCCTGTTTTCAACAAATTCCTAATGCTCTATAGGTGCAGAGCATGGGCTCTACTATTTCAGCAACCATGACAGTAACCCAATGCAAAAACACCCAAACCTAAAAGTGTAGTATGAATGCAAGTGTATAGGTAAGGTTGTACTCCTAAACTTCTACTATTTGACTGTATAAACCCTCTATTGTTAGGTACCCAGGTATCATTGCAAGCCTCCTACTCTGATACATGATGAAACGTCAGGTTCTAGGTCCCTGTCGAGTTCAATCACATCTCTACAATTATTCCTATATAGAAGTATCAGCATCTACTCCCTATTCCTTGTGAGTCTCAAGAAAACTCCTGGTTTGCTTCCTAACGTTTTCTACTTGGGAAATCCATCAAACATCTACCATTCACCCCTTTCTAGTAATTTGTAGAAGAAAACAATAACTTGACAAGTCAAAGAGATGATCAACTTACCTCTGGTTGCACGAAATTCAATTGTTCCTTGGCTTCAGTTCAAATCCTTGGTGGCAGGGAAGGAGGTGGGATTTCTTAGGGTTCCACAAAGAGTCGGCCAATCCTCCTATATATAAGTGTCGATCCTTACAGGCCTTGGGTGTTGAAGGGATTGGAAGGAAGATTTCAATAAGATTTGAATCCACCCGGCCAAATTTGAATAGAGATTTCAAATACAGTAAGGTTTATCTGAAGAATTGGGTTGGCCGTTTAAATTTAAACTTGGGGTTTTGCAACCTAGCCCTTCCAATTGAATAATTTGCAAAACAATCCTATCTATATACTTTCAAAAGTGATACTAAGTGTATGTGTTATATATATATATGATTATTCAATAACTATTCATTTAATATAACAATACAGCTAAATAATATCAAAAAAAAATATATATATATATAAGAATAAACAATTGGGCCAAGGGCTCACAAACCTACCCACCTTAAAATAATTTCGTCCTCGAAATTCTAATCCATAACTATTCCTTAAAATTCAAAGTTTAGTATTTCCTTAATCTCCTCAAATTTAATTCCTCGAAATATTTCATGACTTTCTTTAGTCATTTTATAACTCCGAGTACTTGAGGACTTCTACCCACCTTTGGTCATACTACTCCTCAAAATACTGTTACTAAAATCTCATAACATTCAACTAGTTGCTGGCAATTCTACCGACAGATATCTAGGCATATGGCAACTATATTCCTTCATATCTATAAACAACCAAAACTCAATAATCATGCAATATTATAATATAATTTAAGAATTTCTGATGAATCTTAGATAGCACGATCATACGTCGCTCCGAAAAATGAAGGGACGAGATTCAATGGTACGGAAAACAAGGAAGAATAATCGAGAGTAAATACGAAGTTTCAAGGGCGGTAGAGAAATTTCTAAGAGAATTTTCAAAGCAGAGTGGATTGATATTTCTAAGGTTTAGTCATTGTCGCAGGCTCGTACCGGTACAGTTACGTAACCGATACGATATGCTCTGACCTGCATGGGCCACTAAAAAAACTTGTCACGACCCGCACCCGCTTTTCGGATGCGAGAGCGTGAGCAAGCCAGCTACGCATCAAGCGGACTCCAGCCCGACTCGAATACGTAAACGCTGTCACGGCTATGGTATACTGCCAAATTATGGCAAACAATCTATATCTCAATCCACAATAAGAGTATGAAACATGAATGAACACTATGGGTCGTGGTCTGCAGCCCACTAGCATAAATGTCCGATAAGACTCTAAGGAATATAACAAGAGTCTACAACTGAAACAAGGAACAGGATATCTCATGATAAGGAATGAAAAACACGAGTGGATAATAACCACGATAACGATACCTGCATCCCGCAAGAACCGCAATCCTCCGTCATCCAGAACTACTAGCTAACTCCATGCAATCGCTAAACCTGCGGAGATCAGCAGGTCCTCAGAGGACATAGCAAGATACATAATATACATGCCTATCTAACAGTTTTATCATGCGCAAGAAATAAACAAGAAAGAACAAGAACAAGACAATGACTACGAACACGAATACGGACACACGAACACGAACACGAACACTAGAACAACTACGTATAAATGAACTGCCGGATGAACGAAACACGAGATCAATGAAAGAAATCAAACCCTCGTCCCGAGTGTGGACTCTCTGATTTGAACTAAGCACTAACCCTCGTCCCGAGTGTGGACTCTCTGGCTAGCTCACGGCAAGACACCCTAGTCCCGTGTGTGGACTCTCTGGTGTAATTGGTCAACCCTCGTCCCGAGTGTGGACTCTCTGGTTTACCAATGATCACGACAAACACCCTCGTCCCGAATGTGGACTCTCTGGTGCACCAAACAACCCTCGTCCCGAGTGTGGACTCTCTGGCTGTGCACAACGATAATCAAGCTATGGCAGTTCACTACACGCACTCGTTCTATGACACGACTCAAACAAGGTACTGACGAGATACTCCAAATGTGAAACACAAGGCCAAAACATGAACATGGCTATAAACAATAAAAACAACTCCACAAAAACAACACGAAAAGCACATGTCCATAAATGATCCAAGACAGTAAAATGAAAGGAACTGCATGTAAGTAAAACTGTAGAGGAAGGCAAGGTATACTTGCCTTAGGTCCTGAGCTGCAAGTACGGTTCAGAGTACTGATTCAAATCCAATTAACCTGTTTAGATAGTTAATAATGGAATCAATATACAATTTTTAAGAGTACAACAAGCTTATCTATTTAATGTTAGGCTCCTAGGTCATTCTATATCAATTACCTATTTTGGTTTTAGTTCATCCTCAAGGCTGGGTCTCTTCTTAACATTCTTGGGTCTATACTAGATGGTGATGCTAGAATCCTTTGGTAGGCTAACCCATATTTATCATTTGTCACACTAGTCATCTATTACCCAGGTAAGGCTTATCTACTGCTATTATTTAAGGCATGCTGGCACTCACTTGCTATTGGTTGTCTAGGCCTAAGCCCAAGTAACCCAGTCATTGACACTATCCTTAGGATCACCTGCCCAAATCCCTTCACTGTGATACTCTGCCTGCAATACTGGAACATCTTCTATCCTAGAAGTGCATCTTGGTTTGCTACTCCTTGTTACTAGGATACTACTTCTCTCTAGTGCAGACATCTAGGGTACTCTTGGTTACCCTTACCTGACATATATACAGTTGGGTGCAACTCTGTTTTCCCTTGTTCGAGTTCAGAAATAGGTACAACTGAAAAGTACCTACCTTCTTTACTACAATCCTGTGCTAGGCCCCAAACAGGGAGTCCCTGTCCCAGTCATACTGCTGCTAACTCTTAAATCCAACTGATGCTCTCTTGGGACAGATACCAAGGTGGACTGAGTGTTCTAACTGAACCCCAATGTTCAGGACTGTTCAGTCCCTTGGACTGAACTCATAATTCCTTTGTAGACAACTTACAACCCAGTTTACCTACCCTGTCTATAGTCCTAATCCAATTGTGCACAGATGTTTGAGAGAGGAACCATCTCCATCTGTCTATTTCTCGAAGCTGGACCATAGAGACACCACTCCTCTAGGGTCAACCTGTCCTTAGACTGCACTCATTTTCCCTTTTCTTATCAATCGAATGAATACTGATTTCCTTGTCCAAGCATTAACAAGGTTTCAAAAGTAATTTGAAACACAACATGGGTAATGAGCCTGCATAAATGCAAGACAGTGGATGGCTTATCTACTGTTGCCACAAATTGGTTTGAAGAATCTAACAAAATGGGAATATCAGGTTACCTACCATTGAAGAACACAGAACCTGAATTTCTAAGGAAGGGTGGTGCAACAAGTGATTGCATCATCATACAAGGAAATTGACTACTATAGATAAGTGAAACATCATATGCAGTTATATAATCTGATGCATTGGCCATGTGTAGCAGCTTGTAGGATTCTCAAGCTTGCAATTTGTGTTTATTCTCACTATCAACTGATATTGTCCTACAGGAAATCCCAAATGGTATGGTTGCTAATACACTTTGTGCATTAAACAGTTCACACCCTGATTTGAAGATGCAAGGCAATTTCCTGTGAGTGTAGGGGTTACCAGTTCTATGAAGAGGCTGTAGACCACTCTACCCCATCCTAAGTCTTTGCTAGACTTGTGTACTAAATAGTCTAAAGTGATATGGACTTGACATCCCACATGTTCTTGCATCCTGATTTCCAGGAACTCAGTTACCTACTTGGTACAAAGGGACAGTCCCCTGCCTTGTATGTACAAAGCTACATCCTTTCCTATTGATATCACCACTTTGTGAATAGCAATGTCAAGTCACAAGGAAACAAATATGGCTGATTGGGACAAGTGTGCTGTTCCTGCAGTAATTTAATAGGGGACTGGTGGCTTGACCTTCAACTCCCAAATACCATGGCTTGATACTAATAATCAACTTTGATCCCCATGTCATAACTGATACAAGAGGATGGACCTTACTAAGGATATGAACTTCAGAGATCGAACAAGTCACACAGGAAGTAAAAGAGAAATGGGACACAGTGGTTCAACCATCTAGGGGTTCAACCAAGACCCTACACTCCCTGGTACCTGCATTTACTCAAATCATATTCTTGCCTGGTCACTAGATGTAGGACACATACCCTGCCCTACGTGCATACCAGGTCCCTTACCTGCCTAAAGGCATGTCTGCACCCTGCTCAGGACTGGGGACTAATTTACCCATTTAATTGAACATGAGCAAATTAGAAGCAGAGCCTTGTTAGGCCAATAAGTGCACAGGCAAAACACATTACAGTTTAGAATATCAAGGACAAAACTTCATATGCAGAGGCATAACATGTGTCTCTCAGGATCTGAGGACACAATTGGTATGGTACTGTCATCTAGTTGAGAGTCATCCTACAAGGGTACACACTCGAGTATATTTATTAACCAGGGTCCATTGGTTACTCTCTAATTTCCTGTGTACATTACTATGGCAGCATCTAGATGGAACCCAGGATACAACATCCTGATGCCCTGCCCCATCATGTACTCTCTCACTCTCCTAGACCTGTAGGTAACCCTTACCTACACTGGCTTGGGTACAAGTCATTGGTCCTCTACACAGGTACTCGTGCCTTGTACTATAATTCAGAATCAATTCAATGCTGCTACCAAATGGTTTGTGTTCAATACTTGTACCTGATGCCACAGTGACAGTTAGCAGCTTGCTTCTTGTAGAGTTTGAATAGACTCTAAAGGGGTTCAATTAATAGTTCTAACAGGTACCAGCAGGTTCATTATGCCAATATCCCATGGGAAGAGTTTCGTGTACCAACATCTCATGGATAAGAAGGGAGGGTCTATCAAGGGAGAGATTTGACACACCCACCCTTCCTGGGGTCCTATGGGTATGTTTACAGGACTCTACTCTTGTATCCCTAGTTGATATGCTAAGGTATTCACCCTGATACTCTATATGTTCTGACTTAAAATGACTTGTCCTATTTTCAACAAATTCCTAATGCTCTATAGGTGCAGAGCATGGGCTCTACTATTTCAGCAACCATGACAGTAACCCAATGCAAAAACACCCAAACCTAAAAGTGTAGTATGAATGCAAGTGTATAGGTAAGGTTGTACTCCTAAACTTCTACTATTTGACTGTATAAACCCTCTATTGTTAGGTACCCAGGTATCATTGCAAGCCTCCTACTCTGATACATGATGAAACGTCAGGTTCTAGGTCCCTGTCGAGTTCAATCACATCTCTACAATTATTCCTATATAGAAGTATCAGCATCTACTCCCTATTCCTTGTGAGTCTCAAGAAAACTCCTGGTTTGCTTCCTAACGTTTTCTACTTGGGAAATCCATCAAACATCTACCATTCACCCCTTTCTAGTAATTTGTAGAAGAAAACAATAACTTGACAAGTCAAAGAGATGATCAACTTACCTCTGGTTGCACGAAATTCAATTGTTCCTTGGCTTCAGTTCAAATCCTTGGTGGCAGGGAAGGAGGTGGGATTTCTTAGGGTTCCACAAAGAGTCGGCCAATCCTCCTATATATAAGTGTCGATCCTTACAGGCCTTGGGTGTTGAAGGGATTGGAAGGAAGATTTCAATAAGATTTGAATCCACCCGGCCAAATTTGAATAGAGATTTCAAATACAGTAAGGTTTATCTGAAGAATTGGGTTGGCCGTTTAAATTTAAACTTGGGGTTTTGCAACCTAGCCCTTCCAATTGAATAATTTGCAAAACAATCCTATCTATATACTTTCAAAAGTGATACTAAGTGTATGTGTTATATATATATATGATTATTCAATAACTATTCATTTAATATAACAATACAGCTAAATAATATCAAAAAATATATATATATATATATATATATATATATATATATATATAAGAATAAACAATTGGGCCAAGGGCTCACAAACCTACCCACCTTAAAATAATTTCGTCCTCGAAATTCTAATCCATAACTATTCCTTAAAATTCAAAGTTTAGTATTTCCTTAATCTCCTCAAATTTAATTCCTCGAAATATTTCATGACTTTCTTTAGTCATTTTATAACTCCGAGTACTTGAGGACTTCTACCCACCTTTGGTCATACTACTCCTCAAAATACTGTTACTAAAATCTCATAACATTCAACTAGTTGCTGGCAATTCTACCGACAGATATCTAGGCATATGGCAACTATATTCCTTCATATCTATAAACAACCAAAACTCAATAATCATGCAATATTATAATATAATTTAAGAATTTCTGATGAATCTTAGATAGCACGATCATACGTCGCTCCGAAAAATGAAGGGACGAGATTCAATGGTACAGAAAACAAGGAAGAATAATCGAGAGTAAATACGAAGTTTCAAGGGCGGTAGAGAAATTTCTAAGAGAATTTTCAAAGCAGAGTGGATTGAGATTTCTAAGGTTTAGTCATTGTCGCAGGCTCGTACCGGTACAGTTACGTAACCGATACGATATGCTCTGACCTGCATGGGCCACTAAAAAAACTTGTCACGACCCGCACCCGCTTTTCGGATGCGAGAGCGTGAGCAAGCCAGCTACGCATCAAGCGGACTCCAGCCCGACTCGAATACGTAAACGCTGTCACGGCTATGGTATACTGCCAAATTATGGCAAACAATCTATATCTCAATCCACAATAAGAGTATGAAACATGAATGAACACTATGGGTCGTGGTCTGCAGCCCACTAGCATAAATGTCCGATAAGACTCTAAGGAATATAACAAGAGTCTACAACTGAAACAAGGAACAGGATATCTCATGATAAGGAATGAAAAACACGAGTGGATAATAACCACGATAACGATACCTGCATCCTGCAAGAACCGCAATCCTCCGTCATCCAGAACTACTAGCTAACTCCATGCAATCGCTAAACCTGCGGAGATCAGCAGGTCCTCAGAGGACATAGCAAGATACATAATATACATGCCTATCTAACAGTTTTATCATGCGCAAGAAATAAACAAGAAAGAACAAGAACAAGACAATGACTACGAACACGAATACGGACACACGAACACGAACACGAACACTAGAACAACTACGTATAAATGAACTGCCGGATGAACGAAACACGAGATCAATGGAAGAAATCAAACCCTCGTCCCGAGTGTGGACTCTCTGATTTGAACTAAGCACTAACCCTCGTCCCGAGTGTGGACTCTCTGGCTAGCTCACGGCAAGACACCCTAGTCCCGTGTGTGGACTCTCTGGTGTAATTGGTCAACCCTCGTCCCGAGTGTGGACTCTCTGGTTTACCAATGATCACGACAAACACCCTCGTCCCGAATGTGGACTCTCTGGTGCACCAAACAACCCTCGTCCCGAGTGTGGACTCTCTGGCTGTGCACAACGATAATCAAGCTATGGCAGTTCACTACACGCACTCGTTCTATGACACGACTCAAACAAGGTACTGACGAGATACTCCAAATGTGAAACATAAGGCCAAAACATGAACATGGCTATAAACAATAAAAACAACTCCACAAAAACAACACGAAAAGCACATGTCCATAAATGATCCAAGACAGTAAAATGAAAGGAACTGCATGTAAGTAAAACTGTAGAGGAAGGCAAGGTATACTTGCCTTAGGTCCTGAGCTGCAAGTACGGTTCAGAGTACTGATTCAAATCCAATTAACCTGTTTAGATAGTTAATAATGGAATCAATATACAATTTTTAAGAGTACAACAAGCTTATCTATTTAATGTTAGGCTCCTAGGTCATTCTATATCAATTACCTATTTTGGTTTTAGTTCATCCTCAAGGCTGGGTCTCTTCTTAACATTCTTGGGTCTATACTAGATGGTGATGCTAGAATCCTTTGGTAGGCTAACCCATATTTATCATTTGTCACACTAGTCATCTATTACCCAGGTAAGGCTTATCTACTGCTATTATTTAAGGCATGCTGGCACTCACTTGCTATTGGTTGTCTAGGCCTAAGCCCAAGTAACCCAGTCATTGACACTATCCTTAGGATCACCTGCCCAAATCCCTTCACTGTGATACTCTGCCTGCAATACTGGAACATCTTCTATCCTAGAAGTGCATCTTGGTTTGCTACTCCTTGTTACTAGGACACTACTTCTCTCTAGTGCAGACATCTAGGGTACTCTTGGTTACCCTTACCTGACATATATACAGTTGGGTGCAACTCTGTTTTCCCTTGTTCGATTTCAGAAATAGGTACAACTGAAAAGTACCTACCTTCTTTACTACAATCCTGTGCTAGGCCCCAAACAGGGAGTCCCTGTCCCAGTCATACTGCTGCTAACTCTTAAATCCAACTGATGCTCTCTTGGGACAGATACCAAGGTGGACTGAGTGTTCTAACTGAACCCCAATGTTCAGGACTGTTCAGTCCCTTGGACTGAACTCATAATTTCTTTGTAGACAACTTACAACCCAGTTTACCTACCCTGTCTATAGTCCTAATCCAATTTGTGCACAGATGTTTGAGAGAGGAACCATCTCCATCTGTCTATTTCTCGAAGCTGGACCATAGAGACACCACTCCTCTAGGGTCAACCTGTCCTTAGACTGCCACTCATTTTCCCTTTTCTTATCAATCGAATGAATACTGATTTCCTTGTCCAAGCATTAACAAGGTTTCAAAAGTAATTTGAAACACAACATGGGTAATGAGCCTGCATAAATGCAAGACAGTGGATGGCTTATCTACTGTTGCCACAAATTGGTTTGAAGAATCTAACAAAATGGGAATATCAGGTTACCTACCATTGAAGAACACAGAACCTGAATTTCTAAGGAAGGGTGGTGCAACAAATGATTGCATCATCATACAAGGAAATTGACTACTATAGATAAGTGAAACATCATATGCAGTTATATAATCTGATGCATTGGCCATGTGTAGCAGCTTGTAGGATTCTCAAGCTTGCAATTTGTGTTTATTCTCACTATCAACTGATATTGTCCTACAGGAAATCCCAAATGGTATGGTTGCTAATACACTTTGTGCATTAAACAGTTCACACCCTGATTTGAAGATGCAAGGCAATTTCCTGTGAGTGTAGGGGTTACCAGTTCTATGAAGAGGCTGTAGACCACTCTACCCCATCCTAAGTCTTTGCTAGACTTGTGTACTAAATAGTCTAAAGTGATATGGACTTGACATCCCACATGTTCTTGCATCCTGATTTCCAGGAACTCAGTTACCTACTTGGTACAAAGGGACAGTCCCCTGCCTTGTATGTACAAAGCTACATCCTTTCCTATTGATATCACCACTTTGTGAATAGCAATGTCAAGTCACAAGGAAACAAATATGGCTGATTGGGACAAGTATGCTGTTCCTGCAGTAATTTAATAGGGGACTGGTGGCTTGACCTTCAACTCCCAAATACCATGGCTTGATACTAATAATCAACTTTGATCCCCATGTCATAACTGATACAAGAGGATGGACCTTACTAAGGATATGAACTTCAGAGATCGAACAAGTCACACAGGAAGTAAAAGAGAAATGGGACACAGTGGTTCAACCATCTAGGGGTTCAACCAAGACCCTACACTCCCTGGTACCTGCATTTACTCAAATCATATTCTTGCCTGGTCACTAGATGTAGGACACATACCCTGCCCTACGTGCATACCAGGTCCCTTACCTGCCTAAAGGCATGTCTGCACCCTGCTCAGGACTGGGGACTAATTTACCCATTTAATTGAACATGAGCAAATTAGAAGCAGAGCCTTGTTAGGCCAATAAGTGCACAGGCAAAACACATTACAGTTTAGAATATCAAGGACAAAACTTCATATGCAGAGGCATAACATGTGTCTCTCAGGATCTGAGGACACAATTGGTATGGTACTGTCATCTAGTTGAGAGTCATCCTACAAGGGTACACACTCGAGTATATTTATTAACCAGGGTCCATTGGTTACTCTCTAATTTCCTGTGTACATTACTATGGCAGCATCTAGATGGAACCCAGGATACAACATCCTGATGCCCTGCCCCATCATGTACTCTCTCACTCTCCTAGACCTGTAGGTAACCCTTACCTACACTGGCTTGGGTACAAGTCATTGGTCCTCTACACAGGTACTCGTGCCTTGTACTATAATTCAGAATCAATTCAATGCTGCTACCAAATGGTTTGTGTTCAATACTTGTACCTGATGCCACAGTGACAGTTAGCAGCTTGCTTCTTGTAGAGTTTGAATAGACTCTAAAGGGGTTCAATTAATAGTTCTAACAGGTACCAGCAGGTTCATTATGCCAATATCCCATGGGAAGAGTTTCGTGTACCAACATCTCATGGATAAGAAGGGAGGGTCTATCAAGGGAGAGATTTGACACACCCACCCTTCCTGGGGTCCTATGGGTATGTTTACAGGACTCTACTCTTGTATCCCTAGTTGATATGCTAAGGTATTCACCCTGATACTCTATATGTTCTGACTTAAAATGACTTGTCCTGTTTTCAACAAATTCCTAATGCTCTATAGGTGCAGAGCATGGGCTCTACTATTTCAGCAACCATGACAGTAACCCAATGCAAAAACACCCAAACCTAAAAGTGTAGTATGAATGCAAGTGTATAGGTAAGGTTGTACTCCTAAACTTCTACTATTTGACTGTATAAACCCTCTATTGTTAGGTACCCAGGTATCATTGCAAGCCTCCTACTCTGATACATGATGAAACGTCAGGTTCTAGGTCCCTGTCGAGTTCAATCACATCTCTACAATTATTCCTATATAGAAGTATCAGCATCTACTCCCTATTCCTTGTGAGTCTCAAGAAAACTCCTGGTTTGCTTCCTAACGTTTTCTACTTGGGAAATCCATCAAACATCTACCATTCACCCCTTTCTAGTAATTTGTAGAAGAAAACAATAACTTGACAAGTCAAAGAGATGATCAACTTACCTCTGGTTGCACGAAATTCAATTGTTCCTTGGCTTCAGTTCAAATCCTTGGTGGCAGGGAAGGAGGTGGGATTTCTTAGGGTTCCACAAAGAGTCGGCCAATCCTCCTATATATAAGTGTCGATCCTTACAGGCCTTGGGTGTTGAAGGGATTGGAAGGAAGATTTCAATAAGATTTGAATCCACCCGGCCAAATTTGAATAGAGATTTCAAATACAGTAAGGTTTATCTGAAGAATTGGGTTGGCCGTTTAAATTTAAACTTGGGGTTTTGCAACCTAGCCCTTCCAATTGAATAATTTGCAAAACAATCCTATCTATATACTTTCAAAAGTGATACTAAGTGTATGTGTTATATATATATATGATTATTCAATAACTATTCATTTAATATAACAATACAGCTAAATAATATCAAATATATATATATATATATATATATATATATATATATATATATATATATATATATATATATATATATATAAGAATAAACAATTGGGCCAAGGGCTCACAATCCCGCACACTGTGTTTACTCGGTTGCCCAAATATATCGGGGTCAATTTGATTCACTCAAGATTTCATAGGTAAATAAAAGTCACCATTCTACGTCATATGAATGTATTTTCTGTAAGTTATTAACTTATAATTATTTGCCAAAAAACAGGTTCAAATGGTGCATTACTGTATTAATCCTTATCCTTCTGAGGTAGAACGAACATCATATGAATTAAGTCTCCATAGGTTTTACATAATATAACATGGAGACATAATGTATCATCCAGCTGATCGGGTTATGCGACAATTCGGTATGAAACAACATATACCCGAAGACCCGCCTCACTACAATCGTGGTAGAGGAAGTGCAACCGCAAGAGCCCGCAAATTAATTCCTGCTTGGAATTCCAGACTAGAGACGCATGACATCTCACATTTGTCTCAGGACATAGCTACTATGGAGGACTGTAAGTTATTTTAAAGTTAATATTTTATCCATATTTGTCTCATAACATTTCATATTTTTCTTATATATATGCAACAGTATACGGGGATTTTGCATATAGATCTTGGTGGGGATCTCCAGTTATAAGCAACAGACGCTACATATATCAGGAGCCTCGATTCGAGCATATAGCTATAGATGATTATAGTCTGCGTGGATTTTATGAACATATAATAAGAACTGATGTAAGTATTTTTTTTTCTTTTACAATATTTTAGCTTACAATGTATTAGCTTACATAAGACTTCACAGTGGACTGGCCAGGAGACTTTCCAATGGGCTGACCAGAAGACTTCGCAGTGGGCTGGCCAGGGTTCTTCCCAGTGGGCTGGCCAGAGTTCTTCCCAGGGGGCTGGCCAGGAGACTTCCCAGGGGACTTCGCAGTGGCCCGTAGTGACAGATTGGTTCCAAAGCTATGGTTTGGATGGAAGTTATTATACACAGATATTAACGACTCCATCAGCACCAGCACCCACACAAGAAGAAGGTGGTGATGCATCCCAGGAGAATACAATGCGAAGGAGAGCCCGACTCAATCTCAAAGAACTTGATCATCCAGACTATTGGAAATTAGACAGACAAGGAAGATAGATGAATGTTTTGTTTTCATTTATGTAAAAGTTTGACAAACTATTACAGTTACTTCACATGATATTTCCTATTCATTCTCTTGGTTAATTTGTACAACTCCTTCTATTGTGTCCTAGACCATTGCAATTACTGCATCGGAGATCTCTGGAAGATTGATCCTTCGCCATAATACGGTTCTTCTTTGGTCTTCCGGCTTTGCGTCGTACATCTGGTACTCCAATGTCGCCTCTAACCAATGCACTTTGAATGTTGTAAGGAACTGGAATTGGCTCCAAGTACGGCTCGTAGACACTTTTTAATGCTTCCTTTGAAAATATAGCTCGATAATAATGCTCAATCCTAATATTGCAACAATTACAAGCATAAAATGCATGTACACATGGAAGAAAAGTATGATACCACTTTAAACATGAACAATAGTTTTCATTTAAACGAACAACATATGTTCTATTTGTTTGACGATCTAATATCTCAAACAAATGACCCACTATACGTAACATTTCCAACTGATGGTTTTCTTTTATGATACGAGCCATCGTTTTTAACATCTTCGGAAAAAAAAAAATTGTTTCAAGATTTTCAGCTTGTAGTCTGTTTTTGTCCTGAAGTGTTATAATCTTGGCTCGAATACCATCAAGTAGTGTCGTTATTGGTTTATCACGAAGAATTTTAATCCAGTTATTAAAAGATTCGGCAAGATTTGACGTGTTAATATCTAGTCTTGGACAAGGAGAATACGCTGTAATCCAGTGTGAGAAAACACGATTTTTATCATTTACTCCAACGAGCCAATTGTAAACATCAACATTTTCAGCTTTAATCATCTCCAAGCAATTATTTGCATCTGTTTCATTATAACATCTTGCAAGATAGTCCAAGCTACGTTGAAAATGCTTTGATCTACATACTGATTTCAAATTTGCTTTAAAATGTTGAATACAAAAAAAAAATGAGGCGATTCCGAAAAAACAGCACGCATGGCATTTATCAATCCTTTCTGTTTATCCGATATAAAAGAAATTGTATTCCAAGCATCAAAAAATCTTTCAAAAGATATTCTTAAACCGTTTAAAAACCAATTCCAAGAATCAGTGTTTTCACTCTCAGCAACAGCATATGCAATAGGATATAGTTGATAGTTAGGATCATGAGCACAAGCAATAAATAAAATACCTCTATATTTAGAGGAAAGAAAAGTAGCATTAATACTAATCACAGGTAAGCATCCCCTTAGAAATCCATCAATGCATGCCTTGAAACAAATAAAAATTCTTTCAAACCTATTATTTTCTGTAATCTTCATAAAACATTGGCTACCTGGATTTGTCTCAATAATTCTAAGACCATACTCTTCGAGACTACTATATGCATCAATATAAATACCATTTATTTCGGATAGAGCAAGTTCTCTAGCTTTCCAAGCCTTACAGTATTTAATATGTATTCGATGTTCCCTAAATATATCTTTTACAACATGAGATGGACTATACGACTGATTATCTCGAATTTTTTCAATAATCTGATTTTTAACCCACACAGTGGTAGCTAATGGATGAGAACCAGTTGTAAGTCCACCTAAACAAGAATGAATATTTTCTAGCGTTGCAATAGAAAATCTTTCGCCTCCACCTATGGCTTTAGCGTATACCCTCCAATGACAATTTGAACTATTACATTTATATATAATTCCAGTAGCATTATTTAAAGTAGCTGAACAAGTAAAATTACGTCTAATTGCTATATCACTAATAAAACTTCTAAATTTAGAACGATTCTCAAATTATTTTCCAATAAATAATTCAGGAGTGCTAAGGCTATCAACAGAATCATCAAATTCATCATCTAAATTTTTAATTAGATCATCACTATTTTCATCATCGTTATTAACATCATCTACTATATGTTCTTCTTCGGTAAATGGAATAACTTGATGAGAAGAACTAGAACCAACGTTAAAAGTATTACAAGCAGATATATTACTTACATTTATAGATGGGGGCGGAGTGACATAAATATTAATATACGGTGATTGTGCATTCACTTGAAGAACAAATTTTCATGCTTCTTCACTATCTACATTTATACAATTAGAAACGAAAATATGTACTAATATAAATTCGTAGTCGATAGAATATTGATCAATAATTAGATTATGTAAACTAAGAAATGAAATATTTCGATCAACTAAAAGAACTTGGGTTAAACCCCCTTGATACGCTAACCCATTTAGTACACCTCCAAGCGAGCATAGTATTGTTAGATTTCCATCCATATTGACAACAAGATGAACTTTCTGTAGGAAGAGAGGAGCTTCAGCTTTCAACGAAATAGACTTGACAAACTTCTTACTGAATGAGAGAGATGTGGTGAAGTGAATGAGAGAGATGTGGTGAAGTGAATGAGAGAGATGTTGTGAAGTGGTTTTATACTTATAGATGGTTGTGGTTTAATATAGCCGTTGGAATTGTAACGTTGGAATTGTAACGTTACAATTGTGACGTTGAGAATTGTAACGTTAGAAACCCAACAAAAGGTAACCCACCTCAACAAAAAAAAAAAACCAAACCCACCCAACCCAACTCCAACTCCAACTCCAACTCCAACTCAAGTAAACCATAAATTGATTGGAATTAACCCACCCAACCCCCAACAAAAGATAACCAACCCAACCCCAAAAAAAAATCAAACCCGAATTAACCCACCACCCAACTCCAAAAGTAAACCATAAACAAAATTTAAACCTAACCCACCCAAACAACTAAATGCTTTATTTCAGCCAAACTGACTGTCGGAATTTGAGTTGATACTCATTTTCCGACAGACAGGCTGTCGGAATTTTAACATACTCATTTTTCGACAGACAATCTGTCGGCTTGTATTGTTTGACCAAATTTTACAAACATCTATCGTTTAAACAAATATTATTTAAATTATTATCAGTACAGTAAATTTTCTGAAAAAAAAAATGTTTGCAGCAACGTTTCAACTATGATCAGTTGGAATTTTATAATGGATCAACAATTCAACTGTGCGTATGCATGATTGCCAATATTAAATTTCCAGACTGCTCATTATTGGCAACAGCTACCTATAGTATACACACACTATTTTCTTATAAAATAAGATTTTATTAATAATAATAATAATAATAATAATATCATTATTATTTAGATTTTCATTTTCTATCAGTTACGTAAACAAGAAGGAGCGTAGCCAACAGCTGCAGATACTTGCAATTTAAGTTTCCATTCGAGTTCTGACTATGAATTTTTTTATTGTGTTACAGAGATCCTTTCTTATTTATTGGTATCGTCATATTCTAATTGTCCTCATGCAGGGGCGGATCCAAGGGTGGTGTGGGGTAGCCCATTCCCAAAAAAAAAATTTATATTTTTTTTTATATAATTTTTTTATATGGATTTATAATCTACTTTCAGTCCATCCAAATTTTTGGTAGTCAATTTCAGTTATAATTTCTGGAATCGCCATGTCCTTAGGAATGATAAGCTGTAAGTACACATGCTCCACCCTTATCTTAAAAAAAAATTGCAATCCGATTTCGTTCAGCTTGAAAATTACAAGAATATGAGATGAGCTAAGCATATAAATATATAAAAGTTGTGTTTGTAACGAAACTAAAATAATGTTCTCCCAGACCGATAGTACCTGTCTAGTATTGAAGAAAATCTTACATAAAGAAAGCACAACGCAAAAACAATAATATTTAGTATTTACGTCTGACAAAAATAATAATTACGGGATGATAGAAGTCTAATCCAAAAAAGTCTACAATAATAAAATAAAAAGATACACCAACTCCTTACAAACTTCTCTTCCGATCCACACGGATCATCGCAACACTTCAATATATGGAAATAGATTATAAAGTAGCAGAAAAATTATTGAAGAAAAGATGACGAAGAAAACCCAATGGAGAACTTTTCGAAACGATATCTCCTCGAAACCACTCTGAATCTCTCTCTTCCTCTCAGAGAAAGTTGCAAAGTTGATAATACTATCATTTTAATTTTGTTATGATGAGTTAGAAAATTCCGAACAAGTCTGGATCATCGATCACGATCCAACGGTATTAATAAAATATTCAAATTCGACCTTCCGTCCCAACACACGATATATCGATTTTATACCCAAAAATGTTCTCTTTGAATCAGAATCATTCTGGAACAAAAAATGTGTCAGATTGGTATATCAATAATATACCGATAGTGGTATACCTCCAACCCTTGTATTATTTTTTAAGATGAGTTTGATACGTGCTCAAATGCATCATCTTTGTTGCCTTCGACTTTTAAAACTTCTTCGACACACGAATAACACTCGTCGTCCCTGCACTCAATCAGAGTTTTCACACATAGGTTGAGAATGGTATAAAACACCAACTGGAGAGCTACATCTCAAAGGTGATGATAAGAATGGTGCTAGTATCGGACACGTGACGTACTCAAGCAGAACACATGGATGACCCAAATACATTTGTGACTATACGTGTCAAAAGCTCTCTACTTGACTTCTAACATGGTGGTTTTTGTATCTGACACAAAGGTACTGGAAATAGATCCGATACTTGTAGTTCTTTTATGTCATCATCGCATCACATAAAGGAGTAAGAAGTTACTGTTCATAGCGTACATACAGTTTAGTATGAATTTCGTTGTTAATAAGCACAACATGATATTTAAACTAATTTCAGTAGAGCCATTTTATTTACAGTTTTTTCTTCAGAGTTATTCTCGGGAATTTGCATTATTGTTATTAGATTATTTTTCATATCATATTTGATTGAAGTGAACTATAACCATCTCTACTATTATAATGCGCCTTGAAAACCGCTAAAAAATGAGCAATCCAAGTTGTATGTATGTCTTTCATTAAATAAAAAATTTAACAAGTTTAAAAAACTTTCTAACTACCGCATATGTATCCCTTCATTAGTTTAAGGAAAAGAATTTTAAAACCCTTCCAACTTGATCATGTAACAAAATTTAAAATATATTCAATATTCAAATTATATTTAAACTAAGTATATGGTATTATCTAACTAAACACATATCTAAAATTCTAAAAACATATTTATAATAAATTTTAAAATACATTCAAATCATATTTAATATAATTTAAATTTTATCTAATTTTTTACGATATCATAGATATTTTTTTGTACGTGCAACACACGTGGAGATGAGGGTGGGAGCTTCAGGATAAAGTTTTGATTTAAGGGTGGGAGCTTCAGGATAAGGTTTTGATTTAAAGGTGATATGCACAATGTAGCGGTAGGACGGTATGCTAAGGATAATAATCTCTAAGAGATGTAGGATAGGTTCAAAGGTCTATTTCACGATTATAATTTTTATATATATTTTTTTAAATTTTGATATATCTATACTATTATGTAAACCGAATATTAGGAATATCACTAATTTTTTGGGCAACATTTGGTTTGTGGAATCGGAGCCTTGGAAAAGAAAAGTGGCTCCATTGGATGCCAAAGAAAATGAGAAAAAAAATGATTCCCAAGGAAAAGAAAATTTGGGAGGAAGATGGTTCCCCCACCATTGCCAAAGTGAACGAGGAAAATGATACCCAAGAAATGATACCCATGGAAAAGAAAATTTCGGGAGAAGTTGGTTCCCCCACTCACCTTATAGATTCACATTTTCATCCCAAATGAATCACTCTCTCTCCCCCTTTTTTTCCAAAAAGGAAAGAACAAGTAATTTGATTTTCTTTCCTTTCCTTTCCTTGAACCAAATCAGGACTTGGAGTAACACTTTCTTGTTGTACACACGACCCGTGTCCACTGACCACTAGTATACATCTCTGTCCATATAACACCTAATATTGTCTGCTATAGCATCAAATCTTGATTGTGGCGACCAAATCTACAAAGATATTGCCAGTGACAACAGTTCCACTGGCTCATTGTCACTATAGTTCAATGGTGCATACAATAGTTAAGAAAAACTTTGCAATGCTGCCTTTGTATCAACTCTAGAATGCCACTGTAGCACATGAATCACCAACTTGCACCAACAAGTCTAAAGCTTTGCAGTTGTAAATTTGCAACAGAAGAAATTAGACGAACATCGCTTCATTTGTTCAAATTGTACAGAAGACATCACAAATCCAAATTGTACAGAAAACACCAACAACTCTAGAATGCAACATGAAAGACTTCTATCAACTCATTTCTTTATACAGAAAGTCGTCACATTGTACAGAAGACATCACAAATCCAAAACTGCTACATCGTAAAAAAAAAGCTAAAATTGGAGTTCCGATTTGCAGAAGATGGGGAAGCACCGCAGGAAGTCGGAAGACTGGCTGTTAAAGGATACAATGGATTTCACAAATTACAGATCATGGAAAGCAGCATAACTATGGTTGATTCGAGATTCTTTTCTATTTGTTCTATTGTGCAGAAGATTCATCACATAGTACAGAAGACGCCACATAAATCCAAAAGTGAAGCCAAGCCATCAGTCCTCATTCAATAGTCTACGCCAACTATGATCTTGCTGAAGCAATTATGCTCTATCGCTTATAGGCACAAATTGCTTCCCAATCCAATGAGAAGCACTATCGAACACACCAATGCTGTCTCCAACGTATTTTTTTGGGCGGCACCGCATAGAATACACCATGATCACCTTCAGCAACCATACTACCAAGCAATAAGGTATAATAAGAAACCTGAAAGTAGGGCAATGTTAGGCGGGATGCAAACATGCAACTCACAAGTTAAGAAAAAAAAGCTAGTCAGCTTTCAGATCCAGAGTAGCAAATATCATAAGATCAAAAGAGGATATAACCTGTCGCAGGGAGATAACCTTCAAAGTACCACCAACAGGATTTTACATAAAACACGAACAAAATTACAAACTGAAACTACAATTTAACAGTTAAAGTGTCAAAATTACCCTGTATCACTTCAACTTATAGATCCGGGCACATGAATAGACTAGGTGCAAAATTGCCCTTATTTACATCTTCAGAGAAGTGTAAAAAGTATGTTGAGGATTGAAAGTCCTCGTATGTTGCAAAGTCTATACCGGGTATGTTTTGCTTCATTTGGGAATCATATCAGCATAATTAGGATATTTACAGCAGTAGCATTTTCTACAGTGTTATACCAAGTGATTTCATTAGTTACTTGGTCACTGGTGATTACCAATCCAGTCACATGATATGCCTGATTAATCCCAATTATGTGGCTAGGGAAATCACTGCTTCACCACTCACCCAATTAATACGATAAATCATACAATTAAGTAGGCCAAGTAAATACAAATTATCTGAGTTTTAGAATAGTGCTAAAGCAATCCACATCTAGATTTCTTTTCACAATTCTGGGTGCATAAGTTAGGATAAAGGAAAATCTCCAAAAACACAGTGTCTTTTGAGTTTATAACATGGTCTTCACCTGTCCTTAATTGCTTCAGCCAAGAAATTGGAGCCGACTAGTTGAGGATTGAAGTCATGTCAATAGCCAGTGACCAGTCTTTAGTATGTGTCAGTTTCATGAATCCTTTTCAATTTTGAGTTGTGCTCCATGGCCAAGTTCATTTTGGTTTAGATAATGTACGGATGATGATGGGGATGATAGATAATATCAAGTTGAAATAATTTATTACCCATAATAAAAAGAGTAATCAAAGAAACTGTGTGTGTGTGGTGGTGGTGGTTTTTTTTTTTTTTGTTTTTTTGTTTTTTTGTTTTTTTTTTTTTTTGGGGGGGGGTGGGGGGGCCGCTGGTAGGTGGGTGGGGGGTGAGGGGCATCTTTAAGAACGGTTTTCTCTTGGGTCACTGGATCCAACATGATCCATCGAGGACATATGGAGTTACACGAACCATTAAGACAATGAGAAAAGAACAAAGTTCCGCTTCTACAAAATACTACTTCACAGAACATGATTAAAAACTTTGTTCAAATATAGTTTACTTCCATCATAATTTCTCTAGGGGCCTATTTGGAAGGCCGTAGCTGCGCTGCAACTCGCAGCTTCTCGGCAAATGTCCGGCGAGTTGCGGAGTTTTTTTCCATTTAGCTGGACGTTGCAACTCTCTCACAAGTGTCTTTTCTCTGACACATATCACTTGTTGTCCCCTGCTTTGCGGGACTCCAGCAAACAATGGATGCAACTCACCAGCAAGTGAAGAGAGAGAGAGAGACTCATTAAAAACCCACGGAGCCCGTCGACCGCCGACTGAACGGTCCGGAAGAGAGTTGGTCCACAAACCTTCTCTGCTGACTCCGGTCGTGGACACGATCGGTGGAGACGCGGAGCTCGACGACGTCGCGGAGGGGGAACTCGCCGGTGGAGACGCGAATCGGTGGAAGGGTCTCCTGCCACCGCCACTCGGGTGCCACGGCCTGGTGGAGGAAGGCGGTGGGTCGATATGTCGTGGCCACGACCTTGATCGAACGACGAGGCGGGACGGAGGTCACAACCGGAATCCAGGTCTCTCTGTCTCTCTCCTCCTTTCTTGTTTACTTTTGGGAAGGAAAACGATGACCTAGCTTGCAATTTTACTTTTGGGAAGAAGAGAATGAGATTCTCTCTCCAGAATAGGTATTTCAAGAACATAAATGGGACATGTGGCTTTCATATATGTTGCTGGAGTGGGACACGTAGCTATATGATATTATTTAGTTTGGTAATTATATCACTTACATGGTTACATGGAATGTCATCCAAACATTGAAAGCGATCTACCGCACACTTGCGGGGAACAAAAAAGACTGTATCCAAACACATTTTAGAAAGTGCCACTTGCTGCAAGTGCACTGCAACTCAATATACTGCAAGTGCAACTTTTACATTTTCAAAGAGTTACATCTATTCAAACAATCCCTAGGAGCAGAGAAGCAATTATATTGAGAATATTAGGGGAAAAGAGACTTCATAATTAACCTCTTATCTTTTTTTTAAGTACAAACTACAAATGCCAGTTTCATTACTGTACCGAACAACCATTTCCCCTACCAAAGGCCAAGACCATTGGGTTGCCCAACAAGTTTCTTTTTTCAACTAGTCTTCTTGATGTTAATAGAACCATCTATTCATTTTGAAACAATTGAAATAACCAGATTCAAATTAATGTCATTCACTTTTACCATACAATTGGTAAACTATTTCATCTATAAAAAAATAAGATTACTGAAAGGGAAAAAAAGAAACTAGCTTAGAAGGTAAAAAGGGGAAGATAAGGACTACACGATTATCAGTAAGTAGGGTTGCAGCATGAAATGGCTAATTAACATAGTTATAGTTCAGAGTGGAATAGCATCGCAAAGGACTTTCTTTCTGCAATGATGCTCAAGCAAAAGAACTTCCTTTTGCAATGATGCCGTGAGTGGAACCCTTGGTTTCTTAGACAACATAAATATGGAATAGCATTGTTTTGAAATAAAATGGTCGCTCTTGCGCATCAAGTACTTGGGTAAGGTACATTGTGATGACCGTGTTATTGCTTGAACACCATTGCAAAGTCCTCTGCGTTGAGACTGTTCTAACATGGTTACTTGGTGCCTTTGAGAAGAAAGACATAATAGGATTTTCTCTAACCAAAACAAATGTTTGTCTTGTATTCTCTCCAATGTAGTTTATGGGTTACCAAGAAGATACTGAAGACTGCAGTATATGGCAATCAACAGAAAATAGTGATCAATATGGAGGAAAATGTAATCCAAGTTTTTGGGGTTGTGTATCTTGGTGAACTCTTAATGTTCTCCTGACTTTCTGAGACTAGTACTCTCTCATTAGTGATGAAATCTCTCTTATACTCTCCGTCCTCTTACCTCAAAAAAAGCATGAATTACTAATGCTTCTCAGAAGATTAACATAGCCACACTTTGGAGTGCAGAATACTATGTGCTGAGCCTGATCCGTATGTGCTACACAAAACAATGAAGGGATCCCAAAGCACTATTAAATTATTAATATGGAACTATTAATGCAAGAAAGCCACAAAAATTTTCTGGTCAAAGAAACTAGGCTAATTTGCAACTAAACACCCTAAACTATCCCCACAATTTGCTACTCTATACGATTTTAATAGGTTAGTTGATACTCTGAACTTTTTAAGTTTTTGCAAGTAAATACCCTCCGTTAGTGTCATCCAACTTAACAGTCATGTGCATATCACATGACCATTATGGTCATTTAAATCCCTTCTTTCCCATACTTAACCCTAACTCTAAATCTAAATCTAACCTAATCTAAATCTAAATCTAACTTAATCTAACTCTAAATCCCTTCTTTCCCATACTTAACCCTAACTCTCCAAAAGGAGAGGGGAGGTGGTTGCTTGGTTTAGGATTAGAGTTTGTAGGGCTAAGGTGCATGAGAAAGAAGACTAAGATATAACAGTATTTAAAAAAGAGCTTTTAACAGTGTAGAGTAGCAAGTTGCAAAAAACTTAGAAGTTTAGGCAGGGTAGGAAGTTGTCATTTTTGATATTGTAGGGTATCAAATTGCAACTCAGCGATAGTTCATGGTATTTAGCAAATTGCCCAGAAACTAATGTGGCAGAATAATTTTTCAAAACAGAAAATTAAAAGAAAAATACAGATAGATGTTCAGTTCATACTTCTTAATCAACATAAGTTAGAAAATAGAATAAAGGATAAGTTTAAATTTGTCACTGGAGGATATTTAACCAAAATATCTTCAACAGCAAAGCATTTGCTTGAGTTCAATCTTGGAATCTAAAAAAAAAACACAAGAAACAGGAGCACTCACATATCACAATCAGTACGAAAAGTACTGCAGGCGCAAATCTTACAGGAAACCTAGTGTATGAAACAAGATATTGGGATCTTCGGAATGTCCTCTCTATAAGTTCAATCCAGCTACGGAATTTCGTAGTACTCGCTGAACGCTGAAGATATAATCCCTGCCAAACAAAGAAAACGTATCATATCTAACAATTATTTTGGCACATTTCAATCAGAAGTATCAAGAATGTTAAGAGATGCTATAGCTATACTGTTCAGTCCCATTTAACCTACTTAGAGATGCTAGTTATCACCTTCATCGCAGAGAAAGAAAAGAAACTTTATTCATCCATAAAAAACTGGAACGGTTGTGTTTCATCCTTTAAATAGACTTACATTATGTTCTCAAGAGTATTTTATACTAGCACTTAGAATTAAAGACTATTATATGAGAATTGAAAGACAAACATTATGTTGAACATGGGTCTATCTGGTACCACAACTATTTAACAGGTCTATTATTTGGGCATGATCATGGTTGTTGTTGTTCTCGTGTTCTTCGGGTGTGATCATGGTTCCAATCTATTCAAATCTAAAAGTGGGTCGATGAGACCTGTAGTAAACTCATCATGAATTTAAACCCAGGTGTCACAATTGGCTCCAAATGAAAATAGGCTATCATTCGGGTGGATTATGGAACTTGCAGGCTTGTCCCAATAGGACCCAGCACACTTCTTAAGATCAAGAGTTTAAAGCTAAATATAATAATAGTACTCAATCCCAACAAAAGAAACATCCAGTAAGAACATGACCGGCGTCAATGGGATAGATTTGTGTGCATAGCAATCCACCTCCACTAGGATCTTGATATAATAAAAGCTAGTTGCGACTACTATTATGGAAGACTAGTAAATTACAATTTTGATGGTAGTGTTAAATGACTTATCATTTTTTCATCAAGGACTAAATTCTATATGGGCAATAAAAAACAAGTCCAAAACATGAGCGGACATGTGCAGCACAGAGTCCAATAGATGCACCAGTTAGGAGTGATAAGATATTAATCAAAGGACCTACAAGAACTAGGAGTATGCATAAACAAACTTGGATGGAGGTTGTGACAAAGGATATAGATTTTGTTGATGTTACAGAGGCTACGACCCTTATCACAGCTGAATGGAAGAAAATGAGTCAAACAGTCGAGCCCAAAATTTTGGGATAAAGGCTTAGTTAGTGTTCTTCTTGAGTAATTTCTAGATGAATAGCAAACTGTAAAGGAATTTTAAAAATATATTGTGTCTCCATGTTTTTCCAAAATGCCATGTTTCCATTATCAAACAATCTAATTAAAATTTGAGAAAACAGAGTTTCTGCAAAGTTTAGATATCATATTCAGCTGTGTCATCTACAATCTACATATTCATGTCCTTCACATAGTCTAATATACTTCTCTGTGCAAGTTTGTAGCATTGGATCACCTGATCTTCTGTTGATATGCTTCCATTTGAAGAATAGATCCTTTGTTCAGTATTTTCCATTAGGTCTTCCATTATCTCACCATCCTTCCTCCTCTTTGTAAAACTGCCTTTACTCTTATTTCCAAGCCAAAAGTTACTCAAAAATCCCCACGCGGTTCCTCTAAATCTATTCTTATAAAAGGAAGATTTTGCTCCTAAACCACCAGATTCTAAATCATAAGCACCCGGCTTATACAATTCTTCAATTTCCTTTTGTCCAGCAGAACCATGGAAAAAAGCTGGTTCCTTTACATCATGATTTCTTGGACTATGTGCCATTTTCCATGACATTCGGTTTATTGAGGAATCATAAACATGATCTGCATTATCTGAAGATTTCATTGGCAAGACTTCGTCATCCTCAGTTTTTAGCTCAACTATTTCATCATTATCCATGTTCGAATCAAGAAACCTTCTCATGATGCCATTTCCAGTGCCATAACCTGAATTCTGGTCTTTAATATCTCCCCCAGAAAGAAATGAAGCCAAAATATCTGTATCCTGTTCGTTTAGATTCATCCACGAAGTATTCCTATGAGAACCCTCCGTCGACAAGTCTTGAACACTTTTCTCCACCTGAACAATTTGTTCCCTGATTGCAATAATAAACTGCCTGTGCTTTCTAATTGCATTTTGCCTTGAACTAGATTTGTCAGATAGCTCAGCAAAATTGACTTCCCTCTCAAAGTCCTCCAACTGATGAGAAGAAATTTCCAAGCAAATCAGTGTAAGTCAAAAGAAAAAAGTAAAAGCTACATAATAGCATACACCTGATGGTTGTCTTGTAATAATTACCTGCCATCTGGTTGTTTCAAGAGCAGTCATAAGATCTCTCCTATGATACTGCATTAAACTAAGCAGCTTAGCATCCATGGGGTCCTCGTTCGAAAGACTCTGCTCATGAAGCAAATTTCGAAAAACAGACTCCATCCTAATTTCAAAAGAAAAGGCACTTCATATTTCTGAGTCACTAATATATTAAAATGTAACCAATTCATGCTTGCAGATACACTACAAACAATGCCAAGGAGTACATAGAATTAATATTGAATATTAACCAGAGCAAGCAAAACAAAAAAATAAGTGTGGCCGTAGGAAAACACAGTGGGAAACAACCTAACTTAAGATAATAAGACAAGCGGAAAGTCATTCCAATGAATTTAAAATACTATGCTGCAATAGGCTGAGTTTCTTTCGTCGTTACTGTTGAGAAGTTGGCTCAACTTAATGGAGTTAATTCATTAAAGTAGTGAATATTACATATTTATAGGCAAGGGTGTGCTCTCCTAATGTTTTTCCAATGTGGGACTAAAACTAAGAGCAGAACTCTCTAGACCATAGAAGCAACAATAACTAACTTCCTTCTACACTCCCCCGCAAGAAAGAGCGTACATGTTGAGAGCTCCAAGCTTGGACATGAAATGAAGATAAAGTGGGCAAGGCAAGGCCTTGGTAAGGATGTTGGTGATCTTTTACATAGCAGGTACATGTTGGAGCTGAACCTCACGAAACTTAACCTTCTTCCGAATGAAGTGACAATCAACCTCAAAATGCTTGGTGCGCTCACGGAACACTGAGTTTTCAACAATATGAATAGTTGTTTGGTTATCATAATGAAGAACCACAAGAGAACAAGAAGGAACACCAAGATGTGTAAGTAAACTCTTTTAACATATTAATTCGGAAATTGTATGGACCATACAGCTATACTCAGCTTCGACAAAAATAACGGACAACAACAGGCTGCTTCTTGCTCCACCAAGTCACAAGGTTGTCGCCAAAATAAGTACATAAGCCACTTGTAGAACGACGGTCATCCATTGGACCTGCATAATCAGTATCTGTGTAAGTGGTCAGGGAGAGTGAAGAGGAAGGCTAATAGACGAGTCACTGTCCAGAAGATTTTTCAGGGAGCGAAGAATAAGCTCGACGACCTAAAGATGAGATATCCGAGGAGAATGCAAATACTGGCTAAAAATACTCACAAAAAAAATGTTTGGACGAGTGACACTCAAATATATCAACTTTCCAAGAAGATGTCGATAGTAATCGGGATTGGACAACAGCGAGTCGGATGCAAAACCAAGAAAGGAGATCTTCATATTCGTATCTCTAGTAGTATCAATTGGCTTACACCCCAATAACCAGCATTATGCAGAAGATCCATCTAATACTTCCACTGAGATAAGGTAAGAAAATCATCACGTCCAGTAATCTTGATTCCAAAGAAACAACGGAGAATATCCAAATCTTTATTATGAAAATAAGAAGATAATTGTTCTTTGATTATAGAAATACCGACAATATCATCATCAGTAATAAGAATATCATCCATATAAACCAAAAGAACTATTGTCCCTTGTTGCCGGCAATGGGTAAATAAAGAGAAGTTAGCACTACTCCGAATAAAGCCAATCGCTTGAACCTAGCTGAACTGAATTTGTCAAACCAAGTATGAGAAGACTGCTTGAGAATATAAATAGACTTGCGTAAATAACACATAAGAATCTCCCTCGTAGTCTCAGTAAAAATTAACATCAGTCAAATAACAAGTTTTCGATATGAAGGAGAATAACAAGCGTATCTTTTCTGAGTACGAGAATAGCCAACAAAGAGATATTTGGCTAAACGGAGAGGCAATTTATCAACTAACGGACCAAGATGATAAACAAAGTATATCCAAAAACCCGAGGAATCAAAGAAAATAGATGTGAGGAAGGAAAGAGAAAAGACTAGAGAGTAAGCAGTGGCAACAACAAAGTTTTAATAGATTTTAAGAATATTCATCTGAAATAGTAGCGAACGTACAACCTCGAGAAATCACAATTTTGGAGTATAGGAGCAGGAAATCTAATGAATGATACCATGTGAAGCACATGTATCGTAAAAATTGCTACTCGTATATTCGCAAGCATTATCCGTCCGAATGATCTTAATGGTGGTAGAAAATTGAGTACGAGTCTCAGCCGCAAAGGAGCAAAATATACACAATATCTCAGAACGATCACGAAGTAAATACCAAGGTTCGCAGTATCGATATCGGAGCCTTCCTATGAGTATCGGTATCGACGATTTCAGATAGGAGTATCAATTTTTTTGGTATCGAAAAACAAATAGTTATTAATACATTATTAAAATTTTAGAAAAAACTATAATTTAGGCATTATTTTAAGTATTTTCTGTTTTGTTTCTTAGTACTTTTGGAATTAAATGAAATACTAGTCACCATTGTTGATTGGTTTACATGCGATAGGTAGGTTTCTTCTTTTACATACTTCTACAATCTTACTGTGCTTTTTAGTTTTTACACCTTTGTTGATTGGTCATTTTTATTCAATTTGCTTTGCCGAATTTACTGAAAAAAAGACCCCCAATGTCGGTATCGATCTGTATCGAATCGGAACATATCAAACCGTATCGGTATCTGTAAGCCCCTGAATTTAGGGCTTATTTTTTTTCAATTTTATAATTCAATTAGTTGTAATATATATTATTATTTGATTATTATTTGATTTAATGCTCTTTACCGTGACTTGGATTTCTAGAGCATCAGGGATGCCAGTCTCTGGAAACTTTCTTCTTGAAGTTTGTAGTAGACGAGATTACCTTCACGTCGATATATCATGTCCCATCCAAACTCGTTCCCTTGTGCTCCTTTTGTATCGCGCAAGTTCGGATCAATTTAGACCATTTAATTATTAATTGATTTTCCACTCTTTTCCTTGATCCTCATAAGCACGTTACCATGACTTTTAATGTAGGCGCACCAGACCAGTCATTTTCTCGGAACCTGTCACCCCCAATTTTTAGGAACAGGGGTATTTTTGTCATTTTGTACTTTTGAATATTTTTGAAATTTATTTTATTATTTATGATGTTGTTTTGGGGTTATTTGAGTCGGGTTCGAATTTCAGCTCATTCCGACTTGTATCGGGGACCCGGGGTAGCTTAGACTCTGATCGGGACCCAACTGGAACCGACCAACTTGTCATGACCAAACCCAGATATTTATATTTGACTAATCCCATTTGATTTTAGTGGGATTAGGGATTAGAATTAGATTTAGAACTTGAAATTTGGAGTTTTCAAGTTACTATTTTGACCCCAACTCAAAACCACTCATTTCTTTGACTTGGAGGGCATTTTGGTAAATTGCCAAATGCCCACAACCCTCTAAAATGTGGCCGGCCATGTATGGAGCACCCCCTCTCCTTTGCTTCACTCCAAAGCAATCTCTCTCTCTTCATTTCATTTCTTTCCAAGCTCCTTCCCTCTCAAGAAATCAATTAGGTATGCTTTTAAAACCTTCATTAATTCTCTTTTGAATTTATTTCCTTCACCATAAATGTGGAGGAGACCACCCTCTACATTTTGTCCATAGAATTTGTAGGTTTTCCTAGAAATCTAGTTTAAGGATTTAATTGGGGGTTTTCCTTTAGAGAGGAGTATACATGTATATATATATGTGTATGTATTTTTATATATATGTATTTGTGTATGTGTGTGTAGAGGAGAGTGGTGGTGGTGGTGTGAGAAAGTGTATGTGTGAGAGTGTGAAAGTGTGTGTGTGTCTATATATATATCTATATGTGTGTGTGTATGTATTTATATATATATAGATATGTGTGTATGTATTTATATATATATAGATGTGTGTGTGTGTTGTGAGATTATATATATATATATAAAGAGAGAGTGGAAGAGGAAGGAGAAGTAGAGGAAGTAAGAGTAGAAGAATTAGAAGAAGAAGGGGAATAAGAAACAGCAGAACAGTAGCAGCAATAGCACTAGCAGGAGCAGCAGTAGTAGAAGAAGGAGAATGAGAAGGAGAATGAGAAGGAGAATGAGGGAAGAAGGAGAATGAGAAGGAGAATGAAGGAGAATGAGAATGAGAAGGAGAATGAGAATGAGAAGGAGAATGAGGGAAGAAGGAGAAGGAGAATGAGAAGGAGAATGAGGGAAGAAGGAGAATGAGGAGGAGAATGAGAAGGAGAATGAGAATGAGGGAAGAAGGAGAATGAGGAGGAGAATGAGAAGGAGAATGAGAAGAAGATTAGAAGGAGAATAAGAAGAAGAATAGGAATAAGGAGAAGGAGAAGAATAGGAGTTTGAGAATGAATCGGATATGGGTTGTAAGGGTTGGTAATGATTAGAAATAGTCGCCTAGACCTAGTCTTGACCTTGGTTGACCACGGTTGACTTTTTAGACCAAAAGTCAACTATGGGTCAACACTTTACCCAATTTAGTCCCAAATTCCATTAGACTTGAACGGTTGACCAAAAGTCAACTGTTAGTCACCATTGACCTAGAGTTGACCCGTTGACCAAAAGTCAACTGTAAGTCAATTTTTGACCTAGTTTGATTCGGATTAACTTTCAATGTTCTCCTATGACCAAGGTTGACCTAACTAGACCTGTCTTGACCTAGTATGACTTTGTTAGGCCTAATATGACTTAGATTGACCCTGTACAATCTAGTTTGACCTTGTTTGACCTAGACTGACTTAGTTTGGCGTGTCTTGACCTATTTTGACTCAGTATGACTTGGTTTCACTTCCAAACCATTATATTGATACAGTGTTCCATCTATAGGTCCTCGAGGCACTGTTCTTGGACTCAGTCGACTTATCCATCACATCGCAGGCGAGTACATTCTCTGATAATATTTCTGTTTTATGATATCGTTTATGTTTCTTGTATTTAGTGTAGATACCCTTGTTCTCTTGACACATTGTTCACACGGATTGGTATTTGTCTGGATCCCGTCATGAGATGTTATTCCTCGCTTTTCTTGGTATATCTTGTGCAAGTCTTTCTTGTTCCTTGTGCATTGTATAGACACGATTCCTGCGAAGGCTAGCTACCCTCTCGGAGAATCGCGTGTCATGATGTGTCATGGTTGGATCCACTATACTAGTCGGGGACGGGGAGTATTAGTGTAGATGTGTGGTCATTATCCACCTTGTTATTCTTGTAGATCTTGTGAGTGTTAATCATACACCCCACGTATGATTAACCAGGCCAGTAGACCTTGTGCAGACCCAAGCCGGCCACATGTTGAAACTAGTACTCACACACTTAGATAGATGATTCTTGATTCTTGTACATGCCATGATCAGTTTTACTTGCCTTGTTCTAGCTCTAGATTTACAGCTTACCTTGCCATGATACTCACATGTACATTTCATGATTTCTTGTATATTCTCTCTATTTACTGCTACATTTTCAATATCGTCTAACTAGAACTGTTATTTGAGATTTGTGCTCGTTCCATCCTGACTGGATATGTTGACAAAATTTTAGGAATAGTTGTGCCCTCAGTATTGGACTTCATGATGTTGCTAGCAGAGGTGGATCTCACTATTCTTCTATGTGAGTTGCCTGGTAGTTATCCTTAGTTAGTCTTGTTGTTCCTTCTTTATTTTTCTGTCTTATGATCATTGTAGATTCTAGTTGTTCTAGAGATATTGTTATTATTCTTGTCTTATCTTCCTTAGTTTTCATGATGTGACATGAGTACATTTCTAGTTATGGATCTTTAGATGTTGTAGTTAGTATAGTATACTTGACAGCGTTCTACCGCCGATACTGCGGCGTAGGCTGGGCGTGGCCCACGTATTCGTACCCGTATATCCGGGTGCGGGTCGTGACACGTTTTTAGTGGTGGCCCATGCAGGTCAGTCTTTGCAGTTAATGCGAAGTCGTGGTAGTGCTTGAGCTTATCTGTACTACTACGAGCCTGCCATAGGATTAAGGTTGAGTCATGGAATATTTTAGGATTTTGGTACTCAGTCACATATTAGGAACTCTTGGTAGATTCCAGGGATGACCCCTGGAAATCTTATTTCGAAAGCTTTTCAAATCTTTTCCCACTTGTTTCTATTCGTCTTGATTTTTGAAATATTGTCCGTATCAAACTTTATTCTTTCTTGGAATGAGTTTGTGGACCCCAGAGGGAAGGTATAAGTTGAACTTATATATCTTCTTGGTTGAGACGAGAATATGATTCGCCAGTCTCATATCAGGTTGAGATTGTTTTAGATTATATTCCAATAATTTTCTTTTTATCTTGACCTAGATAGTACCTTTGGGACTTCTCCTGAGAACTTTTCCTAACTCCTGTCTCGGAATCTGTTTTCGCTAGTTTCCATCTACTTATCCTTGATTCGTTGTTGAAAATTTTGAATCTTGATGTTCGTTCGTTGTTGACTTCGATTTTGATTTTGTTGAAATCAGTTTTTATGAATTGAGTTAAGATATTCTGATAAACTTATTTGATGAGAACGATAAATGTCTACTTTATTTATGGAGTTTAGAATTTATCGCAGTCATACTAGCTAGCACGACAAGGACGTGGAGCCTGATGTTGGATATACTATCATAGTTATGAAATTTAGATTTTCTTGCAGCCATACCGGTTGGCGTGGTAAGGAATCTAGATGACATAATTATAGGGTGTATACCCAGGTTATGGACTCCGTCGTTTATTGCAGCTATGCTTATTGACGTGGCGAAAATTCTGGCAACATAATTTCAGGGAGACGTGTATGGTTATCAGACTGTATCTTAAATTGGATCACTTCGTTATGACCGGATGAGCAAGAACAAATTCTTATCAGCATTCTTCCCCGTCTTGGTTGACTCTGTCTATCTACAGCTTAATTAGGATTTTCTCAACACGATTGTTGTGTTCCATCTTCCTATGATTTGATTAAACTCTTCTTCGCTAACCACTTGGGTAATTCTTCTTGTCCTTCCCGATAATTGTTGAAAGTGTCTCATGGGTTGATTCAGGAAAGGTTCGAAAGGTAATTTATCCTTGTATTACGGAATCGGGGGTTTGCATCCAGAGAAATACTGGCGAGGCATGACTTCAGATAACGGCATCATGGTTAAATATGTTTCTCGAATTCTACTTGGACCACTCCCTAAGCATTTTGACTAACATCTTCTCCTTATTTTTGCAAAATTGTTTGGAAATATTTCACGGATACTAGCCAAGTTAAGTTCAGGAACCTATATTATCTGGCGTGGCAGCTGTGCACTGCAGCCATCCGTCGTATTATGGAACAAGGAAGTTAATCGCAGCTAGATGCACACTAGCGCGATAGTAACTTCATGTGACATAATTACGGAGGTACATGGTTCTTGAGTTTTACTTCGACTACGTCCTATGTATTTCGTTTGGCCTTGTACTATTCTTGGAAATATTTCGATAATCTTTCCTGTCTTGCTTGACCCTTACCTTGTCTGAATATTAATATGGATTGCTAGACCCAGTCTTAGGCCCTTGTTACCTTCTATTTTTGACGATTGGATAGCCAGACCTTATTAGCAGATTTTGTAGTGTAACTGTAATATGTTAATGTGTGATTGTGATGAGTATATTTCTTGGGGATTCATTGGGTTAAGCTTATAGGACAGATATGAGTGACTGACTATAGTGGACTTAGAAACCATTAAGAATGATTAGTTTGATAGTATAGATTGGTTTTAAGTTATCTAGGAAGGAGTAATGAAATATTATATTTAGTGACTACGGATTTAGGACTAGAATCTTGTGCTTAGATTTGAGAGTTATATTCAGGAGTTCTTGAGTAAAAGAGAGAAGGCTCAATGCCCAGAATAGGTTTTGAATGTATAATTTCATGGAGCTTGTGATTAGTAGGATAAAGATACTTAGGATGGGATAAGGAAACAAACAAATTGCTATTGAGATTGAAATTTTGGTTGATGGCCAATCATTGTTGATATATACGTATCTCGAGGATGACCTATATTTTAGAGTATATGTAAAGGTTCTTATTGATATGAAGATTCTAAGGGGTAAAATGACATAGTTTTTATGGAATAAGCATGTTGAACCTGAACCAAATGATTGTAGAGAGAAACAGCATAGATGATCACAAAGGTAGCAGATTGAGTACTGTACCCATAGCAGTTGCCTGTTTTAGCTTGACCTATAGGATGATTTTAATTTCGAGGACGAAATTTTTATAAAGTGGGTAGGATTGTAAGCCCCTGAATTTAGGGCTTATTTTTTTTCAATTTTATAATTCAATTAGTTGTAATATATATTATTATTTGATTATTATTTGATTTAATGCTCTTTACCGTGACTTGGATTTCTAGAGCATCAGGGATGCCAGTCTCTGAAAACTTTCTTCTTGAAGTTTGTAGTAGACGAGATTACCTTCACGTCGATATATCATGTCCCATCCAAACTCGTTCCCTTGTGCTCCTTTTGTATCGCGCAAGTTCGGGTCAATTTAGACCATTTAATTATTAATTGATTTTTCACTCTTTTTCTTGATCCTCATAAGCACGTTACCATGACTTTTAATTTAGGCGCACCAGACCAGTCATTTTCTCGGAACCTGTCACCCCCAGTTTTTAGGAACAGGGGTATTTTTGTCATTTTGTACTTTTGAATACTTTTGAAATTTATTTTATTATTTATGATGTTGTTTTGGGGTTATTTGAGTCGGGTTCGAATTTCAGCTCATTCCGACTTGTATCGGGGACCCGGGATAGCTTAGACTCTGATCGGGACCCAACTGGAACCGACCAACTTGTCATGACCAAACCCAGATATTTATATTTGACTAATCCCATTTGATTTTAGTGGGATTAGGGATTAGAATTAGATTTAGAACTTGAAATTTGGAGTTTTCAAGTTACTATTTTGACCCCAACTCAAAACCACTCATTTCTTTGACTTGGAGGGCATTTTGGTAAATTGCCAAATGCCCCCAACCCTCTAAAATGTGGCCGGCCATGTATGGAGCACCCCCTCTCCTTTGCTTCACTCCAAAGCAATCTCTCTCTCTCTTCATTTCATTTCTTTCCAAGCTCCTTCCCTCTCAAGAAATCAATTAGGTATGCTTTTAAAACCTTCATTAATTCTCTTTTGAATTTATTTCCTTCACCATAAATGTGGAGGAGACCACCCTCTACATTTTGCCCATAGAATTTGTAGGTTTTCCTAGAAATCTAGTTTAAGGATTTAATTGGGGGTTTTCCTTTAGAGAGGAGTATACATGTATATATATATATATGTGTATGTATTTATATATATGTATTTGTGTATGTGTGTGTAGAGGAGAGTGGTGGTGGTGGTGCGAGAAAGTGTATGTGTGAGAGTGTGAGAGTGTGTGTGTGTGTGTCTATATATATATATCTATATGTGTGTGTGTATGTATTTATATATATATAGATATGTGTGTATGTATTTATATATATATAGATGTGTGTGTGTGTGTTGTGAGATTATATATATATATATAAAGAGAGAGTGGAAGAGGAAGGAGAAGTAGAGGAAGTAAGAGTAGAAGAATTAGAAGAAGAAGGGGAATAAGAAACAGCAGAACAGTAGCAGCAATAGCACTAGCAGGAGCAGCAGTAGTAGAAGAAGGAGAATGAGAATGAGAAGGAGAATGAGAAGGAGAATGAGGGAAGAAGGAGAATGAGAAGGAGAATGAGGGAAGAAGGAGAATGAGGGAAGGAGGAGAATGAGAAGGAGAATGAGACGGAGAATGAGAATGAGAATGAGAATGAGAAGGAGAATGAGAATGAGGGAAGAAGGAGAATGAGGAGGAGAATGAGAACGAGGGAAGAAGGAGAATGAGGAGGAGAATGAGAAGAAGATTAGAAGGAGAATAAGAAGAAGAATAGGAATAAGGAGAAAGAGAAGAATAGGAGTTTGAGAATGAATCGGATATGGGTTGTAAGGGTTGGTAATGATTAGAAATAGTCACCTAGACCTAGTCTTGACCTTGGTTGACCACGGTTGACTTTTTAGACCAAAAGTCAACTATGGGTCAACACTTTACCCAATTTAGTCCCAAATTTCATTAGACTTGAACGGTTGACCAAAAGTCAACTGTTAGTCACCATTGACCTAGAGTTGACCCGTTGACCAAAAGTCAACTGTAAGTCAATTTTTGACCTAGTTTGATTCGGATTGACTTTCAATGTTCTCCTATGACCAAGGTTGACCTAACTAGACCTGTCTTGACCTAGTATGACTTTGTTAGGCCTAATATGACTTAGATTGACCCTGTACAATCTAGTTTGACCTTGTTTGACCTAGACTGACTTAGTTTGGCGTGTCTTGACCTATTTTGACTCAGTATGACTTGGTTTCACTTCCAAACCATTATATTGATACAGTATTCCATCTATAAGTCCTCGAGGCACTGTTCTTGGACTCAGTCGACTTATCCATCACATCGCAGGCAAGTACATTCTCTGATAATATTTCTGTTTTATGATATCGTTTATGTTTCTTGTATTTAGTGTAGATACCCTTGTTCTCTTGACACATTGTTCACACGGATTGGTATTTGTCTGGATCCCGTCATGAGATGTTATTCCTCGCTTTCCTTGGTATATCTTGTGCAAGTCTTTCTTGTTCCTTGTGTATTGTATAGACACGATTCCTGCGAAGGCTAGCTACCCTCTCGGAGAATCGCGTGTCATGATGTGTCATGGTTGGATCCACTATACTAGTCGGGGACGGGGAGTATTAGTGTAGATGTGTGGTCATTATCCACCTTGTTATTCTTGTAGATCTTGTGAGTGTTAATCATACACCCCACGTATGATTAACCAGGCCAGTAGACCTTGTGCAGACCCAAGCCGGCCACATGTTGAAACTAGTACTCACACACTTAGATAGATGATTCTTGATTCTTGTACATGCCATGATCAGTTTTACTTGCCTTGTTCTAGCTCTAGATTTACAGCTTACCTTGCCATGATACTCACATGTACATTTCATGATTTCTTGTATATTCTCTCTATTTACTGCTATATTTTCAATATCGTCTAACTAGAACTGTTATTTGAGATTTGTGCTCGTTCCATCCTGACTGGATATGTTGACAAAATTTTAGAAATAGTTGTGCCCTCAGTATTGGACTTCATGATGTTGCTAGCAGAGGTGGATCTCACTATTCTTCTATGTGAGTTGCCTGGTAGTTATCCTTAGTTAGTCTTGTTGTTCCTTCTTTATTTTCCTGTCTTATGATCATTGTAGATTCTAGTTGTTCTAGAGATATTGTTATTATTCTTGTCTTATCTTTCTTAGTTTTCGTGATGTGACATGAGTACATTTCTAGTTATGGATCTTTAGATGTTGTAGTTAGTATAGTATACTTGACAGCGTTCTACCGCCGATACTGCGGCGTAGGCTGGGCGTGGTCCACGTATTCGTATCCGTATATCCGGGTGCGGGTCGTGACAGTATCGACTGTATCAGATCGGTATCGACCAATACTGCAAACTATGATAAATACAACCAAGTAATGCGAGAGTAATCATCAATAAAAGTAGCAAAATATCGGAAGTCGAATAAAGTAGTAGTTCTCAGTGTTCTAAAAAATCGGCGCCTAGGTGCTAGGCGGCCATGCCCTGTCCAGAATTCCACCGGAATCGGCCAACTAGGTGATGGTACAAAATTCGGCCAATTAGGCGGGACCCGACCTGAAAATCGACCCGCCCCGAAACAATCCCATTTATTTTTATTGTTGTCTCTCCCCATCCCAAATCGAGAAAAGACAACACAAATGACCTAAAAAAACTTACCTCACAACAAACGGTAACACACCCTTGAAAAACTTTTGTCACTAAATACAACTATGTTGTCATATAACAAGCAAATTCTCCGAGCCTCCGGCACACGTCGATAATTCGGATTTTGAAATTGCTTTTCATTGGAATATTTCATAATATTTTTATAGACATTTAATCATATCTTTACTTACACCGTGGTGTAGAAGCATGGAATATGAGGCGCTCCAAAATGAAAAAAAAAAAAAAAGTAAAGTAAACAAGTGCATCTCTATGTACCGCTGAACATCATGCGCCGAAGTCTACACAAGCTGGCGCATCCCAAAACAACAGAAACAAGTGTATAAAAAAAAAAGAATTTTATTGATATTCATTGAAAATCTATTACATAAAGTGGATTTCAATATTTCATTACATGGAAAATCTACTACTAAGAGCCTACTCTAACTATCCAAGATAAGCGTAGCACTTCTGCCATGTGTATGAACTGCTGGCAGCATAGACGCATCATTTCGGTCATACGTTGGCAGCATGCGCAGCCTTAACCTTGTCTTCGGCCATATGGATTACCCGCTGACAGTCGGCACAGCACTTCTGTCATTTGAACGAGGCACTGGTTGAACAGAGTTTGGATTGGCAATCAATCCAAACCCAGTAATCAACATCTTGGCACTCGACGTTGTCTCAGGACAGAACACAGCCAGTATGTTGCACGAGCACGAACTACTCTGCCAACAGTCAGCCGGGCGCATCTTAGTTCTTTGATATGTTTATTTATCAAAACAGTAGCTTCTTTGAACGAAGAAATCTACAACCCACAACCGACTGATGCGCCAAGGAGAAGGCTCAAGACCATCGAAAGCTAAGTCTGTTTCGAACATGAAGTCGGATGCAAAGAGAATGAGTAAAGTCTCTCTCTCAAAACACCCCTATTTATAGGCCAAATCACAGTCAGAACCATGTGCCAAGTGGCAGTCGGTCAAAAGCTCAGAAATTAATGGATGAATCTTCTATTAATGGCAATAAATCTGCCACCTCGATTTTGACTAAGTCCAGTCAAAAGTCATTATTTTGAGCCCCGTACCACATGCAGCGACAGCGCTTCAGGAAGTTGACCAAAGACAATACCCCCCCAAACAGAACTATGTCAAATCAAAATGATGCGCCCCCGAGTCAATGCGCCAACATGGCCACCCAGAACTATCCCATCAGCATTTAATGCAGATGTTAGATGTCACTCGATCACGGTGCAGCATGCGCCTCGAGAAACGTGCAGTCGACGGTTACACAGCAAACGAAACACCATTCTACATGCACCTACGGCAGCACATACGTCAACATCATCATTAGTCGTTTGTCAGTTACAGCTGTGCCACGCCACGTAGCTTGATTTGACTACGCCTCGCATGCGCCCCAGAGCCATGCGCCCAGTTTCCTCCTATGTTGAACCCAGTCAGCGCATCAAATATATTTTGTTTCAACAGATGAAGATCTTTGAGCAATGTACACGTGCCACGTGTCACTGACTCGGTCACGCATATGAACGGGTGTGAACCACCCAAGATCTCAGCAATTGGATCCCAACAACTGTCACGTGTCAGCTCATCAGCAGCTCAACAGTACAGTCACAACAGATTCAGTTCGAACCTCATGCGCACGGCGCTCCTGTCCGCCAAAAAAAAAACATGTGCGCTCGCATATGTGCGCATGGGTGGTTCATTTCACCCGCCTATAAATAGAAGGAGCCTTCCTTTATTTTTGATCTTCGGCTTGATTTCCATCTCAAGTGCGGATTATCCACAGAGAGACATCAAAAGAGTCAAAGCAATTTTTTCTCGTCGTCAGATCGTCAACGGAGTAAAAGAACCACTACAGTGTTCGATCTCCATCATCACACTTCTCCATAATCATTTGTACTTATATTTCCTGTTTAGGACTTCTTTTGTACCTCTTTTCGTTCGGATCAATACAAAGTTTTTCAACTTTTGTCCATGTCGAACAAACTGGCATTTATGCTTTGCCAGAAAAGACTCGTCTCTTTTAATCGTAACACTTATATAGATGACACATACACGTATATCTCCCTAAATATCTGATTTATGTATCTCTTTTAATCTCCATCTTATGTATCCTCTTATCTTTCGTCGAAAAGACAACTTTGGTCTGTTCTATAGATATAGATGAATTTCGAAAACGAAAAGTTACAAGAATCTAATTAAGCTAAAATAACACTTTGGCATTGTTGGGTATAAAGAAATCGTTCAACGACATCATCATCCAAGATTTATCCATCATCAGGAGAAAAAAAAAAGTTGTGTATTAAGCTCCATAAAAAGAATTGACAGTCTTTGGTGCCTATTTATCCGAGGGTCATACTCAGACAACAGATACGCGTCGGACACGGATACGGACACGCTCCTCGGACAAAATTAGGGCGGAATTGAACAAATCGTCAAAATTAGGGCGGAATTGAACAAATCGTCATCAAGTAGCGAACAAAATAACATAATTTGCGACAAATTTTGTGCACAATTGCAGTGATTTTTTAGGAAATGGCACCTGTCTGCAGAATCTTGAACAACTTCGGCCGCGGAAAACAAGGGATCCGACTCCCATCTGCTGAAGCTCTCCACCATTGAACCCATTCCAGAACCTTCTTCTTATTTATTTTTTTCAATTGGACCCCCGAAACAAATTCAATGTTACGGAACGAAATCTTGCAGGAGAGAGAGTGTGAGAGAGAGAGAGGGGACGAACTAAAGGACGATAGGGGGAAAGGATGCAAATTGAGAAGAAAAAAAGTAAAGAGAAATGGATTTTTCTGTGAAAATTTTGTTTCTTTTTTCTTTTTTTCTTTTGGTGGGGGGACAGATTTTGTTCGTCGGAGTTTGGAAACGGTCGTCTTTCTTGGTTCTGGTGGTGGAGGGAGTGGTTTTGGTGGTGGAGAATTGTGGAACAACGGACCCAGTCAAACCGGAACACAAGCCTGAACCTGGCTTATTTTGGTCCGGTTCCGTCCGGTCCGGTATAATAGTTTAGGTTCAGTGATGACGGCATGTCATGAACCGAATACAATTCATGGAAATGGGAATTATGGAATTGGAGTTCTTGGTTCATGTATTTGGTTAGTGTTCGTCAATTTAACTAGTTTTGAAGACTTGGCATCTTTCTTAAATTATATAGTAAAAAAATTACTTTTTCAAACATAGTATGAGTTTTCTTTAGAAATTTTAATCCAAATTTCTTAGGAGTTATTTGGTTGGATGATTTGAAACACTTGTATCACTACTTCTGTTGCTTGGATAACAAGGAAAGTTCCTACAAGATTTGTACTTTACATTTTTTGTTGAAAACTTTCGGCTCACTTTTTTGGACATTTCAACATCCATGATGTGGGACGTCGAAGTGGGCGCTTGGGAAGGGAGGATGGAGCTCGAGGCTGTAGCACGAACATCGGAATGGTAGAGCCCTAGCGAAGGTACGACAACTCTGGAGCACTCGATGTGGACTCCACCGACGGATACAAATGATTATCACGTGTCGTATTAATAAAAAAATATATACGTGGTACAAATTCATACATGTCGGTAGAAACTTTAAACTCGAATCGTATGTAAAATAAAACTTAAACATGGTCGCTAAATTTTCTCTCCCTACCATTACACTTCCACACTAAGTGCACGGAAAGAAGTGGCCTAAAGCTATTAAACTAGAGATTGTCATAAATTAAATTGCAACAAAGTATTTAACAAGCTCATTATTGATACTTGGAAGAAAACTCTTGACAGCACTACTATATGCAGTATGTGAAGTAAATATGTCCACAGGAACATACCTGCTGTCCGTCACGCAAGACGCCACAAACAACCCGAGTAATATCTTTGTCGCTAATATTTATTAGCTAATAGGAGACAAGTGTGAGGTGGTATTCCTATGATTTATGTAGGAAAATGACTACATATTTGAGATGGTTTTGTTTGAAATATGTCAACCTTCTATGGCTAGAGGATGGTCATATTTGTAATTGATTTAGTTGCGCTAGTGGTGACTTTGAAATGCTCCGATGTGGACAATGTTGCAGGGATGAAGTGTGAATTCCAATACAACTCGAATTTGGAGTCGACTTGAGACTGATACCCTAGGAGAGAGGATGGTTGGTGAGATCGAGACTATTGTTTGAAGATTAAAGGATATAAGTTACTATAATTTTGTGAATTGTGATCTTTAATTTCTACATAAGTCGTCATGTTTGATGTTGCAGATTGGTTTGTCACTGACAACTATCTTGAAAATAATTTTTTGCTTATATTCCTGATACCGTAAATGTATTTTTATAAATGTTTAGGGTTGGCCACTACACTTTAGTATTTCAAAAAAAGTACAAGTTATTTTTGAAGTTTTCAATGTGTAGCTATAGCTGTCAAGGCGGGCCGGCCCGCTTAATTTATTTAAAATTTTTAATTATTGTTTAGTTTCTTAAAAGAAAAAAAAATTATATATCTAATATTTTCTACTCACTCTCATATGCATCAAATTACAAGTAAAATACAAGAAACATCATAATAGTAGATATTTCTTTAAAACACCTTCATTCATGTAAATAAATGACCAAATTTAATATTTTATATGTCATTACTTGCATTAAATGAGAATTTTTATCATTTATAATACATATCTCATATATGTGCTAAATAAAAAAATTAAAAATTTTATAAAAAAAATAGATGGCGGGCCAACCCACTTGGCCCGCGGGCTAGCCCACTGCGGGCCGGGCTACTAGTGGGCCAGCCCACCTAGGCCCGTCTGTTTGGCGGGCTCCTAAATGCTTGGCCCAACCCACCTTTTTGGCGGACGGGGCGGGCCGGCCCAAAGGGCTTAGCGGAAAACCCTATTTTGAAAATCAAACGAATAAGCTCGAACAAAATGTGTTCGAAGTTTGTTCGACTAAACTATCGAACGAGTTTCATTCGAGCCGAGTTAAGATCAAGCTCAAAATTGATGTTTGAACTCAATTTGATTAGAGGCTCGAAATAATTGAGCTTGACTCGATTTAACTTACGAACGTGGACGAATACGAACCGAATCCGAGCGAAAGCTCCATTAAACTTGTTGTATAAATTACAACACCGGTCTTATTTTTTTTTTTGTTTAATTACTTGTGTTTTTTACATCATAAATTTATTATCATATAAAAAAGAGTATTTTTTTAATACAAAATTTATACACATCCATAAAAATATATATATATATACTATAAAAAGTCCAAATACGATTGCAATACTTGGCTAACGATCGTCCAACTTATCAGACTTAGCTACCTGATGATGATTGAGTTCAACCTTATGGATCCAAAACAATTTGAAATAATAAATCAAATTCAACATCTACTACAATCTACACTATATTGTATTGTATATTTTTAAATTTTAATGTATTGAAGAACTAAAACCCAATACCATTAATTATATGTTTATAAATATTTAAGTAACTAACGAGAAAAAAATAATTTGATTAATGAATGCAAATGAAGACTGAATTATTTAACTGAAATAAAAGAAATAATGAAAAAATATTTAAATTACATTTAAACTATTTTAATATAATTTAAATTAAGTATTTATTTTTTAACAATCTCCGAGTTTTTTTTATGCAACACACTTAACTAGTTATAAGTAGTAATGTGCATGTGCAATACAAAAAATTTTAAAAATTAAATTTATATATATAGTTATTATAAAAAATTGTCATATATAAAAATTTGAACTCAAGCAACTAAGAAAAATACCTCCCATTCTAACCATTCGAGTTAGAATTATTTAATTATAAATCATATTAGATATTTAAATACTTACTTAATTTTTTAATAATTAATTAAATTCTTCCCAACAATACATTTAATTATGGTTAGTGAATCTTACATTTTCCACCCAAAGCACAAATTAGCGGAAAACCCTATTTTAGCCCTTGCCGGCCGCTTCTCACGTGCGGCCGTCCCGAATCAGAAATCAGAAAGAAAAAAAAAATGCAGCCACAGCGAAGAAGAAAGAAGAAGACCACCACCACCACCTCCCATATTCTTCTCCCTCTCTCATAAATAAAAGCCTAACTTTCCCCCAAATTCCAAATTATTCCCAAATCCCCAATTTATAGGGTTCCAATTCCCAATCCAAATATGAAAAGGTACGATCTTGATCCTCAATTTAACGATTTTTGAATTTTGAATTCTGAATTTTGACATTATATATAGATCCAGATACCAGTCATACGTAGATTTGATCATAGATATCATGCATAAAAATCTGTTCTTGCAGGAAAGTTCACCATAAATTTCTCGACTTTATTCGAAATATGGGATTAATTCTATAAAGTTGAAGGGTTTTTTTTTGTTAAATTAATGGAGAACCTCCCGGTGGAGGTCATCGGCAACGTCCTTTCGCACCTCGGTGCCGCGAGGGACGTCGTCATCGCCTCCGCGACCTGCCGGAAATGGCGGGAGGCGCGCCGGAAGCACCTCCACGCCCTCTCCTTCAGCTCCGATGACTGGCCGGTGTACCGCGATATAACCACCAGGAGGCTGGAGATTATCATCACCCAGACCATATTCCAGACCAGGGGCCTGCAGCGCCTCTCGATCCGTATGGACGACGCGCACGAGTTCTCGGCGGCTCCCGTCATCGCTTGGATCATGTACACGAGAGAAACGTTGCGGTACCTGTCCTATAACGTCCGCACGATGCCGAGCGTTAACATCCTGGAGAAGTGCAGCCGGCAGAGGCTGGAAGTGCTGGATTTGGATCTCAATTCTATAACGGGCATAGAACCGAGTTACCAGAGATTCACTTCTCTCAAGTCTCTTTCTTTGAGACACGTCAGCATTTCGGCCTTGGATCTCAGCCTTTTGCTTGCTGCCTGTCCCAAGATTGAGTCTTTGGCACTCGATGCCCTAGAAATCGTGACTTCGGATTCGCAGTCGACGATGGAGCTGAGCAGCCCAACGCTGAAGAGTATATATGCTAGGGCGCTAGGCGTGGATAAAATCATCTTGGAAGCAGACAATTTGGAGAGCTTGCACTTGAATGCCTTGAACCTTGACCTTTTCGAATTGATCGGAAAGGGTACACTGATACATCTTAAGATTGACGATGTCAGCGTGACGCATTTGGATATCGGCGAGATCACGGACCATTTGGAGGTTATAGACGTCAGCAACTTCACGATCATATGGCCAAAATTCTACAATATGATATCGAGGTCTTCGAAACTGAGAAGACTTCGACTTTGGGGCGTGGTGTTTGACGACGAGGACGAGATTATGGATTCAGAAATTATTGCTATATGCTTTCCGCAGCTTAAGCACCTTTCCTTAAGTTATGATTTAAGGGATGGAGTGTTGTACTATGGACTTGTAGGTTCTTCGCCCTTAGAAAACGTGACAGTATTGGAACTGGGATGGACTGTAATAACTGAACACTTTGGGCACTGGGTTTTTGGGATGATTGAGCAGTGCCCAAATCTTAAGAAGCTGGTTATTCATGGTATTCTTTCAGAAGCCAAAACTCGAGAAGAACGCCAGATATTGGGCAATTTTACCTCATTTATAGTTTGCCTAATGAGGAAATTTATGCAAGTCGACGTGCGGTTCGTATATGAATGACTAATTTGATTTTTTATGGCTGCTTTTGTTGAGATCCTCATCAACTGATCATCTCGAGCATAACAAGAAGGTATATCTTACTGGGATCTTGTTTCAACTGTGTCTTTTTCTATTTGATGAATTTTCCTTTTTAGCATATCATGGGCTCAATCTTTTGTGCATTCATTTTGATCCTATTTGCTGCAATGCCTTCCTTTATTTCCGTCAAGTTCTTTCTGCTTATTTCGTTTTTCTGCCTAGGCTTTACACATGCAACTGATATCTGGCCTTTCTCTAGGCATTCAATATTGCTTGATGTTGTCCTGTTTCTTTTGTCTTATGCTTTACCATAGAGGTCATAGGATTCAAAATCATGCTTGTATCAAGGTTCACAGTGTCGGTTTTAGATAATTCTATGAGCATCGATTTCGGTAGTTGGGGAGAGGAAGGAGGTGGGGTGGGGGTGGGGGGAGGTGTGTGTGTGTGTGTGTGGGGGGGGGGGGGGGGGGGGGTGAATTGGCCAGTTTCAGTAATTTTGCTTTCAATTTTGGCTGAACTTGGCTTGGTACAACTTAAGATTTAGTTATGTTTTTAACATATCGGGATAAATAAGGAAAGTCATGCTTTGTTAGTATTGATCAGCTAGAATGTTGGTATGACTTTCAGATAAGATAGCATAATACATTAGTATTCGACTCATTTGGAGATGTATCAAAGTTGTTGATAGTTTCCACCCAAGCATGTTCTTCTGTCGACTAACATTTCACTCAGAGCATTCAATACTCGATGATTCTTTCTGTTTTGGATTTTAGATTTTAAAAAAGACAAGAAATACTAACCTAATGTTCTCTTTTACTTTCTTCCTGAAGTAACCTAAAGAGATCTACTAAATATGTTTATTTAGTGATCCTCGGTGCACATGATTAATTTAGGTGAATAGCATGGAATAAGGTAGTGTTTTCATACATATATATTGATGGAGGAGGAAACTGCAAAAGCCGTGCAGGCGCATATATTAGCTGTGAATGTGAAACTGTGTTATTTGTGCCACTCAGCATGTCATAGGGCATAAAACTTATGTAGCCCTATAATATGGCTGCATTTAAAAGGCTTTGATACTACTAATAAGAGATGGAAACATGAATCCTTTGCAAAATGCATTTTGGGTGATCCAAATTTAGAATCTAAGTTCTAAATTGAGGTCTACATTACCTAAAACGGAAAGAAATATCTAATTATCTAGAGATTTCTTACCAAGGCTCCTGAGGTTCAGAAATGGATTAGTACTTAATAAATCTAGGGTCTATGGCAGGGGAACAAAGAAGAAGAGGAGTTTTCACATGTCTTGAATCATGATATAAAATGACTTTCACGGGGGTGCATTTATAGCTTACAATCATAATTTCTTGCCCTGTCAACTGGACAGTCTTGAATATTTCTACTACCATGATATTGCACAGGAGCATGTCCTCTAGATCTACCACCACATCCAGTCCAATGTCCATGACTACATCCTCCCCTATGCACAGATGGATATCTATAACCAATTGATTGTGATTGAGAAGGAAGACGACATATTTCTAAATTCTAATCAATTGATTGTGATTGAGAAGGAAGACGGCATATTTCTAAATAAGTGCACCAATCAAAACTCATAGGGGAGGATAAAATGAAACTTTCCCACGTGCATTTATCTCCATCCGTTGCCATGCTAAATCAACATTCGATATAGTCAAGTGCTCACAAAGACACAGTAAATCAGATGCAACGATCTTCAACAACCTTTTCCCCTTCCTGCAACTAGAAGTTTTTATAGCTTAAAATACGAGCACTATTGCTTGTACAGTTGTACTTGAATTAATATTCGTGATTTAGAAAGGAGGAAAAGAAAGTTTCAACACAAACCAGCAATAATCAACTTGAAGTAGTTGTTCTGTTGAGAGGAACATTGAGGAATGATCAGGGAGGATTTTTTGATTACTTGACATAAAATAGCTCATACAAGATTACTTTGTATAGGTGACAATGAAAAATTGACATAGCAGGTGACTTGTATGTCCCGCCAAGCAGACTTGCAGTAGGTCTAGAAAATATGTTATTCTGGCTTAGAAGACTAGCAAAAAGGCCAACGAAATGACAGGACAATCAGTCTACCTATACTCTCAGCCTTTATTATGTTATTGTTTTCAATGGGAATTTTGGTTAATATTTTTTAATATGTTATACCATGAACATTTCATCTGAATTTGTCAACTTTTTTAATCTTTCGAAACATAGGTATTCAACCTCGAAAACTATTTGCAGTTTGTAGACATTAATATATTAGGATAAGGCTCGTGTTCCCTACATTATGTCATAGTAAAACTCTATTATTAGGGGAAGGCTCATGTTCCCTATATTAGGATACTATACCATGAATATCTGCAGTTTGTCTTAATAAAACTCTATTTGTTCTCCAAGAAACCAAATGTAGTTTGTTTTATTCAATTTTTTTTTTGAATGGATTATTAACTGATACATGAAAGTCGAGATATTAGGATCTTAAGGTTACATTAATTTTAGAAGTTAGAGAAATGGCAAAGCTAGTTAATAATTTTACTTGGCTTGTAATCATTTCATAAGGCCCGTATTGAAGCATTAAGCTGTTGTTATGAGGTCCTAGGAACTGGATCAGTGTCACTCAGGCATCCAGAGCCAGGCGATGAAGTAGTTTAAGTGCTTAAGCTATTGCTGCAAACAACATTAGCATAGAAGACGGCTTCATGAACATTGTAAGGATTTATCAAATGTCAACATGACTTCAACCTTCAAATTTGCTATCTGACTTTAGAGCCTAGTTGCAAAGTCCTCCAAAATGGCTCAGCTTTTGGACAACTCTTAAAAGCTTGCCATCTTCGTTTGATATTCTGTAAACTGTCTGTTGATAGTAACATTAAATTGTTGTCGAGAACGATGTACTTTCTGATCGCAATATTTATCCAGATAAAGATTTTGATGTTCGTCTGCTGTTAAACTTCTGTGTTGCCTAATATTCTGAGACCAAAATAATATGGGCAAGTATGTTGTGTTGGTTCTCAGTTGCTAGACCTCCTTATGTTTTGCTCTTTCAAAGCCTTTCCGACTTGCATGTGTTTAGTTTTGAAACATAATGTTTTAAAGGTTAGCTTATTGCATCTATAGGAAGTGAAACATGGAAACAATAGTTGATCTCCACTCTCATCGATATTTTAAGTTGCGGAGGGTTACCAGTAATAACAATAAATTGTAATGCTTCCAACTTATGCTCAAGTAATTTCACTAACCATCCTGAGGTTTGTAAAGTTAGACTTATTTGAAATATCTCGTAATATGTTTATAAAATCACTTTTTATATTTAGCACTTATTAACTATTGATATTTTTGGTGTAGACCGATCCTGATGCAAACTGTGTTCTTCATATGCCTTCACATGCAAGGGGTTGGAAGGTCGATCAGCAAGTTTTCAAGTGCTCGAGAATGGTAATATCTCCAACATGCAGCCAAATTTAGCAACTATGCATCATAAAGCAAGAAAAACAGCAGGAAAATCCACAAGAAAACAAAGAAGCTGGTTCATCTGACTAGGCAGCTTAGTGGCGCTGGCCATGAAATCCATCCGACTCAGATGAGGATCGGGGGTCTGCTCCAAAGCCGCATCAAAAGGAGTTTTTGGGTTACTTTGTGTTATATTAGAAATTGCTTCCAGGTTATGTTAATAGAACATGAATGTGAAAATTTTACACAGAAGTGGAAGCCTGTTTTATTTCTAGTGTCTAAAATTTTTGTAGCTCGAGGAATTAGGATTTCATCAATACTTCTGATTGGAATGTATTGGATTTATTTAAGGGACAGCAAGTCTTCCCATTTAGGTAGGAGATGTCTCATTTTACAGTTTATCATAGCAGCTGCCCCTGGCTGCAGTTTTCTTGATGAAAGTTTTGAGTACAAATTATGAGACTTCATCAAGTTGTACTATTCTGGTGCTGGAAATGAAAGAAATTTGTATTACTGTTCTTATTCTTTTTTAGAAACAACTTTCTTGATTGTCTATCACATGACATAACCATTTGGGTAGGACGACGTTATTTTGCCCACCGTTTTTTTTTTTTGGGGGGGGGGGGGGGAGGGGAGCGGCCAGCTGTTGCCCGCGGCCAGCTGTTGCCATTGGCCGGCCCCCGACACCTGGCAGGGCCGTGCTAACCGAGGGCAACAGCTGGCCGCTCCCCCCCACCCCCCCCCCCCCCCCCCCCCCCCCCCCCCCCCCCCTTTACGGGCCAAATATCATTTTCGATTTGGGTATGCCTTACCAATAACCTTGGGATGACATATTTGTCTGTAAATGAGGGGGCAAATTTTTGCTGCAGTTTATGGTGCTGGAAATGGAAGAAATTTATTCTTGCAGTCTATCATGCATTAACCATTTGTGCATGCCTTGGTCTTCTAAACCTTGGGATGATAGGTTTATCTGAAAAGGAAGGGGTAAAATCTTGCTGCAGATTATCAAGTTTATCTGAAAGCAACATATAAGGGAAGATTTATGAAATGCCCAAAAACTAAAAAAGTTTTATGTAAAACCCACCGCTAAAAAAACTTTCATCGCGTGCCCAGAATTAGAGAAACTTATCCAAAGCGGGTTCCAAATGACCCTTTTGCCCTTCCTTTTAATTTATTGGAAACACCCACAAACTGCTCTTAAAAAAACGTTTCAATACTCCATCTTCTTCCATACGCTGCTCACTTTCGAATCTAGGTTTTCTCCTCAAAAATCTTCAAAAACTCGTCGAAAAATTTCGGAAAGACCGGGACGAACGACAAAAGTGCTAAAACGGAGGTCCAAACATCATTTTTTTGCGAATCTAAAATTTCGGAAGGCCGTCTAACGATAAAACTGTTACTTTCAGTCTCCTCGACGATACGCTCATTTTGCGACAAACGGGACCTCGTTTCGACCTCCCAGTCAAAAGTTATGGCCCTCCAAAGTTTCAGCTAACCATAAAATGCAGGAGAATGGCATTCTCCGTCTTAATTTACACGGAGAATGACCATTCTCCGTCTTAATTAGGACGGAGAATGACATTCTCCGTCTTAATTTACACGGAGAATGGTCATTCCAGTGTTAAAACGCAGGAGAATGCCATTCTCCGTGTTAAATGAAACGGAGAATGTCATTCTCCGTGTTAAATAAAACGGAGAATGGCATTCTCCGTCCTAATTAAGACGGAGAATGGCCATTCTCCGTGCTAAATTAAACGGAGAATGACCATTCTCCGTCTTAATTAGGACGAAGAATGCCATTCTCCGTGTAATTTATCACGGAGAATGGTCATTCTAGTGTTAAAACGCAGGAGAATGACCATTCTCCGTGTTAGAAACACGGAGAATGCCATTCTCCGTGTTAATTAGGACGGAGAATGTCATTCTCCGTCTTAAATAAAACGGAGAATGCCATTCTCCGTCCTAATTAAGACGGAGAATGACATTCCCGGTCCTAATTAAGACGGAAACGGAGAATGTCATTCTCCGTGTTAATTAGGACGGAGAATGGCATTCTCCGTCTTAAATAAAACGGAGAATGACATTCTCCGTCCTAATTAGGACGGAGAATGCCATTCTCCGTCCTAATTAACACGGAGAATGGTCATTTCCAGTGTTAAAACGTGTAATTTAGTTTTTTCAGGAATAAAGAGTTTCGTTCTTCTTTCAAAGCGATGATAATTCTTATGGAAAAGAAGAAGAAAGATCTTCTCTCCACAATTGAAGATCTGAGTTCAAATGTCTCCACGATGAAGATGATGATGATGGTGATGATAATGACGAGCGATGATCTGAGTTCGACTGAAGAAAAATACACCGAACTACGAACGATCTTTGCGATCTCTGCTGAATATGAGAGCAATGGAATTCAGATTTCCCGTGAAGAAGAAGAAGACGAAAATCGCAATCCAGATCTGAGTTTTTTGAATTCAAATACATATAGATGACCAATTCGCGCGGAGGGGTAGTTTCGGTATTGTAAAAATAGCAGTTTCTAGCGGGTGACATCTAAAAGGGAATCTTGGAATATTTAACGTGAAAATACTTAATTCTGGGTATTTCATAAAACTTATCCAGCGGGTGGGCATTTCATAAAAGTCCACCCCGAAATTGGGTTTCTCAGCAATTTCCAGTTATAAATAGATGTCCGTTTGGTCTTTTCATTAATTTCAGTGCTTAAAGACAATTTCTTACTAAATAACTTATTAATTGTGAACGCAACTTCATGTTTGATTTAGCTGCTTGTGATGAAAGAAGGGAATGATTATTCAGTTTAGTCATGTATAATATTGAAAATTTTCATTTAGGTTTCCATATTGTCTCTAGAGGGTTTGGGTATCGTCCTAATATTGATGGCTTTGGGTTGACCGGAGGATTTGTGATTTGGGTTTTAGTTTTGTCATGACCAATCGAGAATAAGACTTGTGATATTATTATTTGCTTCTATCCTCCAGTGGTTACACAACCCTCCCGACGGCAGTTTTGATGGGACGACTTTATGGGCATCATATATTGTCAAATGTCTCTCGTTCCGGTCGTATTGTTTAATGCTTGCAACTCGAGAACTCCGGAGGGTTGTGTGAGTGTTGTTGGTTGATCATGAAAAAAATTAAACAACTTAAGCCACACAACCCTCACCTTACAAAACTAAATAATCAAAGTCACAAAATCCCCACATATTTCTATTTTTGTTTTAGGATCTTGTATAATTTCAAAATTTGAGTTGAGATTTTTATTTTGGACGGTCAACCCAAATCAACCGTTAGGACGAGACCCAAACTCTCTTCTGGACAACATGAAAACCTAAACTCGAAATTTTAATATTATATACGAGACCAAAAACTAAATAACCAATGAAAGAACTTACAATATCATCTATTCACTCATCTTGTAAGAGCAGCTTTGATAACTTTGTGACTAATAAATAGTCTCTCATAGCATAACTTTTAATCATTATGCGATCATGAGGAAAAGTGGGATTTTATTTTTCATCAACCAGAAGAAAACGAGAAGAGAGAGAGAGCATCCATACATGAAAATGGAAGAGCGAAACATTTCATCAAGAAGTTTAAAGCTAATTCAAGTTCTATCCAGATAAGCACGGCACAGGCGCCAAGTCGAGGACAACAAAGCAAATTCTCTTAAGCTGTAAAAATAAATCAATATATCACTTTTTTTTCGTAAATGTCCCATAAATATAATCTTACGCATCTACATAAATTACTCTTGTATTTTTATTGAAGAGCCAAATTGGGTCAAACTACTGACATCAAATTGTGCAGTTACAAGATTAATATGGTTACTTTGAATCATTGGTCATTACAGAACTCACAGGCGACTCTGACTCCCTGTTCCATGTCGATGATATCCGATGTTTTGACCATTCTTCCAGGTTTTTGCGGTGCAGACGGTTCATTCTGATGAAGGGACGCCTTTCTTGAATCATCTTCTCGGCACTTTTCCAGTCTTCAGCTACACCTAGGGCAACTAGAACTGCACACATCACACAGACACTTCTCCCGTGACCTGTTGCAAATTCCATCACGCATCAGAATGATGATAAAATGTTCGAAATATAATGGCTTTCAGTAAATAATAGAGGATGTAACGAGATGTCAGTAATTTAACAAGATCAGGGAATCCTCGGTTCTAAAAGGTACATTGATTTGAAGAAAATATACAGTGCATACTAAACTAGAATAGTACCGATACCTATACTATCAAGCGGCATCAGTTTCTCCCCTAAAATAAATCAATTTCATTATTCACCAGACTTTGGTGGTAAGAGGAAAAAAGAATATTAATTAAGTGTCTTTTAGGCTATTACAATTGGCTAATACTTCACGAGGAAATATAGATAACATACAAGTAACAGAGGATTCATAGACCGACTTTGCATACTGTGTATTTACGAGGAAAAGGCTAAAGAATTAATATGACAAAGGCATGGTGAAGTCGCAAGATGAGTATACAAGTATAGTGGGAAAATTGGAATGAGCATGTTCATGTAGTCAACAAGATGATGGACCTTAGTAAGTAGGTTGTAGTTTATCTAATCCACTTGATAGTAAATAGTTTAGGAAATTGTCTTGAACAAGTTTAATTTAACATGTTGACCCATCTTTATCATGTAATTATTGATGCAGAAAACACCAGAAGGAACAGTGGCAGTACAAAATCATAAGAAATGTGAGTGTGAACTTTAAAGTTTAAACACCTATGCAAAAAGCAGCAAACAATGCCAAATGCACCTCACATTACATAAACTAGAGAAGATAAATGGTGTTTGGATATGGAATCTATATTAAAGATGTATTTCGTCAAACAGCTGTGTATCATGTCAGGATGTTGTAGTAGACAAGATATCAGAACACCCATAGCTGTATTCTAAGATACTAAGATGCAGACACCACGCTGCTCCCTGAATCACCACAGACCACGTACCGTAGTGCAAATCTCACCCTGCACCATCTCACCAACAAAAAAGAACTTAGAGTAGGCTCATCTTCGACCTGATCTGAATTAGTAATTGCAAATAAAACAGGCTAATTGGAAATGGGAATGTCATTTATTTCAGTCTTCGACTCAAATCCAAAACCCTAGTTCAATAGGAATTTTTGCTTAATTGATACAACGATGCTTTCTTTATTCAATGTCAGCTAGAAAGCATAATGTGGACCGTGTCGGGTTGAACACGTAAGGGGCACTACACCGACACTCCAAAATACACTAGGATACATCAAAATAAGTACAATACACTAGAATACACCAAAATAGGTGCCATGTCCGTGTCGCACCATGTCCTTACAAAATCGTGTTGTATCCGTGCAATATTGAATGTCGGTATGTCTAATAGATTTTCTTCTTTATCTATTGCGAGAGGGCAAGTCTAATTAGACAACCAGCAGTATTGAATATATGTGCAGCATTGAATGTTGTATTAAGCATTATCTTTTAGTTGTCTTCAAAATGAGCTCATAGATATTTTAGCATCAAAAGTGAAAAATGCAATCCTTGAAAAAATTAAAGAGCCAAAATATTTTTCTGTAATCCTTGATCTTACTCTTAATGCAAGTCATAAAGAAGATATGACTTTAATAATAAGATATGTAGAAGTGATGTACTCTAATAAAAGATGAAGAGTAATTTAATGTGGAAGATAAAACAGGACAAGGGATTTTTAATGAATTACAAGATGTACTAAAGTCCCTCGATCTTGATATTGATAATGGGAGGGGGCAAGGCTATGATAATGGTTCTAACATGAAAGAAAAATATCAAGGTGTTCTAAAAAGGTTGCTTGACATAAATCCTAGAGCGTTTTACATGCCATGTGGTTCTTTGTGATATGGCACATTCTTGTCATCAAGTAAAATCATTTTTTAAGCATGTCAATGCATATGATTCAACAAAACGATGGAATGTTTTACTCGAGTATAGTGATGGTTTAACTTTGAAATCATTGTCGGCTACACATTGGAAAAGTCATATTGAAAGTGTCAAAGCAATAAAATCCCAAGCTTCTCAAATTAGATATAAATTGGCAGAAATAAGTGAAGATCCCAAATTGAGTACGGATACCGAAAGTTTAGCACCAGGAGAGCTATCTAATTTTTAGTTTATTTTAAGTTTGGTTATTTGGCATGATATATTGTGATAACTTTGTTAGCCAAAAGTTACACTCTGAAGACATGGCTCTTGATGTTGCTACCAAACAATTGGCAGAACTTGTTTCATTTTTTTGAAAAGTATAGGAAAAATGGGTTTGCTTCTACTATGATTGATGCTAAAGAATTTGCTTCTAGAATGGAAGTTGAGCCTATTTTTCCTATTAAAGTCGTATTTATAGAAAGAGACATTTTGATGAGATTGCAAACTCAACAAAATTGATGAGATTTCAAACTGATAGGAAGAACAATCAGTTGAAAAATCATTCAGAATTGATTATTTTATTATTGTTGTAGATACCGTTCTTTCTCAACTAAAGACTCCGTCTGAACAAATGCAACCTTTATAATCTATTTTTGGATTCTTGTTTAATGTAGTAAATTTATTTTATTAGATGATAATGAATTGAAAAGTTCTTGTACAAATCTGGAAAAGACATTAGAGAATTGCAATGTTTCTCATGTTAATACAAGCTATCTTGTGTTCAAAATTACAAACCTTGGACATCCATGAAAATTATATAATTTGACAAAAAGATGATATTCCCCAATTTTATGATTGCTTCTAGGATATTATTGACTTTACATATGATTGTTGCATCTGCAGGTGCAGGAGAAGTTTTCCTAAGTTAAAATTATCGAACTCTTACTTACGAACTAACATGTCTCAAGATAGGCTAAATGGATTAGCAATCATTTGTATTGTAAAGGATATCTTGGAAAACATTGACCGTGGAGATATAATTGATGACTTTGCCTGTAAAAGTGCTAGAATAAGACATTTAGATGATACTTTTCTGTAGAATTTCAATCCTACTTTTGGTTTTACATGTAAGTGTTGTTTTTTCACTTTTTTCTTGAGTTAATTTTGGAGCATGTAGAATTTTTTTTTTGGAAGATCAAATGCATATCAAGGATGGAGAGGATGTGCCATGTGGGCATTGAAATTTAAGAAGTGTGAAGTTTTGGTTCTTGTATGTAATGGTTTACTGTCAGTGTAAACATTTTTCCCTTGTTGTAATGCTTTATTTGAGTTGTAGTCTGGCTCGCATAATACCTTATGCTTTGATTAAGTTTTCTCTCTTTTGATTGTAATCCTTCTTTAATCAATATATCATTACACAATCCTTTTTTTAATCACTATATATCATTGCCTCAACCTTTATTTTTCTTTAAAAAAATAATTACCATTGTTTGAGGGTCATCTTTTTGAAATTTCGTCGAGCATTAAAAAGTTCAAGGCCGGGCTTGAATTTGACATGCTTCTCTCGCCCATACAAGCCCCATTAAAGGCCCTGTGTGAGGTCAGGTGTGTGGAACATAAACACAATCTTGTAATTTTGAATGACTACAATTTGCAAAAGATTTTCTGTTAAATGGATGAAAATGCCAAACAATAGTATCTAGACATGACAATCTTAGTAGTGGAGACTTCTTTCACCATTTCTTCTTTATTACTCTTTTGGCAACAGATATCACATACCAGAATAAAAAAGAGATCAAAAACCATCACCAGAACTCTAAGCTCCTTTAACAGCAACAATAACAAAATCTATTCCCAAGTCCCCTAATCAAGTTTCTTTACTGATTCATATGGAAACTTGCTTTGACATGTCCCTTGGAAGCATAATCAGAATCAGAATCAGTGGTATCCTTTTTTTTTTGACAAGGACACACCAAAATATTTGTGCACAAAAGAAATTTCCTACTAGTCTGTGTTTGATTTTTGCTATTTCAATGGAAATAGGGCATACTTCCCTGAAAAAGCCATATTTCAGTTGTTTGGTGTGCTATCCATCTCATAGAAGTATTTTCCTCACGTCAACCCATTTCTATGAATTGGGCTCTTTTTATTTCCCCGCCGTCCTTCGAAATGACTTCCACGACTTGCCATGTAACTGAAGAAGAGGGGAAAAAACTATTTGAAAAAAGAGACCTATCGATTTATCATTAGGAAGGAGAGAGGAAAGTCCAAATCCAAATCTTCCAACACTTACCGTTTACCAAACAGACTCTAATTAAAGAATCCCGTAACACAGGTTCCATTTAAAGAAGTGTACTATCTTTATAACTCCCTCTTTTCTGTACCTTGTGCAGCTGTGCCACTACATATTCCGCCAAACTCTAATTATAGGAAATTTATATCAACCACATTCACATGCTTTAGACATGTTATGCACAAGTAGAAAATCATGCTATACGTGTGCAAATTCCAGATCATGGAGTCCTCGGGAATAAACCAAACAGATTTATGTACACTAGTTATACTACGGAATTATATACAAATAGTTTATTTATACTAGAGTGAATGGTATCAAATGGGTGAGTACCAGTGTTGGACACTTTTGGAAACTAGCAGGGGCACTGATACTGGCACGGTTCTTCGAAAGAAATACCAGAGTGAAGAATTCCGTGCAGACAAAAAACTATAAAAAGACCAGTCGTTTATCTATTAAGCCAATTTGCACTTAAATACCATCAAGTTTTACATTTCTGCAACTTGCTACCATAAACTATTTTATTAGCAAGTTACTACCACTAACAATTAAGAACTTGCACACAACTACCATCTGTTAAGATTCTGTTCCATTTAATGGTTATGTGCAAAGCATGTGACTAGTTTGGACAATTTTGCCCCTTAGTTAAAAAGTTTCACGTCTGACCAAACCAAATCACTAACTCATGTTCCCATCTTTCCTCTCATGTTTCTTAATTGGGATCAATGGAGAAAGAGAATAAGAGATGGTGCTTTTATGTCCACGTTGATTTTAGTGGTTTTAGATCTTCTTCTACGTTACTTTCCAACAAATTAATTTTAGAGGTGGGTTTCTGTCGTAAATTTTTTGGGTAATCAGAATATGGTTTTGAGATCTAAAACAAGGATTGATGGGTTCTTTATGAAATTTTATTTTACTATTCCATATGTTGCTTTTTATATGGTTTCTTAAACTTGGTGCTATGTATGGAAAAGTCGACTCTTTTCAAATTTTAAACTTATGGATTTGAAGAATTAATTTTTGTTGATTTTAGAGGTGGGTTTCTTTTGGAATTGGTAAATTGTAGGGAGAAAATTTGATGTTCCATATGTGTTTCTTATGTACTTGTGATTTATTTGGAGTTGAGTGTTATTCGAATAGTTTGTATTATGTTAGGGGAGATCGAAAACTAAGGATTGATGGCCTTCTTAGGAAATTGGGGGTTAGGTGGTCTGTTTATCTTTTGTCACGATTCAGAAATTTTGGTGCTCATAAGATAATCTTATCAACAGAACAAAAGTGCAATTTGATTATAGGGATTGAAGATAGGGGGATGATGATGATTATGATGATAACAACCGGAGTTATAGATAGGTTTAAGGTTTGAGATGGGTTTAGGAAGGAAGGAAGGAAGAAGAAGGAGGTTAAAACCATCCTTTTGTATTTATGTTAATTGTGTCATGGTAGCAAACTACAAAAATAGTTCATGGTGGCAACTTGCTAAATAAAATTGTTTGTGGTAGCTGGCAAAAAGGTGAAAGTTGGTGGTATTTAAGTTCAAATCAGCATGTCTATTACACCTTAGGCAGTCCACTCAAATTTCAACAAAATTCATTATTGGGTTGGGAAGTACATTGGTAATGAGGTATGATTTTGGACATCGACAAGGGTGTCACATATTTGACACGGAGACGGGGTTGCTGACGCGGCAATTCACCAACATCCAGATATGAGGACACTTTTCATATGTGTATTTTTTGTAAATATTTGCATATTCAACATTTAATAGTTATATATAATGTACTCATGTCTTTCTGTTAAGGAACATAAAGATACAATGAGGGGTAACGATATGCCGAATCTTGTAGTAGTACTTTCTAATTATGGAAATATTACTTCTCGTCTTGTGTATTTTCTATTATTCATAAAAGCAGACAAGTTCCTATGTGCTTAAACAGGTATCTGGGGGCACAGGAATGTGTATCGGACATGGAGGGGTGCAAAGAATTTTGATAGGGTGCAGGCCTAATATCATAGCTAATGAATGGCTAGTATTTTTAAACAAAAAAGAATTAACTGCTAATGACAATTCCCTTCATTTTCCAAAGCTCCACAAAATGTTTAACTTGCGCATATTCATTAAAGATCGTCAATCTGAAATGTTAATACATTAATCTATGGTACATGATATCCCTTACAATTCTTGAGACATTGTTTCTGAATGCGTACAATTATATAGCTTCGCGATATCATTATGGCTTTTTCTTTTCATCCTACATATATATTTAACTTATTTAGAGAAATAACAGCTGAACACATGGACATTACCTATGTTGTGAAAAGCGCGCTTAAGCGACGCTTAAGCGGCGCTTAAGCGAAAACTGGAACTTGGACGCCTCGCTTAGGGAAATCTCGCCCCAGAAAAGCGATCGTCGCTTAGGCGCGCTTAGGCGGCGCTTAATAGCGCCTCGCCTAGTATTAGGCGTTGGAAAAAGCGTCGTTAAAAAAAAAACGAAAAAAAAACTGACCCTAAAAAATAGGAACTTTGGAGAGTTTAGCTTTTATGTTTGATAGTATTTTGATGACTACGTAGTATGTATGCATTGTGTGGCTTGTTGACTATTTTGACCATGGTATTTTGATGACTTCGCATTTTGATTCTAGTATTTATATTGTTACTTTGTTTGATTGATAATTGGTATTGTTATTCATGCATATACTAGTAGTATTGTATGAAAAAATATTGAAATTTATGTGTATATAGAGTATTTTACATGTACGAGGCTCCATGGGTAAAAATGGGTGAAGTGCTAACTAAGCATCGCTTAAGCACCGCTTAAGCGCCGCTTAGGCGCGCTTAAGCGAGGCGCCAGCTTCGTCGCCTCGCCTCGCCTCACGCTTAATATAACATAGGACATTACCCAGAATCGACAAAATTACCCTGGAAATAAACTTATGATATAGTGAGTCTCAAAATTATTGTCGTGAATCCCAACAAGCAAGAAATGGGTAATAAGGAAACTTGAAGATGATTGCATTGGAATATAGAAGAATGCAAATAGCTCTCTATAGTGATTTCCAGTACAAAATTAAAATGTGGAGTGTGGAATTGAGACAATTTTTTGCACAAGATTAATAACTAGAAACAAAGATTACTCACCAAAAGCACAGTGAATGTAAACAGGTTTCTTTTGAGCTCTCTTTCTGCATACCCAGCGAACTGCATTCTCAATTTGAAATGGTTCTGGGGCCCTTGTATCCCAAGTAGCTACACATAGATATGCATTCTTTGAGACAGCAGAGCTTCTTGGTAGTTCACACGTACAGTCGACGACTGCAGGTTCACCTGGTGGAAGATGATCAGAGGAAGAAGGCCATCCCCCAACGTATAGGCCTTCAGAAACCTCGGTATAGACTGGTTCCCTACTATGAAGTCTTCTCAAGAAATTAAATAGCCGAATAAAAACCAGAAAAGGGCCAAACATAATCACCGACCAAAGTGGAAAGATCCCATCAGAAGTCTTCCCTAAGAGCAAGGGAAGATCCACAGCTGGATGAGAAGCTAGGGCAACCAAATATGAAACCAAAGATGCGTGTAGAAGGGGTACATATATGAATGCCATGCTATAGTTCTTGAAGTAAATAAACAGTAATAGCAAGAAAGTAGCCTTTAACCCAATCAGTACGGATATCCCCATAGTTGTAGTCTGAATCTCACTTGTTACCTGAAGAAATGAGTAGTAGTCACAGTGAGATAAATATAAATAAACCGGTTAACACAGTTAAGTGCAAAAACTTAATGATTTTCTTTCCAAATTTGTTACAAAAATATAAATATTTAACCCTACCCACAGGTCTGGAGTTATTGTGCAGTGGCAGGGACTTTAACAAAATCAAAACTACATTAATTTTCCAAAAATATATTAATGAGTAAAATACACATGAAAGGATAAGATAGAAACATGTAAATGCTAATTCGATAAGTAGCTTCCCAATGGTAGATAGCCTCCTACATTCCTAACGAACAATTTACAACGGCTTTATGCACTGTAGCAGGACTTACTTTCACAAAAAAATAAACTTCAGAAGTTCAGATGGCATTTTCTGTGATAAATTACCTTTTATTTTTTTTAAATTCCTCTATTAACATTTCAGCAGAATAAAAAAAACTAGGCAATGTGCAAGTGTGCAAAAAATTGCAAGAAAAGATTAACAGCAATCAGATCTGCAGCTTATAGAGGAACGAGAGAGAGAGAGAGAGAGAGAGAGAGAGAGAGAGAGAGTGATAACATATCCAATGGATTACCTCGAAATGCTATTTCTTATCTTTCCAAGTGACAGCCTCTTGTACTTTCATGAGATGCAAACTTTACATAGAAAACTCTATAAGTTTCTTGTATTGAAGTCTTTTAACAAAATATTATACTACAATTATACTTTTATTTCTTGTAATTCCTGTGACAACTGCAGGGTTGGCTTAGGTTGACAAGCGGTCATAAAATTTTAAATTTTGACAACTCGTTTGAGGAGCTTTCAGCTTTCTTGTACAACATAGCGACACAACTGTAATTGGAGAACGCTTGGATGATGACTACGACTATACACGATGAGCAGTGGCAGCTATTTGGTACTCTCTTAATAGATAAATTTATTAACTAATTCATGTTTTTATTCAGATCCAGATGATCTTACTTTTGTGTAGGCTGTTGATTCAGCATTATTACTAGTTACTACTCATATTTCCATGTGCGATGCACGTACCTCCAGACTAATATTATATCATAGCAAAATCTACCTTTAATAATCAATTGATTTTCAATAAGCATATCTCGTACCATTACCTAAAAACAATCATGAACGTGGCAATTGGCACCTTTATACAAGAGAGATTTGGCCCATATTTGTACCCGTTTATTCAAAGGAGGCTGTAGGCGTAGATATGGATTTCTTTGATCCATGTTTTTTTCCCTCCTGTTTGCAACCCTATAAAACTTAGGGGAAACTGTCTAACCCCTTACTACTATGGGTTTTGCATTAGTATACTATTTATATAACTTGTCATTTAACAACACCCTTGTTCTACTTTCATGGAGGTTTTTGCTTCCTCTGGAGAGTGGATAGTGCAGCGGAATAAGGTGCAATTCGCTTATAAATCCAAAATTCTAGAATAAGTCCAACTCTAGTTCAAATTCAATCTTTAGATACAGCTTGAGGAAGGGTCAAAGATGTCAAATAATGATCAAGTTTGGTTTGAATTTCTAATTGATGAAAGAATTTGTTCCTGACAAATGAAGTTTTAACAAAGCAAGCTCAACCAGAAGGTATTGTTTGTTCACGTTTACACCAAGGTTTGCACTATTGACCGATAGTGATACCAATATGTATCGTATCATCTTTGCCATGTCCGATCAGATACCCACCCCAACCGGTACCGGTTGATACCGGAACTATCGCTCTCTTTCCCGGTCAAACCAAAGGAAAAAAAAAGAAGAAGATAACCATGGAAAAGAAAACAATGACAATAGCATGATTCCATCAAGTGGAAGATCAACATGCTACAGTGTCAATAAATTTATTATCAATACTATGTAACCATTACAATTATACTATAAATTCATATTGTTCATACATCTTAATATTACATTCAAAACTATGTACTCTTGGAGTACTTTGTCTAAGCAAATGGACAAGAATATATGTTGCAGGAATATTGAATTTATTCGATTACAAACCAACATGAAATGATAAATAATACATAAGATTACGTCTAAATGTATGAAACATTTTCTAGTTGTTTAAATATTTATTTATGTATTTAACATTATTATTATTATTATTATTATTATTATTATTTTAAATATTTGATTCCGAAACTATGAACTCTAAAACAACTCCTATCCGAAACTGCTGAAACCGATACTCATAAGAAGGGTTTGAAACCAAATTCGATATTGATACTGCAAACCTTGGTTTGCACATAAGATAATCCGTCAGATGTGGTAAATAAATAAAATTTACTGGTCATAGTCATATTCTAAAAACTCGTAAAATGTTTGCAATTTACATGACTAGAAAGTGAGCAATGAGCATAGTGATGATAACACCCTGCTCAAATCTAGTGCCCCATAGATGCAATTAAATTTGGGATAAAGTCATTTGTAAAGAAGCATATGGTTTTTTGTAAATTTACAAAGGTCATGACTAATGACCCCGAAGAAAAGGGTTCAAATAAGAACCTAAAATTTCTGGAATAAAGGCTTTGTTTTTATTGTTCTTGTTGTTGCAAGCGACTAAATTACTCTGACGTTAAACAGGACAACATCAGAAAAGTGCCTTACATTTCAAACTAGGAAACAGAGACACCCAAAAAACAAGTAGGGAGCCGCGTGCTCGTGTCGCATCGCATCGGACACAACATAGACCCTCTAAAAATACACTAGGACCCACCAAAATTGCTGCGTATCAGTGTCGCCGTGTCCGTGCAACACAGATTCCAAGCCAACATGATCCCCCTCGCGTAATCATGCTCGCCATTCTCAGATATCTGAGCTTGCATACACAAGGGGCAAGAACAAAACAAAACTATATCGAACAAGTACCAGACACGACGCGTACGATACAAGCACTCCAAGAATACAGTAGGACACGACCGAAATCGATGCCGTGACCTTGTCGCTTTGTCGCAGCGGCAGCAGCAACAAGAAGGAAAATGGAGAAACAAAACATGAAGAAAATCTTGTAATAAATTGCTTGGATTAGAGAGAGAGAGAGAGATTTGTACCTTTACTTGTTTGTGAAGAAAACGAGGGATTCCAGTTTTTAGGGTTTCCTAAGGGGGGAGACAAGGAATCAGCTTGGGATTAAAATTTGGGAATTTTGTGTCAGATCCTGTGGTGAAGGAACAAATTTTTTTTAAAAAATATGGCTAATATATACTAAAATATCCCCAAAAAAAATTGTTTCTTATTATTTTTTCAAATGTATATTTACATGATAAATCTATTTTTAAGACCCGGAAATTCTAGACCCGATTGTAAAGCCGATAGAAAAGCGGACTCATTTTTTCAGCAGTCCGGTGACTCCGGTCTAGACAACTTATTGCAAAATAAAGTTGCAATTTCCCTAAAACTAATCTTCCTACAATTAAATAAAATATATTTTATTAACATGTGTCCTAGGAACACGTGTTAATACATTGATAAATATTTAATTTACGTGGTTACTTCATCAGCACATTTATAAATACACCTTTCATCAGGGCCGCTCTGGACCAGGGCGGGGGCCAGGATGACCGTCCAGGACCCACAGATAATGAGTGCAAAAAAAATTAGTTTAAAAATAAATATGTTAATAATTTTGTATATCAAATAGAACTTGTATGTATCATGGACCTTTTAGACATAAAGTTATTATGGTGTACTTGTTAGTACTTTAGACTTGTATACTTATGGTCTAAGTCAATCGTTGGTTGTAACTTTTTTTTTAGTATTTTTTTACATTACGTATGGGGGTTTGTTTTTGAAAGTTCGTCATAGGCCCCTATTAGCTCAGGGTGGGTCCTGCCTTTCATCTAAAATGTATAAATGTACTACTAGTAGAAATATTCATATAAAATACATAATTATTAATATATCAGCATGTGTTCTTAAGACAGGTGTTCACAAAATCCCAATTAAATTTGACCTCTCCACTGAGTGAAGTTGTCGTCAAACAATCCCACAACAGTAAAAAAAAAAAAAGCTACCGACACAATTTTTTTTATATTGATAAAGATTTATGATTAAATTTATTTTATCTATCATATTTTATGTGTTCGGTTAAAAAGTAAAAATAGTTTGTCATGATACAAGAAAAAAATGAGAGTTAATTTCGGTTGATTAGACAGACCTTCCTACTTTCAAATAATTACGCAGACATTCCCTAACCTTTATGTTAAGGATGGTTAGTATAATAACAATTTACGTAAAACATAAAAGAAAGGATAAATCAGTATAATAAACATAAACATAGGAAAAATTAGTATAATTATTTTTAAATTAAAAACGTCAGTTTAATAAACCGAAAACATAACGAAGGTAAATAATCCAAGAATTTAACATAGGAGCCGGTCCGAAACGTCCGATCCCTCTTCAGAACCTCAGATCAGGAGGCAACAATACAGTGACTACAGTCGAGATATGTAACATTATCCATGTCTTTATTCATCTTTGCAGTGTCCACTCTCTCGTCTCAGTACTCTCTCCATGCACATATACATGGAGTACATCTCTATTCTATACTCATTACACAACAAAAACTGCTTCTCAATAACAACGACAAACAAAGGTCAGTTTTACATTGTATGCTGAAGTTTTCTGGACACTGCAGCTTCTCATACATATGCATGTTCTCTTCATATTACAACAGCAACTACTCTTTGATCTCTGTACTCTAGCTAGAAAGGTTTCACCATGGGGAGCTGGTGCAACGACGCAGGGTTCGGACAGTCTTCTCCGCGTTATTGCGAGCATGTTCAGCCATACAGTCGGCAATCTGCAGAGTATAGACCAGAAAGAGGCAGAAATTGGTGAGTGAAGAGAGTACCAAGAATAATTTGAAGTATGTGATGTGAAGAAACCAGAGCGTACCATTTTCTTCCTCATTGCATGTGCCCTTCTCTGTGAAGAAAAAGCAATAAGATCATATTAGGGCTATAATAATGAATTCACAAGTCAAAATCATTTAAGAGGGGAAAAAATCAATATACCGCACTTCCAGAGTAGCTCTACCCATTTCTCTGAGTACCTTTCCGAAAACTCTTTCTTTCATCAATTTTTGAATAGTTTCTAAACCAAAATGGTTGAAATCTAGTGAACATGTATCCTGTCTGGCCTAAAATACCCCTTTGTCATGGAGAAAAAGGTTTCCTTTCCAATACTACAATCTCTTGATCAGTAGGGCTCAGCTAGTCAGCATACTCGAACGTCTTCCAAAATTAAAACCCAAGTCACCATTAGTGCTTTGTGCACTAAAGCTTCATTAGGATAGGAGTTAAATCCAAGGGTTATCCACAGGTTAACAAGGCTAAGGTTTATCAATTTGTCAGTAGCTGGGGGTGGGGGGAGATGGAAAATCAATTACACAATTTTATGAGTAACCCCAGAATCAACACAAAACTGAGAACCAGATGTACTTTGCCACTCCCTAGTGAACAAGCCTAAGATTCATATAATAGCAGTTGTAGTATCAAACCTAGCAACCTCCTTTATATAGAAGTTCCCAATTAAAGAAACAAAACAAAACAGAAAACCGTATGATACTATATCGAAGCAAAGATTGAGAATTCACAAATTTGGTAGTTAGCTAATCTTGAAAGAATAAATTACGCCTGATTTTTTCCATAAATAAAAACAATAGGTCTGATTCCTACTTTCTACCAAATGCCAATTTGACAACTAGTCCAATATCCTTATGTCTCAGGAATTCCGAACTGCTCTAGGAATCTAGGAGTCGTGAAAAAACAGAAAAAGATGAGGAATCATGATGCCTCGAAATTGAAAAGTTGCAATTCCGATTTTCTCTAAAACCTATACCTTTGCCTCATCTTTCAAGAGGTTACGAGTATTCTTGTGACCATCATGGGCTTCTATCCTATCTAATTGCAATGGTCTACCAAACTATACAACAATCATGTATGGGAGTCTTTCACACCTTACAACCATCTTGTTAAGATTTTCCTACAGAAACAGGGAAACTCTCAACAATGAATACTCATCTTCCATGAAGCCACATCATAGCATAAGTTCTCCAGCTCCACTATCTCTTGTTATGCCACATAAAAGGTTATACACCAAGCGTGGAATATATTGTTCTCAAGCCAATCATCTTCTCCCTTTTCCTTCTTGACCATCACCACTTTTTAGCCTTCAACTATATGGCTACTCTAACCCCAATGTTTAGCTTTCACTGTAGAAGAATTGCCAAAACTTCACAATTACCCCATATGTCCAAACAACAAGCGTTCATTTGCTCTTCAGTTCACCAATTCGTCAAATGATCCAACACTTCAACAGTCCATTTGTCGAAAGTAATGCAATTTTTACATATAAATTTGAACATAATCTTCAAGTAGAAACTTCACCCTGAGCTTCTTTACCATCTTTCACCTAGCAGCAAACTTTGAGCTTCCAAAACTACCTCGACTGATTTTCCAACAAATTTAAACATGTCCCTTCAACCAGATAGCAACTGCCTCTACATTATCGATTCTCGAAGCATATCCACATATTTAAAGAGTATACTCTTTCTGAATGTGCCGTGTGTGCATACGCTGCCCATTCAGTGACTGACAGGTCGGCTAGGTGTGGTGTACACCTGCTCGGCTTCATCAACGGCCCACCTGTCAGGCAGAGAACGTGCAGCTCATGCACAAAAGTCACACTTTCAGAACTGATTCTCATTTAAAGATATGCTTTCCAATGTGCAACCAATCCATGGAAGTTAATGGTTGATCGTCCAAAAATTCTGGAATTTCTACCTTCATGCTAGGCCAGGATAGAAGACTGCTGTTATAATTCCTCTTCCTCCAACTTCCCTTATCATCCCTCTTCCTTAGTTGAGATGGTGATTAAAATGGGGCCCAAATATATCATCTTGAAACTGAAAAGTGTAAGCTTCGGGTTCTCCTCTAGTTATCTCTTAGTTCGTCAACGGACAATTTCAATATCTTATCCCAACATCACAGAGTCCCATCACAACAACTGCAGCAGCGTAATCGTCTCTGTTGTTCACCTTTCCTATGTTGCTTCACGAAAAGACTTGATGCTTCATAACCGATGAACAAAGCTACTCAATTGTTTGAGAACAAGAAGATTTCAATAGAGAAATTACGAGACACAAAATAGTTGAGAAAAAGGGGACGATTCTCTCTCCCTCTCTCAAGTGAAGTAACAAAAGCTTTAAACGATAACAATAACAATCCAACATAATGTGTTTTCCTTACTAATAACCTCCCTATATACAAGAATCCTAATATATTCTGAATAAGAAAACAAAATACATGAGACAATTAACTCTAAACAAATAAGTTCCAACATATATAACATTAATGTTGTAACCAGCTTGCACACCAATCAAATTGTGCAATCGGCTGGTGTAAAGCCAACCAGCCTTTAAAAGACAAATATCACGGCTTGCATCCAAATTTCTAAAAGGCGACTGTGTGGACTGGTTGCGCAATTGACTAATCTGCATCGGACTCCACGATCTGCAATCAGCTAGTGCGTTCAGATTGGCAAAGTTGAACACTTAAGTCGCACTCTTTGATTTCGTCCTCACAAACTCCACCAACGAGTTAAGTTTCAACCTACCTTAGAGATGGAAGCTGCTAAAGAAGGTTAACCACTCCTTAACATTAGCAAACTTACTAGAGACGGGTTATGGCCAACTCCTCAACCATTCGGCAAGTTAACAGGCTTAGGAAGAAATTGACATAAGGGGTACTTCGATGTCTAGATACATTTGGACAAGCAACATAAAAATAGTCCATTGAGCTCTACAAATATACTATTGGGTTTTATCTTAAATTTTGTGATCCCCGTGTTCTCTTTACAGTTTCTGATACTCCGTCCAAAGGGCACCTGTGGGTACTCTTATCAATGGTTTCTATTGACCTCTCCAAACAAGAGCTATATATTAACATGTGATGAACTTGTGCATTCCTCTATATATAATAACACGATCACTAGGGATAGTAGAACAAACAACCTCGTTCCTTAAGTACTGAGTTAAGCTTGCGCCTTCCTCTATTAACATGGTAACCCTCATTCCTTAAGTACTGAGTTAGGCTTGCGCCTTCCTCTATTAGGTATTAACACAATCACCATAGTTTTTGTTTGTTACCTCTTCTGCTCGGAGACGAGCATTATCTTCTTTAAGCAGATTGAGCTCCGCCTCCAACTCCACAGTATACGCCTGGAAATGCAATTGAACATTCACAATACACACAAGAAGAATTAGGAACATCAAATATGTTGATATATACTAAATTGAGCAAATTTCACCTGTTTCCGAGCTCGGGATCTGGCAGCAGATTCCCTGTTCTTGATCATCCTCCTCTGCCTCCTCTCCACCACCTTCTCCACCCCTCCGTCCGCAATCCTCTTCCTCCCGTTCTTCATCCCGGCGCTATTCGCCTCCGCCGTGCCCCCAACCACTCCTCCTCCGCCCCCATTGTCGACATGCCCGGAACCCATCCCACCGTCCGACGACATGGGGCTCGCAGGCGAGCCCAGGCTCAGCTGGTAGGCCTTCCCGGTCACCGGCGGGCCGTACCCCTCGACAACCTGCTGCTGCTGAGGCTGGTGATGGTACTCCAGTCCCGCCGACAGCTCGACATTCCCGTTGAGCTGAGGGTAGCTCACCATCCCCCCATAATTATGATGCATCGGAACCACCGCAGCAGCTTCCGCCACCGCAGGCTGCTGCTGCTGCTGCGAGGCCGCTGCCACCGTGGCGTTTGGGCCGAACCCTCCTCTAACCACACCGGCCTTGACAAGAAAATCCTCCAGCGTCATCTCCCCCATCGTCTGCTGCCGGTCGACATCGTTCTGACCGCCACCACCCACATGTTCTCCCCCCTCCTCCTCCTCCTCCCCCTCCCTGTGAATCTCCGCCCAGACTTCATCGACAGTCTTCCTGCAGAGCGGCGCGGGCACCGCGATGGACCCCTGCCGCGCCAGCGGCAGCGGGGCCGGCGCGGGCACGTTGAGGTTGACGGCGGCATTGGCATTGGCATTGGCACTGGCACTGCCGCCGGGGAAGCTTCCGGCCTCTTCGACGTTCCAGATGTTGTTGAGGAACTCGTCCATGTTCATGGAGCCGAAGTTCCTGCCGGGCTCGCACACGGTGTTCTGTATCTCGTCGAGGGTGAGGGAGTAGATGGAGGACTGCCGCGTCAGAGCGAAGCCGAGGTCGTCGTCGTCCTCGCGGCGGTGGCGGCGGTGGGAGTGCGGGTGCGACGTCACCTCGTTCTCGTCGGCCTTGCTTTCGGCTGGAGAAGCCATAAGCTCTTCAGCTTTTCAGCTGCTGCTGCTGCTTCTGCTTCTGCGGTTACGAACCCCAAAATATTTAGTTAGCGGGTCAGAAAGCGACACATAGGATGCCAGTCGGAAGTAAAGAAGGGCTGTGGAGCGTTGGATGGGTGGGTTTCGTTTGTGGCCGTTGGATGGGGTGGGGGCAGAGAATGAGGGTGACGTGTTCGACGAGGAGGAGGAGGGTGGAGAATTGATGCCAGCACCGAGGAAGCTCGGCCGTTGGATCGGGGAATGTGGTTTGTTTTATTGCCGTAGGTTTGGCAGTCTTGGGTTAGGAGGCCCGTCGTCCTAGTAGCATGTACGTCCCTGCCACCGAGCGCCTCTTTAATTTGTTGCCTATAAAAGTTATCATTACAACATTTCGATTAGGTGTTGTGAGTCTTAGTTGGCTCCTATTGTCTTGTCTCCAACCCTATTGTCTTGTTTTGTGTTGTGAATTTTAGAGCATCTCCAACCCCATTGTGAGTTTGAAAAAAATGGTTGCCACATAGAAATGACAACTATTTTTTCCAAAAGTACTTCTCCAATGCAAATGTGAAATAAAGTGTGGAGTTGACATGGCAATGACATGGCAAAGACAATGTGAAGTTGGTTGTCTAGATCTAGACAATGCACTTCACAATGTCTTTATGTCCACATCATCATTTGTGAATAAAAATATTTATAAAAAAGTTGAAGAAGTGGAGGAGTTGTCTTGGAAGTTGTGTAACACCCAGTTTTCTGAAATTGGGATATTTTTGAAAATTTATTATTTTTATTATTTATAAATGGTGTTTTAGTCATGATATAATTTTTGGTGATTTTTAGTTATATTAAAACTATTTCATAAGTCATGACTTATGACTTTGTGATTTTGACTAGTGTAACCTAGTGTAACCCTAGAGTTTACTTAACCTAGAACTTACCATGACCATGTGGACCTAACCATAGGCTTAGAATATCAAATTAGTGATTTTTAGCCTCAAGGGTATTTTGGTAATTTTCTAGGATTTAATTGGAATTAATTGATCTTATGAGTTTTTACTATTCATTGATTTTGGTTAGTGTCATGAGAGCCTTTAACCTAATCTACCCTAATCCATAGGTTAGTCCCTAACCTAGAAATGATAAAGGAATGGTTGGTTGCATAAGTCAAAGTATGGCTTAATATCTAGATATTTATTCCATTGATATTTTCCTTGATTTACTCCAAATATCACAACCCTTTACCCCAAAGTCTTTACCTTAGCTTGTAAGTAACTTGGAGGACACCCCCCCCCCCCCCCCCCTACATGTTGGCCGGCCAAGGACCCCCCCCCCCCTTGCCATGCCAAGCCCCTATATATCACCACCCCAATTTATTTCATGTCTCTTTACAAATTCATGAACTTGAAAAACCACAAATGCTCAAACCTACATAACTTCACCATTAGTGATCCTATTGACCTCAAATCTTTTGCATTGGAACCCTAACATACCAAGGGAGCTAGGGGAGACTAGAAGTTGGAGTTTTTGAGGTTTTGGACATCACAAAGTTGAAGTGAAGCCCCCCCCCCCCCCCCCCCCCCCCCCCCCCCCTCTACGTTGAATTTTTTGATTTCTAGCACATAGAGGTATTTTCATTTTTATCTATGTAATGTAGTGATTTTTCTTCATAAATGCATGCATGTAGGTCTACCCTAACTGTAGGACAAGTTTGGTGAAAACTAGGATCGATTTGGTGTCCGTATTGGACACGTATCCTATTTCAATTTCATGTTAATACACTGATTTTGCTCACTGTTTCAGTACATGTAAACTCACTGATTTTCAAATGTTTTTGATCAAAACCCTAGCCTACCTAACCCTAAAACACTGAGCACAAATTGGGTTGTGTCGTGTCCAAAATCTGGACACGAAGCTCTCAGTTTCACACACTGGACACAGTACACAGTACACTGTTTTTGTGTCCTGCTACCACTGTGTCATAACTCACTGGATACGACACTTGGACACGTGAAATTTGACACACACCTTGGGGCACTGACTGACAGGTCACCCCCAAAATTTGGGATGACCTCGAGTCGTGTCGGACACGAAATCGACCCTCAAAGGGTCATTCAGTACACTGTATGCACACACGAACCCCCAACTTCGAGCGTGTCGTGTCCACTGTACACGACACATGGACACCTCGTGGACACATGAACACGAAGCCTATACTTAGGCGAACACTTTGGACACAGTCTCATGGTGTGTCGTGTCCCGTGTCGCGAACACGAGACACGGGAAAACCCTCCAACACAGTCTGAAACACGTTATTAGGGTTTCGGATACGTGTCTCGTGTCCACCCTACACGACACGTGGACACGTATCAAGGCCATGGACACGTACCCTAGACCTAGGCGCACCTTCGGGCACGAGCACGAGGCCTGTGTCGTGTCGTGTCGTGTCCTAGAACGATTTAGGTTTTTCACTGATACGTGTGTGTCAGTATAAATTCCAGTTTACCCGTGTGACTTTAGACTCTCGTGGACACGCCGTGTCGTGTCGTGACACCGTGTCAGGACACTAGGACCCTAGTCTAACCTAGGGGCTTCAATTACCAACCAATATTAGGTTGTCTTAGTTTGGTTTAGGTGTAGTTTGAGCTAACCTAAGATCGATGGTTACTGTCCCAATTTCCAGTTTCCAGTTTATTTCCCAGTTTTGAAAAAATCGAATTTTGAATGCTTTTAAATTATGATTTTCACATATAATGCTATGTTATTATTAGGTTAACATGTTGTATATATATTGGTGTGTGTGTGGGTCAATTTTGGGCTCAATTGGTTTAGTATTCATGTGTTTTCACACATGTGTTGAGAGGGGGGGTTATTTGTGAACTGTTTAGTGTTTTGTGTGTGTGTGTGTGGTTTCAGTGAACTGAAACAGGGTTCAGTTGACCCTTAACCCTCACCCATAACCCTAATAGCCCTAACCCTAGTTCTAACCCCACTTCCTAACCCTAATTTCTATAATCCTCATTTCCCTTCCCTCTCTCTCTATGTATATGTATATATATGTGTGTGTTATATATATATATTTGGTTATATATATATATATATATATATATATATATATATATATATATATATATATATATATATATATAAAAATATATATATATATATATATATATATATATATATATATATATATATATGAGTTATATATCTATGAGGATATATAGGGGGAATATAAGTATGTATATATGGGTTACACAAATGGGTATCATATATATATTGGTCATGTATATAGGTGACTATATATAGGTGGTATATGTATAGTAGACTTATGTGTCTATATTATATATAGATATATATACCTACATGTGTTAATGCCTCAGTTATCATAGCCTATGGCCTATAGCCCATGACCCATAAGTCTGGACTTGACCTTAGGTCAAACTTGACCTAATCAACCTAGTTTGACTTGAACTAACCTAGAATGACTAGTTTGACTAAACCCTAACTAGTAGACCTAGGTTGACTAGCAAGTTGACCAATATTGACCATTGTTGACCAAAGTCAACTATAGGTCAACCTTGACCTAGAAATGACCTAATTGATCTATAAATGACTTAGATGGTCTTAGAAGGACTAGCTGACTAAGTTTGACTAAACCTTAGCCTAATGACTAGTTGGTTTAGGTTTAACCTATATGAGTAAATAGTAACCTAAGTTATATGGGTAGTCCTATGTAAATTAAGATATGTATGGGGTTAAGTGGAATACTTAGAGTTGAGTCATGACTTGAGTTGGAGAATGGGATTAGCTTGATTACAGGATTAAGGTTGGTATTGTGCTATATATATATTTTGTATGATATACCTTGTATAGGAGATTTGTTATGCCTAAGCTTTGTGGTATAGAATCCTTGGTATCCAAAGACATGTTAGCCTTATAGAGTTTGAGTTAGAGTTGGCCATTGACCTAATTATCTTACAGACTAGTATATGATTAACCAAAACCTTAGTTGGTCTAAGTTTGACCTAGACTTGACCCAGATTGATCATGTTGAATAGTATTTGACTAGTTTGATTAGAGTGTTGACCAGGAGTTGACTTTAACCTAGATTTGACTAACCTTGACTTGTTTGACCTTGTTTGACTCTATTTGACTTAGTTTGATTCCCTGTGACCTAATATGATTTGATTTGACTTAGATTGACTGTAGAGTTGACCAAGTTTGACTTTGACCTAGATTGGCTTAGAATTCATATAGATTGCATTGTAGATTTCATTTACCTTCATTTTGAACATGTCATAACTGTATTACTCTATTTTAGGACATTGTGACCCTGGTACAGACATCTGATATTACACTACTCTTTCCAGAGTGTCAGGCGAGTACATTATCTGATAGTTCTTTCATTTACTTGTCAATTACTGTACTTCAGTTCTAGATAGTTTTATGTGATTCTTACAACACGTATGGATATTTCTGAATTCATGTATGCGACACACATACTATTTGTCTGGCCTCTATATCTGGAATCACTACTGGCATCACCTTCTGGAACCACTACTGGAATCACTACTGGCATCACCCTACTGGAATTATTTCTGGAATCATTGGCTGGACTCATACTGGTTGTAGTGTTGGATTATGGATTCATTTGTGGGCGGGGAAATACTTGAGTAGACATGTGAACATACCTAAAATCTGGAACCACCTCCCTTGGAACTATTCTGGAATGCTAGCCATCCCACACTTGGCCGAGTGTGCGATGTGCCTGATTACCCCTAGCCGTTTACATGTTGATCTCAGTATTTTAAAACACACTGTTAGAGTATAGTCTGGACTTATCCTGGAATCATGGATCACTTCTGGACTCATTTTACTGGACTCATCTTATACTGGAATCATCTAGTATTGGATTACATTGACTGGACTCACACTGGGATTACATTTTATACTGTCTGGACTTATACCATGTTATTCTAGTTCAGCTAGTTTACTACAGTCTTCTTTGCCATGTTTTCTTCTCTTGTTAGTTACTTTACTTTCCTTGTACCCTCACTGTTTCTCTACATCATTATCTGTATAAAACTGCCATGCTCATCTGTATAACTGTCTAAAAACTGCTTTATAGTCTTTGTCATTTACTTGGGATTTCTAGATGAGATGTGCTCGTTCCTGTCCTGATTGGACCTGTTGAAAATATTACAGATGATACTCCTGACGACACATGCCCTACTTACCATGGACCTGGCGAGGGATTAGCTACCTTTGGTTCCGACTCTCAGAAGTGATTCAGGAGTTTAGCTAGTAGGCTTACTTAGCTTTCATGTTTTGAGCCTGTTTGTATTAAACTTGAGATATCGAGTTGTATTAGAGTTTGTTTGAGATATTGTTGTTATTATTTTAGTAGTTTAATTTCTGTTGTTGTTAGTTGGTATCTAGATTTCTGTGTTATCTTATCGTGCTTAGACTGTGATTGAGTATATCATATCTTTTACTTGTCCTCCCTTCGGAGTTGAGATCTTGGCTAGTACATTATATACACTGCATGAGATTAGTTAGCAACCTAGGACAGCGTTCTACCGTCGATACTGCGGTGTAGGCTGGACGTACCCACTTCTCGTGCCCCTACACAGGGTGCGGGTCGTGACACGTTTTTAGTGGTGGCCCATGCAGGTCTCGAGTTTATGTAGTGGTATTCGAACTAGAGTATCACTACAGCCTGTGATAGGATTTGATAATAGGCTTAGAGAGAGGATACTCAATCACAACTAGGAAATTTCCAGGGATTTGAATCTACTGACTTTTGTTCAAATCTGTATAATCTATTTTCGCATTATCCTTGATACTGTCATCCTTGTACCGTTATTGACTTCCTTATTGATCTATCTTCAGGATGGTGGAGACTAGGTCACATCGTTCTGTGCCGACAGATTCTGAGAGGTCTGCCATTTCTCGTCCAGTACAGCCTACAGCTGGGACTGTACCACTCCTTACGTCTGCTCACGTAGGAGTATCTACTTTTGGTAGTCCTCCTCCACCTATTCCGAGGACCATCCCAGCTACCCCAGATATGCCTCCCCCGCAGTTTCGTCAGCCTCAGTTTCAGCCAGAGTACCAGCAGCAGATGCCATCTGGACTTGTGGATGCTGTACAGATGTTTACATATTTCCAGCAGTTCCTAGAGTCGCAGCAGACCCAGCAGCAGCGTCAGACGACGGCATTTACCAGAGGCATAGATGATGTCCATCAGCTGGCTACAGCGACGATCGAGAGGTTGGCAGCCCAGCCGCAGGAAGGATCAGGACCGCCGCGACAGCAGAGGATTCCGGGCATCCAGGAGTTCAAGAAGATGCACCCCAGGGACTTCTTGGGGACTGAGGGGATTCTTTATGCGGATGACTGGATAGAGCACATCGAGGAGATCTTTCGACTGGCGGAGATACCAGCCGGACTCCAGGTAGAGGCAGCAGCCAGCCAGATGCGGGATCTTGCCCGTACCTGGTATCAGACGGATCCGAGAGTAGGTACCCCAGGGCAGGCATGGAGAGCTTTCAAGGAGCTCTTCAAGGGGAAGTTTTTCCCAGATCAGGCAGTCGGCGCTTTGGAGACACAGTTCGAGAACCTGGTTCAGGGGAACCAGACTGTAGAGGAGTACGCCGGTGAGTTTTGTCGGTTGAGCAGATTCGTAGAGGGCCTTAGCGAGATAGCGAAGGCGAGGAGGTTCAGAAAGGGCTTGGTCAAGGAAGTCAAGTCCTTGACCAAGAGTGACAGGAGTGCCACCTTTGAGGATATTCTGGCAGGAGCGATGGCAGCTGAGGATGATCTTGAGCTGAAGCTCAAGAGGGGCCGTGATACACAGGGAGCAGGCAGCAGTAGAGGTCAGGCCAAGAGGCCTCACATTCAGCAGGCACCTGTTAGAGTTCAGCATCAGCCTCGAGGACAGGATCAGAGGATGCAGAGTTGTGGGTATTGCAAGAAGGTAGGGCATATTTGGAAGTCTTGTAGGAGGAGGCTGAAGGTTTGTCTATTTTGTGGGTCTGGTGCCCACAAGATGATAGATTGTCCAGTTCCACCTCCTTATGAGGGTGCTAGGCCACATGTAGCTCAGCACCAGAGGGGTAGAGCTTTTGCGATGACGGTCGAGGAGACCAACGCTGCAGGTGACGGGTTAGCAGGTTTGTCTTTCCTGTCCTTCTTTTTCCATCTTGTTGTGTGATTCCATTAGTACCTGTCAGGATATGCTTGTGATGTGCTAGATAGCATAGTTACCCTTTTTGAGACTGTAGAATCATGACTAGTAGGTCTATGATTGCATGTTATCTTTTGACTTTGATTGACTGGGGGTGCGACCTAGAAGGAGTACGACCATCTTAATTTCGAGGACGAAATTCTTCTAAGGATGGTAGACTTGTAACACCCAGTTTTTTGAAATTGGGATATTTTTGAAAATTTATTATTTTTATTATTTATAAATGGTGTTTTAGTCATGATATGATTTTTGGTGATTTTTAGTTATATTAAAACTATTTCATAAGTCATGACTTATGACTTTGTGATTTTGACTAGTGTAACCTAGTGTAACCCTAGAGTTTACTTAACCTAGAACTTACCATGACCATGTGGACCTAACCATAGGCTTAGAATATCAAATTAGTGATTTTTAGCCTCAAGGGTATTTTGGTAATTTTCTAGGATTTAATTGGAATTAATTGATCTTATGAGTTTTTACTATTCATTGATTTTGGTTAGTGTCATGAGAGCCTTTAACCTAATCTACCCTAATCCATAGGTTAGTCCCTAACCTAGAAATGATAAAGGAATGGTTGGTTGCATAAGTCAAAGTATGGCTTAATATCTAGATATTTATTCCATTGATATTTTCCTTGATTTACTCCAAATATCACAACCCTTTACCCCAAAGTCTTTACCTTAGCTTGTAAGTAACTTGGAGGACACCCCCCCCCCCCTACATGTTGGCCGGCCAAGGACCCCCCCCCCCCCCCTTGCCATGCCAAGCCCCTATATATCACCACCCCAATTTATTTCATGTCTCTTTACAAATTCATGAACTTGAAAAACCACAAATGCTCAAACCTACATAACTTCACCATTAGTGATCCTATTGACCTCAAATCTTTTGCATTGGAACCCTAACATACCAAGGGAGCTAGGGGAGACTAGAAGTTGGAGTTTTTGAGGTTTTGGACATCACAAAGTTGAAGTGAAGCCCCCCCCCCCCCCTCTACGTTGAATTTCTTGATTTCTAGCACATAGAGGTATTTTCATTTTTATCTATGTAATGTAGTGATTTTTCTTCATAAATGCATGCATGTAGGTCTACCCTAACTGTAGGACAAGTTTGGTGAAAACTAGGATCGATTTGGTGTCCGTATTGGACACGTATCCTATTTCAATTTCATGTTAATACACTGATTTTGCTCACTGTTTCAGTACATGTAAACTCACTGATTTTCAAATGTTTTTGATCAAAACCCTAGCCTACCTAACCCTAAACCTAACCCTAAAACACTGAGCACAAATTGGGTTGTGTCGTGTCCAAAATCTGGACACGAAGCTCTCAGTTTCACACACTGGACACAGTGCACAGTACACTGTTTTTGTGTCCTGCTACCACTGTGTCATAACTCACTGGATACGACACTTGGACACGTGAAATTTGACACACACCTTGGGGCACTGACTGACAGGTTACCCCCAAAATTTGGGATGACCTCGAGTCGTGTCGGACACGGAATCGACCCTCAAAGGGTCATTCAGTACACTGTGTGCACACACGAACCCCCAACTTCGAGCGTGTCGTGTCCACTGTACACGACACGTGGACACCTCGTGGACACATGAACACGAAGCCTATACTTAGGCGAACACTTTGGACACAGTCTCATGGTGTGTCGTGTCCCGTGTCGCGAACACGAGACACGGGAAAACCCTCCAACACAGTCTGAAACACGTTATTAGGGTTTCGGATACGTGTCTCGTGTCCACCCTACACGACACGTGGACACGTATCAGGGCCATGGACACGTACCCTAGACCTAGGCGCACCTTCGGGCACGAGCACGAGGCCTGTGTCGTGTCGTGTCGTGTCCTAGAACGATTTAGGTTTTTCACTGATACGTATGTGTCAGTATAAATTCCAGTTTACCCGTGTGACTTTAGACTCTCGTGGACACGCCGTGTCGTGTCGTGACACCGTGTCAGGACACTAGGACCCTAGTCTAACCTAGGGGCTTCAATTACCAACCAATATTAGGTTGTCTTAGTTTGGTTTAGGTGTAGTTTGAGCTAACCTAAGATCGATGGTTACTGTCCCAATTTCCAGTTTCCAGTTTATTTCCCAGTTTTGAAAAAATCGAATTTTGAATGCTTTTAAATTATGATTTTCACATATAATGCTATGTTATTATTAGGTTAACATGTTGTATATATATTGGTGTGTGTGTGGGTCAATTTTGGGCTCAATTGGTTTAGTATTCATGTGTTTTCACACATGTGTTGAGAGGGGGGGTTATTTGTGAACTGTTTAGTGTTTTGTGTGTGTGTGTGTGGTTTCAGTGAACTGAAACAGGGTTCAGTTGACCCTTAACCCTCACCCATAACCCTAATAGCCCTAACCCTAGTTCTAACCCCACTTCCTAACCCTAATTTCTATAATCCTCATTTCCCTTCCCTCTCTCTCTATGTATATGTATATATATATGTGTGTTATATATATATATTTGGTTATATATATATATATATATATATATATATATATATATATATATATATATATATGAGTTATATATCTATGAGGATATATAGGGGGAATATAAGTATGTATATATGGGTTACACAAATGGGTATCATATATATATTGGTCATGTATATAGGTGACTATATATAGGTGGTATATGTATAGTAGACTTATGTGTCTATATTATATATAGATATATATACCTACATGTGTTAATGCCTCAGTTATCATAGCCTATGGCCTATAGCCCATGACCCATAAGTCTGGACTTGACCTTAGGTCAAACTTGACCTAATCAACCTAGTTTGACTTGAACTAACCTAGAATGACTAGTTTGACTAAACCCTAACTAGTAGAACTAGGTTGACTAGCAAGTTGACCAATGTTGACCATTGTTGACCAAAGTCAACTATAGGTCAACCTTGACCTAGAAATGACCTAATTGATCTATAAATGACTTAGATGGTCTTAGAAGGACTAGCTGACTAAGTTTGACTAAACCTTAGCCTAATGACTAGTTGGTTTAGGTTTAACCTATATGAGTAAATAGTAACCTAAGTTATATGGGTAGTCCTATGTAAATTAAGATATGTATGGGGTTAAGTGGAATACTTAGAGTTGAGTCATGACTTGAGTTGGAGAATGGGATTAGCTTGATTACAGGATTAAGGTTGGTATTGTGCTATATATATATTTTGTATGATATACCTTGTATAGGAGATTTGTTATGCCTTAGCTTTGTGGTATAGAATCCTTGGTATCCAAAGACATGTTAGCCTTATAGAGTTTGAGTTAGAGTTGGCCATTGACCTAATTATCTTACAGACTAGTATATGATTAACCAAAACCTTAGTTGGTCTAAGTTTGACCTAGACTTGACCCAGATTGATCATGTTGACTAGTATTTGACTAGTTTGATTAGAGTGTTGACCAGGAGTTGACTTTAACCTAGATTTGACTAACCTTGACTTGTTTGACCTTGTTTGACTCTATTTGACTTAGTTTGATTCCCTGTGACCTAATATGATTTGATTTGACTTAGATTGACTGTAGAGTTGACCAAGTTTGACTTTGACCTAGATTGGCTTAGAATTCATATAGATTGTATTGTAGATTTCATTTACCTTCATTTTGAACATGTCATAACTGTATTACTCTATTTTAGGACATTGTGACCCTGGTACAGACATCTGATATTACACTACTCTTTCCAGAGTGTCAGGCGAGTACATTCTCTGATAGTTCTTTCATTTACTTGTCAATTACTGTACTTCAGTTCTAGATAGTTTTATGTGATTCTTACAACACGTATGGATATTTCTGAATTCATGTATGCGACACACATACTATTTGTCTGGCCTCTATATCTGGAATCACTACTGGCATCACCTTCTGGAACCACTACTGGAATCACTACTGGCATCACCCTACTGAAATCATTTCTGGAATCATTGGCTGGACTCATACTGGTTGTAGTGTTAGATTATGGATTCATTTGTGGGCGGGAAAATACTTGAGTAGACATGTGAACATACCTAAAATCTGGAACCACCTCCCTTGGAACTATTCTGGAATGCTAGCCATCCCACACTTGGCCGAGTGTGCGATGTGCCTGATTACCCCTAGCCGTTTACATGTTGATCTCAGTATTTTAAAACACACTGTTAGAGTATAGTCTGGACTTACCCTGAAATCATAGATCACTTCTGGACTCATTTTACTGGACTCATCTTATACTGGAATCATCTAGTATTGGATTACATTGACTGGACTCACACTGGGATTACATTTTATACTGTCTGGACTTATACCATGTTATTCTAGTTCAGCTAGTTTACTACAGTCTTCTTTGCCATGTTTTCTTCTCTTGTTAGTTACTTTACTTTCCTTGTACCCTCACTGTTTCTCTACATCATTATCTGTATAAAACTGCCATGCTCATCTGTATAACTGTCTAAAAACTGCTTTATAGTCTTTGTCATTTACTTGGAATTTCTAGATGAGATGTGCTCGTTCCTGTCCTGATTGGACCTGTTGAAAATATTACAGATGATACTCCTGACGACACATGCCCTACTTACCATGGACCTGGCGAGGGATTAGCTACCTTTGGTTCCGACTCTCAGGAGTGATTCAGGAGTTTAGCTAGTAGGCTTACTTAGCTTTCATGTTTTGAGCCTGTTTGTATTAAACTTGAGATATCGAGTTGTATTAGAGTTTGTTTGAGATATTGTTGTTATTATTTTAGTAGTTTAATTTCTGTTGTTGTTAGTTGGTATCTAGATTTCTGTGTTATCTTATCGTGCTTAGACTGTGATTGAGTATATCATATCTTTTACTTGTCCTCCCTTCGGAGTTGAGATCTTGGCTAGTACATTATATACACTGCATGAGATTAGTTAGCAACCTAGGACAGCGTTCTACCGCCGATACTGCGGTGTAGGCTGGACGTACCCACTTCTCGTGCCCCTACACAGGGTGCGGGTCGTGACAAGTTGGAAAAAATACTTTTTATTAGCTTCTCAATAATTTTGCATTGGAGAGAGTTTTTCCATCTCATTGTCTTTTGAGATATAATTTTGCCACATAAACAAGACATTGTCTTGTGGCTCATGCCACATAGGAGCCACCTAAGACTCACAACACTTAACAAGACAATAGGGTTGGAGATGCTCTTATGTGGCATGGGACACAAGACAATGTCTTGTATAGGTGGCAAAAATATATTCACAAATGACAATGAGTTTAAAAGGTCATCTCCAATGCAAAAATATTGAGAAGACAATACAAATTAATTTTTTACAACTTCCAAGACAACTTTTACTCTTCTACTTCTTTTTATAAATATTTTTATTCACAAATGATGATGTGGACACAAAGACATTGTGAAGTGCATTGTCTAGATCTAGACAACCAACTTCACATTGTCTTTGCCATGTCATTGCCATGTCAACTCCACGTTTTTTTCACATTTGCATTGGAGAAGTACTTTTGGAAAAAATGGTTGTCATTCCTATGTGGCAACCATTTTTTTCAAACTCACAATAGGTTGGAGATGCTCTAAGTGTTGTGAGTCTTAGGTGGCTCCTATGTGGCATGAGCCACAAGACAATGTCTTGTTTATGTGGCAAAATTATATCTCAAAAGACAATGAGATAGAAAAACTCTCTCCAATGCAAAAGTATTGAGAAGACAATAAAAAATATTTTTTCTAACTTCCAAAGCAACTTTTAAGACAACTACTCATCTTCTTTCTTTTTTCTAATATTTTTTATTCATAATTGATGACATGGAAGAGAAGACATTGTCAAGTGCATTGTCTAGAACAAGACAATCAACTTCACAATGTCCATGGAAGAGAAGACATTGTCAAGTGCATTGTCTAGAACAAGACAATCAACTTCACAATGTCTTCTTTAATTTTTGCCACATAAGCTTCACAATTGACTTGACAATTGCATTGGAGAAGAACTTTTGAATAAAATTTTGTCATTCCTATGTGGCAACAACTTTTTTCCAAAGTCACAATAGGGTTGGAGATGCTCTAAGGGCCTGTTTGGTAAACCGTAAGTGTGATAAATTTTGGATTTATACTTTCAATGAGAAAGTAGAAGTTGGAATCCATCCACTTTCTTGTCCCCTTGTAGGGGACAAATGTGTTTGGTTAGGATGTGAAAATAAAAAATTGGAAGTTGAAAAAAGTATATTATAATAATAAAATATTATAGTTTATTTATATAACAAATTAATATAGTCCTTAATCATTAATAAATTAAGTAATTACTTAATAAATAAAGATAATTAGTAATATAACTATATAATATTAACAAATTACTAATTAGTATGTTAAAATTAGTACATTTGTGATAACTAGTAATATAACTATATAATATAACTAATTGGTATAACTATCTAATATTAGTTATATAATTATCTATATATAATTAACAAATTCTTTTGTGGTTACTGTGCTTATTCTTAAAACCCCATTTGGAGGAGAGAGAGAACACCCAAAACCACTGACCCCTTTTCTCTCCCGTCGCCGTTCGATCCTCTTCTCCGCCGCCCGTCGCCCGCAGCACGCCACCGTTCGATCCTCTTCTCCGCCGCCCGCCCGTCGATCCTCTGCTTCGAAACCTCTCGACCCCTCATCCCTCTTCTCCGACTGGCGGCACAGGAAGCGGCTGTTTTGAGCCACCGACCCCTCGGACTGGAGGCGCAGAGAGCGGCGGTGAAGATCCGGGGTCGAGGGACATCCGTCGCTGCCCCTCTTCTCCGGCGCATGGTAATTTGGATCATGTGTTAATTTTTCTTCTTCTTCGGTTCTTTCATATGTTTGAATCTGAAGAAAAATTAGGTCATTTACTAATTACATCATGCTAATTCTGATCTAATTTTTCATTTTTTTTCATATATTATACTACTTATATTAGATTTTCACCACTCCCTGCCCCACATCCTAACATGAGAAGAGGATGTGGAGAGCCCCTGCTTTCCAACCGACATGAACTGCAATTGTCAGTTCATCCAACTTTCCATCTAAATTTTTCTTTCATCCAAACACAGGATCTGAAAATCCAGTCTCCACTTTCACCAAAAACACCACTTCCAGACCAAAATTCTGTTTACCAAACAGACCCTAAACGGCGAAGGTGGCTGACGTGTGAACCGACATCACGTATCGATTTTCATTAAGAACTTGTTTGGTAATAAGAATTTAGATTTAGATTTAAAATTTTAAATTCAAATCTAAATTCAAATCATGAATTTTTAAATTCAAATCCAGCTCCAACTAAATATAGGATTTTATAAACTATAATTATTATTAATTAAGATTACAATGAAATAGTAATTAACAAATTATTAATTAAAATTATAATAAGACTAATAAATTATTGGTTATGATTATAATTGGATATTAATTAATAAATTATTACTTAAGATTGTAGTTATGATTAATAAATTATTAATTAAGATTATAACAATGATTAATATAGTTATAAATTATTAATTGAGATTATTATAAAATATTAAATAATAAACTATTACTTAATAAATATTATTTTAAATTATAATTACGATAACTAACTTTTAGTTAAATTTTTTATAAAAAAATAACTAACTATTAGTCATCAAATAAATTTAGTTTTTTAAATAATAATAATGACTAAATTTTATTTAACTAATAGTTAATTCTTAATTAACTATAAATTAAATATTTTTAAAAATAACAATTATAAAAATAATATATAAGAAATAACTAATTAACTAAATAACTAATTATTAATTAGTGTTAACGAAATATTTAATAGAAAAATAAAATTATTAAAAAAATAACTAACTTTTTCTTCCAAAATTCAAATTTCTCTTTTTTCAAATCCTAAATTTGAATTTTGTCATACTTTCCATATCCAAATCCATCTCCAACCAAACATAAGATTACATAAATTTAACTCCAAATCCATAAAATTCCACCTCCAAATACGATTTACCAAACGGGCCCCCGGAACGTATAACTAGAGTTAGCAAGGAGCTAGATTTTGTGGGTCCAATATTTCGTCAGTTTCACGATCGGAATCGTCCCCTCCAGTTCATTTACACTTTCTTCTTTGTTTCTTTTGTTAGAAAAATGCTAAGTCTACAACCAAATATTTAGAACCTTCTTACAACATTTCTTTTCCACTCTTTACATATGGGTCCCACCAGATCCCACCTTCCCTCTCACTCTCTGCTACATGGGTTCCATCCGACCCCACCACTTTTCTCCGCTTCTAATCGAAGTCCGACACGTAACATTTGGTTGTAGACATAGCAAAGCTCCTTTTGTTAACATGTCTTACAGCTTTGTTTCGTTTGTGAAAAGAAATAAAATGAAAGAAAAAAATTTATTTAATATTTTTTATATAAACTATAATTACCATTATTTATTTTTAAAATACTGGAAATATAGTCAAAATAATATATTTTAGCATGTGTGATTTACTTCTTTACAAAAAAAAAAATGGAAGAAAAAGTTAATACTTAGGGTGGATGAAAAGTTATTTTCTTCCCTATTTTTTTAGAAATTATTTCTCTTTCATTTTTTTATTTTTTTATTTTTTTATTTTGCATCCTAACACAAAAAAATTAATGACTTTTCTTTCCAAAAAAATTTATTCCACAAACCAAACATGACCTAAGAGTATATTATAATTTTTCTATATATACTTCCACCAGCATATTAATAACACTAATAAATACATATTTTATATTAGAAAATTTATTATGAAGTAAAAAAATGATTTACTTAATGGACTTTAATACACATTTATCGATATTTTATTATATTTTCTTACGGCTCATATTAACATAACTTTCTACATAATTGGTGCCACTTACTACTACTAATACAACATATGTAGTAAATATCTAATATTTTCTACAACAAAAATGATTACAATACTATTTACATCACCTTTTATTTCCAGTGAATTAATATTCTTGAGGACTAGTCTTGAGCCACTATTCATTAAAATGAAGCAATACATTTGTTAGCAGAAGATTGAATTTTACAAGTGCGAACAAACAATTAGACTTTGTAGAGTTTCTCTGCTAACAAATAATTGTTGTGGGATGTAGTTTCGGCTTGGCATGAAAATCAACGGGCGTCTCAAAGTCCCAAAACCGACGATAAGACGGCACTGGGCCAACTCCTGTCTCCAGATATTCCGACCCTTGTCAACCTCAAGATTCAGATTAATACCTAGAGCTGTCAAGTGGACCGGCCGGATCTCTTAGGTCCGTACACATTAGCAAATCAAATTGGATCTAAGGATAAAAATATCGATCCTCCGATTCGATCCACGACAATATATTTTGGATTGGATTGGATTGGATTGGATTTGAATCGGACTTGGACCAAATAAAACAATACAAACCAATATATAAAAACTATTTTCTCATTATTGAAAAATAATTAAGGTCCGTGCACATCAGCCGATCAGGCTGGATCTAAGGATGAAAATATCGGTCCTCCAATTCGACACGTGATCCACGACAGTAGATTTTGGATTGGATTTGACTTGATTCGGACCTGAACCAAATAACATAATATAAACCAATATATATAAACTATTTTTCATTATTGAAAAATAATTTTAGGTCCGTGCACATTAGCAGATCAGGCTGAATCTAAGGATGAAAATATCGGTCCTCCAATTCGACACGTGATCCACGACACGGTAGATTCCAGATTGGATTGGACTTGAATTTAACCTGGACCAAATAAAACAAAATAAACCAATATATAAAAACTATTTTTCATTATTGAAAAATAATTTTAGGTCCGTGCACATTATAGGATCATGCTGGATCTAAGGATGAAAATATCGGTCCTCCAGTTCGACACGTGATGCACGACACATTAGATTTCGGATTGGATTGGACTTAAATCGGACTTGGACCAAATAAACCAATATATAAGAAATATTTTTCGTTATTGAAAAATAAATTTCACTGTATCTAGTGGTTAATTGACCAATATAAATTTTTTTGATCAATATAAAAAACTATTATTATTATTATTATTATTATTATTATTATATATTTAGCTGATTAATTCGCCAACTTTAGTTCTGGACCGGACTGGAACTCCGGTTGGGTCGGATCCGATCTAGACTTCGGATCGAACCACTCTTAGGGCCAAGATATAAGACTCAGCACGGTCCCAATATATTGGACCAAGTCAGTCCGAATACAAAGATTAATAGAACCGGATTGACACATGGGCTCAATTATAAACATGGGTTATGAGCAATAATTTTGCATGATACAACAGTATCTAGACTCTAGAGACAATCAAACACTTATTTGCAACACTATTTACAACAATAATTTGTAACAATAGCTCGTATAATTGGTGCTATAACCACTTTTGCTGGAACAAAAAAAATACAAAAATTAAATTTATTTTTTGTATATTCTGTTACATTAAATAGCTGAGTTTATAGTAAATAAACACTAGACTTTATATAGTGCGCAACAGTAATTACATCAATAATACTTAACTAGATGTTCTCACACTAAGAGCATCTCCAACCCTATTGTGAGTTTGGAAAAGATTGTTGCTACATAGGAATGACAAACTTTTATTCCAAAATTTTTTCTCCAATGCAAATGTAGAATAAAACATGAAGTTGACATGGCAATGACATGGCAAGGAGAATGTGAAGTTAGTTGTCTGGATCTAGACAATACACTTCACAATGACTTTGTCTCCACATCATCAATTATGAATAGAAATATTTATAAAAAATTTGAGGAAGTGGAGGAGTTGCCTTGGAAGTTGGAAAAAATATTTTTTATTGTCTCCCCAATACTTTTGCATTGGAGAGAGTTTTTCTATCTCATTGTCTTTTGAGATATAATTTTGCCACATAAACAAGATATTGTCTTGTGGCTCATGCCACAAAGGAGCCACCTAAGACTCACAACACTTAACAAGATAACAGGGTTGGAGATGCTCTAAAAAAAAGCGAGTTCATAATAAATTTCTGATAAGGAAAAATAAAAGATAGAAAACAAAAACAGTATGAATAAATGGATAATAGGAGATCACTACACCTGTTTAATTTGGAAAATATTCGGAGGACCAGACGATATTATTTATTCTTCAAATCCACATGGATTGCTCCATTAATTTTTCTTTTTTTCCTTTTTTCCTTCAAATAGAACCCAAAATTTGCTTCAGAAATCAGAACCCAACCATCGTCGATAGTGCTGAGAAAAATAGCACCGTCGCTTGTGTTGTATACTCGCGTTTCGTTCACCATTACTGACAATGTTATCCTCGGCGGATGTGTGGGCCCCACGGGAAACTAATTTTTAATAGCTGCAGAATCCGCAGGCCGACATGCTGGACGGCACGCGTCGGACACGTGCCGCGAGGTCCGCACTTCCGCCTCAGCGGCTGCTTCGACGCGTGTGAGCTCGGCACGTGCGAGTTTGTTTCTCTTTGGTCCCATTGGCGGGACGGACTTGACCGTAATTTTTGTGTTTGTGTGGGACAAACGACACCCATTGCTTGCAACTCAAGGTGTGAGATGGGCGGGCGGCCCGTATTCGGTATTCCGGTCCGGATTCGGACCGGTCAAAACCGGTCTAGGTAGGCCTGGATCCGACCAAATCAGCTCGGTCCGATCCCTTTGCGGATTCGGACTGGGTCCGTTCTCTCGACCAGGAAGCCCGACCCGGCCCGTCCTGGTTCAAAATTGGGTACTGTTCGATTAAACCCGAAAAAATCGGCCAGGTCGGTCCTGTCCGGTAGGACCCGGTCCAGGTCCGATCTGGACCGAGTTTTCTTTTTGGCTTGTGACCGTTGGGTCCGAAAATGACCAAAATGTCCGCGTTTTTAGTAATATTTTTGAACGTTTTAAGAGTATTTTGGTCATTTTGCTGAAAATGACAAAAAAAATTCTTATAACAACTATATTTTGAGGGTATTTGGGATAACTTTGCATCAAAAAAATTCATATAAATAGACCGTAAGTCTTCAAAATAAATTACACCAAAATTTCTTCCCTCTTACCATATTTATAAGCATATAGTGTGAAGAGACTATTTAATACCATGGATAATGGTCAACTACCACATTAACTGCAAGATTAGCAATTGCAACCTGCACCACAATCATAACCCGTACCACAACAAAAGTTAAAATCAGAATCGAAAATTTGACATCATTTTAACGGAATTTACAATGAGCATGGTAACGACGATACAGAAAGTGTTAGTGCCGAGGCACAATTTTCGATGGAAAATTCTGAAACTGAAACAATTGTAAAGACAACGTTTCAAATGCAACACCTTAAAGAAGATGTGCAACAGAGATCCTGGAGGATTCTGAATTACGAGGATCTAAAAAGATTCTACGTAATACACAAAAAATCTAAAGAGACTTTTGTGCAAGCGACTATCGGCAGTAGAGCTTCTAAAAAGAAGTTACTGTAAAATGCAACAGCAGCGATGACAGGCGAGAATAAAATGCTGGGGTGAATGAACCACCGTTGCTCAAAACTTTATTCGTCCCACACGAGCACGAACAGCTTCCAGGAACCAACAAGTTCACGAAGAACTTCTGGAACGCTCGTAAGTCAATATTTGAGACTTGAACGGGCTTCCTGGACTTTATAGACTCCCTTCACTCTCTTCTTGGTGCATCTTTCAAAGGAGGCCAAGGGGCTCTATTTATAGAGTGGAGTTGAGACTTCACCTCTTCTTCTATCCGATGTGGGACTAAAATACCAATACTCAAAAATAGAGTTTGATATTTTAGATCATCCCACAATCAGCATAGAAGTGTGCCAGTCCACGCCTACCTCCCGAACACTCCCGTGCATGTACGAGACATCCTGGAGTTCGTGTCCGAGTCCGAGTCCGCACAACAAAAATTAACTTGCATCCTTATTGGATTTAATCCTTTTTCCTTCTAGGAAAATTGTCACGCCCCAGAACCAGAATACTGGAGAGCGGGGGAATGACTCAGCCAGCTACGTATTACGGGTAGATGAATACCGTATAATACGATCAATGCTGTCTAACCAGACGAGGGGGTGCATACTACATAAAGGTCTTGCTATGGTCATTACACATCTATTGTCTCAATCATTCGAACAAGGAAACAGAAATAAAAAATATGTAAGATAAAGCAGTAAGGCGTCCCAAACGCTCAGTCAAAATGTTCTTGAGATCTGGCTTTACAAAACATAGCCAGATGATATAACAAGTATACACAATTGTTATCAGCTGCAGTCTGACTTAATTACAATTATGCAAAAGTAAGTACGAGACTATCCGACTAACATGTCAGTGCCAAACGGCTAAGTATAAAGGTAAATAACAAAACGAGCGGTGAAGTAAGGAACCCACTCGAGTCCTCCTGCAATCATTCTCCTAGTGTTGACCATATTGGAGGTAGAAGTACACTGGATCCTCGGGAACCGGCTCTAAATCTGGCCATGCAAAACCAGAGAGGTTAGACCTCTAATAGCAAGTACCACAAGGAAGGACGATATGAAGGACATAAACCAGTAAGTAAAAGAATATAATAGTAATAGATCTCTGCTTTCCACTAGAATTCACATCACATCACGACACTTCGAACCAACCTCCCAACCAAACAAGGACAGAAGTTGACCCGTCATGTCCTGACATTCTGATCATCCCAGTTAGGTATTTTTACAGAGTAGTACAGTACACAAACAAATCATCTTGAACGGCCAATCAAATCCTACGGCTTGCTATTATGAGTCCCAAGTTATCCTGGAATTATGCAATTAGAGATTCCTCAGTTCTTACTATGTACGAGCAAGGCTAGTCTATCCAGTCAATCATGTGCGCCATGCATGAATTAGACGAGTCCTAGCAGGACGCCCGTCAATATACAATATACCATAATAATAAAAGCAGATACTGTTCCCTGCCCGTGTGGCAGATTTACAGTATCTGTGGGAACTAGCCGGCCCGTCGGGTACTACTCGTCCCAAGGGGGCTGCCATGTAAGAACTCAGGAATCCATCCTCTCCATGCAATCATTATTTTATTTAACTTAATAGTCCCTATGTTGAGTGAAATCCCATGCCGTGGATCATGGTCATTCAAATGAGTACTTTCGTACGGGGTACGATATGCACAACTCTACAACGATACCAGTGCGGTTAGGTTGCAGGTCTTACATAGCGTAATGCAACGATCAAATCTAACCACGGTAATCATGCCTTGACCATAAAGTACACATACTTCTTTTGTAGAAAATAAATAAATAAATAAATAAATAAATAAATTAGATTGAAGCCTGCATGTGCATGTATGTCAATATTTCGGGATCAGCCAGTCGATTGCAATAGTTCATAACATGAACGTGTCTCATTCATTTATTTCAATAAGACGACTAGCCAGTCTCTTAGTTCCAACTAGGAACGCATGATCAAATTAGTCAAGATAACCATCGTCATTAATGGTGACAAGGCATGAAAGTCAATTAGTATTACATGGGGTCGAGTCTATAACTCCTCAGAGTTAAGTTCCAGCCTTACTGGGTATCCATATATCAATCCAGACACTTGGCACTAATACACAACTATAGGTATTAAAATATTAACATGCTAAGATTTTCGGGTTCATGCAAAAGGCGTAAGGATATAATAGGGAATTATCATGCCAACATTAAATGAATAAAATATAGAACAAATAAAACTCCCAAATCAGGAAGTCATGCTAACAAGTCTAAGCTAAGTCCAAAAGTCACGCACGAATCGTATGCGTGAAAAGTACGCCAAGTCTGGCATGAAGGAGCAAGCGTAAAAGAAGTAGTACACTCAGGAAAGCGTGAGCGTGAAAAGTGAAGCGTGACAAGTGATGCGTGACAAGTGATACGTGCTGACAACGTGAGCGTATGAGCATGACAAATAATTTACGCACGCGCAGCGTGAGGGTGAAAAGTCACGCACGCCAAAAGTCACGTAAAATGTGATCGTGAAAAGTCACGCACGCAAGCTCAGGGACATGAGCGTGAAAAGTCACGCACGCAGTACAAAGACAGGAGCGTGACTCAAATACACGCAGACAACGCGAGCGTGACTGAAAATACACGCACTCAAATGCAAGCGTGACTAAAAATACACGCACGCACAGAGTGGACGTGTGCGTGACTAAAATACACGCAGACACGTACAGACGTGTGCGTGACTAAAATACATGCAGACACGTACAGACGTGTGCGTGACTAAAATACACGCAAACACATAAGGACGTGTGCGTGACTGGGCTGATGTTTACGCGAGCACGTAAGAACGTGTGCGTGAAACATCTCCCAAACTCCAAGTCCCATGGAGCCTTGTTCCAGTGCCAGAAATACACGCTAAGTTGGTGGATCAAGAACCCATGAACAGCCGAAATACTATAACTTAGATCTAGAGAAAACCAGCCGTAGAAATCAAAAATGCTAACTAATCTCTCTTGGAATCACAAGAAGAAGGCAAATGAACCAAAAAATGGGTGATTGAGAAGCAATTTTGCACTTGCCTTCTCCTGCTGCTGGTAGGTGGTGAGGAGTAATGAGAGGAAGAAGAAGAAGTAATGGTGAGAATGAAGTTATGAGGAGAGAGAATGGAGAGGGTGGCTTTAAATAGGGGAAGTGGTGGTAGGTGGGAGTTAATGGGCCGAGTTTAAGGGGGTCCAGCAAACCGAAACCCAATAACACTAAAGCAGCAAATAAAATGCAGGTAATAAAATTGCAGAAATATAATTACAGAGAAATAAAATTAACATGAAAGTTTAAAAAGCAGATAATTAATTGACATGAAACTAAAGGAATTTAAATACAGAATAATACATGATAAATACTAACTAAATACACATGAGTTGTACATGTATAAAAATACGCATTCTGGGAACGGGGAGTGACATCTCTACCCACCTTAGAAAAATTCCGTCCTCGAAATTTCAAATCCAAGCAGGATAGAAACATCGGGGCTAAACTAATACAAGCAATTCTAGTGATCAAGCAATTCTAGTGAACAAGCAATTTGTTTTTACCATATCAAAAGCAAGTACTATATATGTAAATCCATCAATCTACGATATCAAGTAGCTCTACCCATAAAGCGATAAGCATGAGAAATCAAGACAATCAAGGTATACAGAAAGAGATATACCTTGTGAGTCAAACATGTGTGGATACCGTGATCGGATATCATCCTCACGTTCCCACGTTGACTCTCCCAAGGAGTGATGACCCCAAACAACACGGACAAGACTAATTGTTCGGTTCTTGAGTATCTTCTCTCTTCGATCCAAAATGGACACAGGCTGTTTCTCGTAAGACAGGTTGGTACCAACAACCAGCTCAGAATGATCGAGGACATGGCTTGGGTCTGATACATACCTACGTAATTGAGATACATGAAACACGTCATGCACCTCTCATAACGAAGGTGGGAGTGATAAACGATAAGCAACATCGCCTATCCGATCAAGGATAACAAATGGGCCCACGTACCGCGGACTCAATTTCCCGCGAACGCCAAATCTAATGACCACACGAGTAGGTGAGATCCGCAAGAATACGTGGTCCCCAACAGAGAATTCTAACGACCTACGATGCTGGTCCGCCCAATGACGATGCCGATCCTGCGCAACTCGAAGTCGCTCTCTAATTCCTTTAACTACTTCAACCGTCTGAACAATTATTTCTGGGCCTAACATCTTCCTCTCCCCGATATCATCCCATGCAAGCGGTGACCTGCACTTCTTACCATATAATGCTTCAAATGGCGCCATCTGGATACTGGCTTGATAACTATTGTTGTATGAGAACTCGACCAAGTGCAGGTGACTCTCCCAAGACCCTCCAAAATCTAGAGTGCAAGCTCACAACATGTCTTCTAAAGTCTGAATCGTTCTTTCTGATTGTCCATCTGTCTGCGGATGGTAGGCCGTGCTAAACCTTAACTTGGTACCCAGACTATGATGTAAGCTCTTCCAGAAATGTGATGTAAAGCGGGTATCTCGATCTGACACAATACTAACAGGGACTCCATGCTGCCTGACTATCTGTTGCATATACAACTCTGCCAACTTTTCTGTAGATTGTCCTACTCTGAAAGGAAGAAAGTGTGCTACCTTCGTAAGTCGGTCTACTATCACCCAAATAGCATCTTTACCACTTGGTGATCTCGGTAAACCGGTCACAAAGTCCATTGTAATATGTTCCCATTTCTATTTTGGAATAGGAAGCGGTTGCAATAATCCAGCTGGCCTCTGCTGTTCCGCCTTTACTTGCTGACATACCAAGCAACGGGAAACAAATCTAGCTATCTCCCTCTTCATCCCGTTCCACCAGAAATGCTGCTTGATATCTTGGTACATCTTGGTCCCTCCAGGGTGAATAGAATACTGAGAACGGTGAGCTTCTGCCATAACCTCCTGTCTGATATCTCCACTAGGCACACATAGACGCGATCCGAACCTAAGTGTACCATCTTCGTGAATCCTCATCTCCTTCCTGAGCCCTGACTCACATTCTGCCCTAAGCTTCTGAATCCTTGGGTCCTGTGCCTGAGCTGCCTTAATCCTGCCTACCAAGTCGGATTGAACTTGCAGACTTGTTAGAACTCCTGCATCACTAGGAAGTATAACTTCGATGCCCATCTCCTGAAGGTCTTCTAAGATGTGCTTCTGTGTTGTCAACATAAATGCGCCGCCTCTCCTGCTGAGAGCGTCTGCTACCACATTAGCCTTGCCTGGGTGATCACTACAACAGAAATACCTTTTAATGACGGCTAAAAACCGTCATTAATGACAAACCATGACGCTTTTTTTTTTCACAGCAACCGTTATGAAAACAGGTGTTATAAATGTTTTTTAAAAGCGTCATAAAATAACCGTCATGAATATGATAAATTTCTGCTACACTTATTTTCAGCGTAGTTTGAAAGCGTTATGAATAGATAATCTGTATAGACTCAATTCAGCACATTTATAACGTTCAATTCTGCACATTTATATATTACTTTCCAAAAAATTATAGATCAATGCTCAATGTTGCTCAATTCAATTTCAAAACATTCATTTTGAACCATATTCACAAGAAAACATCTAAATGTTATAAAGTACCATTTAATCCATTTACAAATATACATAATATATATCACCATTTTCATTACATTTTTTCAAAATAGGACATCCAAATACATATATCAGAACCATTCCACAGCATATTTTTACATTCAACATCATTGTTCTCCTCAAGACCAGTCGGGGCTTCAATCACACTAAAAGCATTCCTTTGCAGCTTCACCTCTATGCCATTTGTTAGGACCTGCAATTCACCAGTCACAGAATTAATTACTGCTCTACTATTAATACAAAAATCAAAATCGTGCAAGTAGAGTTGATTAGATTTCAGGGTACAATGGCAAGAGAAATAGAATAAGAAAAGGCACCCATGGTCTATTTAACACGGACATCGTTCGACGCAACACAGATAAAATGTCTTCCGTGATAGAGCCATATATCCAGCCAAGCTGGAAGGGAAGGTGAGAAGATTTAGTCAAGATTGGTTCTATTGACAAGGTAAGTTTAAAAAAGTTCCTGTCAACTTCACAGTACAAATGAGTCACTAAATCCTAGTTCTTCTAAGTGACTAAGAAAGTAATATCTGTGAATTGAAAAAAAAAAAACTTTTAGCCCAGAATGTTAAGCATAACTATTTTAACTTGTAGTTAGAAGAAGGTACTTAATAACTAAATCAAGAAACAGCCAAGCTAAAAATTCTACAAAAGTTTCCTCTCCCATACTTGTTCCTGACCATTCTAAGCAAGCATTAGATTTAAATAAATATAGTAGAAGCACTATCATTTATCAATCAAACTTGAATTCTCAATATAATAGTGAAACTAAACCGCATTTATCAAATTTGCAAATAACCTCAGTTTATACTCTAAATGTGCCATCTAATATGTGTCTTCCTATAAATCCACCAGATTTCCATTAAATCCCAGCAGTATCATGAATAACATAACATTCAAATGAAAATAAAAAGAACAAACACAACTAAAAGGTAAGGGAACTTAATCTGAACAGAAATAGATAATCTCGAGAAAAGAAAGTGTAAGGATTTCTAACTTTTCCGAAATTTGAACCTAGACTAACTTCTACATAATTCACAAGATTTATATCAATTACAGTATAGTAAAGAAATATATGAAATCCATGGAAAATAGTAAGATTTTCGAAGTTAAAATTCTGGTAATAGTTACAAAAATGCCAGTCCTACTCAAATCTAAGGAAATCAAGCATATATAAAAGAAATTTCCGAAATTTAGGTGAATTCAGAAGAAAAATTCATATAAGAAACACAATCTACATAATTTTATGATAACTTGCATATCACTTAAAGATCTACAACAAAGTCTAAATCCAAAGTGAAGCTAGTGACAAATCCACTCATAAACCCAACAATCTCCCACTACAATGGAGCCCTGACATGGTTTGTCTGCGATATGTCTTCTTCCATTCGGTAATTAACAAGAAGCAAAGTGAACTAAGGAAACGGTTCTTGTCAATTTCACACAAGGTATTTTGCAATCCTAGTTTCCACCAATCAGCTTCTAAGCAAGCATAAACTTCAATACTATAATTGATCAAATTTCAGTTTTCAAAATAAAATTGGATATAAAATCACTTGTACAAAATTTCTGAACAACCTAAAATTGTGTTGTTATACTCAAGATGTGAGTCATGTGACATTAGGGATTTCTGTCATCATAAATCTACATAATTAATATCAAATTCCATGTCAAAGAAAGAAAACATACAAGTAAATTTAAGAAATTTGATCCTCGACTAACTTGTACAAAATTCACATACATCAATTATCAGCATATGCAAGAGACTTCATTTCTAAGTTCCATTCTAACTATAGCAAAATATGAAGGAAAAAAATCCCAGAACTTCAAAAACTGCAGAATAAGTTTAAGATTCGCACAAACAAAATGGCTAAAACTTTTTAAGCTTTTTTCCAGAATTCACATGAATCCTACAGAAATTAGGAAAAAAAGAACATATAAAAGAGAACTTAGGAATCTAAGCGAATTAACATAAAAATCGCATCCTAACAATCGCAAAATCCCAGCTTTTTCCAATAAAACTTTACAGAGCTGCAGCATAAGTTGAAGATTCACTCAGACAATAAACCAAAATTAGAAAGAACTCGACACTCTAGGCAGAAACCAACAGCTGAAATCCCACAAAAGATGCACAAAAGTCTGAATTTTTCAATATAAAAATTCATCAAAAACCAACTTTCATGATTATTTTCTCAAAGAAGCACAAAATATTCATCCAAAACCAAGAAGAATGTAACGAAATTACACACAATAGATATTGTGATCAACCTTACTAGAATAGAATAAAAAACATGTCCAAAAAGAGAGACTTTGAAAAAATATACATTACTATAAATCAGTCCTCCCCAATGAGGTCATCATATTTGTAACAAGATAAAGCGAAGACACTAACCTAGAATTTTACTAGGTATAGGAAACATAACCATCAAAATAATGCCCTGATTTGAACTAAAAGGTGAGACCAATATACTCTCTGACTTAACTAGGTAGCATCCACCATGTTTTCCCATACTGAAGTTATCAAATCCAAAAGCCTGAAGGTGCTGAACAACTAATAAAAACATAAAAAATAAACAAACTGAAAAAGATGTTTCAAAGATGGAATAAGTGATGGTCCTGTATCATGTTAGTCCAAGATTAACATGTATAAGACAGGAGAGCTCCAAAAGTGTGTGTTTAACCAAAGAGCAAGGAGATGTATGATGTAGTAGTAACTGATTAGAGGACCAATAGTGGAGACACAAAATACATTTCCTATCACTATGGCTGACATGAAATATCTGCATCCAGAACTCTTTGAAGAAGCTAAGATAAACTTACGATGCACATTCAAGATAATATCTAAACTTGTATGCTAGTGAAATTGTATCGAACAATGAGATTTTAACAAGGAAATATGGAGAGAGGAAAAACTAAAAATCTTGAGAACTTGTAGCAGAATTAGGCCAAGTACCTACAAGTTATCATTATAATTTCTTTTGAGTCCGTTGCTTATATCAAGGCAAACATTGTTCACACAGTTAGTTTGAGATGGTTAAAGAGGATAGGTCCTTGTAGAGAGAGACATGACCTGAGAATACCTATGAAGTTCAGGAAATAAGTTTTATACAGTTAGAAACAAGGATGCTTTGGGTCCAATGTTGGACAATCATGAAACATGCCTGAAAAATGAATGTGCAAAAATTGAGAATGCTGAGATGAAAAATTGGTAATATGTTAAAAGAGATTATAAACCAAAAATGAGCTAGTAGGAAACTGGAGGTAGCTTCATTGAGGATGAACTCCCCGGACTCGATCCTCCTCTTGATCTCGTCGAGGCCGAAGAGTATGCTGTCCCTGTCGCTCTCAGTAATCAACCCCTGCACTGACAATGAAACGGTGGTATATCAGCGGTGGAGATTCGTTTAAGAGGGACGGGGGATTTAGGTCGAGCACCTGGTGGGCGAGCATGGAGGCGTGGGCCTTGCTGCCGGCGATGTCATGGTGGTATAGCTCCTTGTCGAAGGACACGGACTCGCTGAAGCGCTCGACGGCGTCGGTGACGCTCTCCTCGAACCGGCCTCCCCAAAGCTTCACCTCCTTCGGCTGCTTCCGGTAGCTCTCCCCCTCCGCTCCTGATGCTGCTGATGCCATGGAGGACCGAGAGGTCCTCTGGCTGAGGCTGCGGATGCTGAAGAGGCGGCGGGCGAATGGTGAAAGTCCGGTTGAGCTCCTGCGGGAGGAGCAGAGAGTACGAGTGGGAGAGGGACTTCATTTTCGTATATTCCTCAGGACTAATGAATGAAACACTCACCTGCCGCCGATCTCCAGCATGTGCGCGCGGTGTTCACCAGTCGGACCTCTATCACCGGCTTCAGGTCCTCCAACGACCCCTCCGATATGGTCGAGATCGCACCTCGGCTAAGATCCATCGATCAGAAACCCTAACCTAACTCTTGAGGAAATTGGGGGAGAAGAGGTTTGGAGAGATGCTGCTCCTTAGAAAATGGATGAGAAATGAATTTTCTCTCTCTCCCACTTAGCTTTTATACAGTAAAAAAATTACAAGTTTGCCACCGCTCTAAAGTATTAATGACGTTTTGTTTTATAAACGTTATAAAAAGCCCAAAATTAGTCCAAACCGTCATAGAAAAAAGGTATTTTTCAACTTGATAACGCTTATGTATCAGCCGTCATTAAAACTCCCTGTCGAGCGTCATTAAAAGGGTTTTTTGTTGTAGTGGATACTGAAGCTCCACATCATAATCCTTGATCAACTCCAACCGCCTTCTCTGCCTCATGTTCAGTTCCTTCTGAGTAAAGATGTACTTCAGACTTTTATGATCTGTGTACATCTCCACTCGGTCACCATATAAGTAATGCCTCCATAGCTTCAGAGCAAACACTACTGCCGCTAACTCCAAATCATGAGTTGGGTAATTCTTCTCGTGGTCCCGAAGCTGTCTAGATGCATACGCTATCACCTTTTCATATTGCATAAGGACACATCCAAGTCCTTTACCTGACGCATCACAATATACTGTAAAACCTCCGGGTCCAACTGGCAATGTAAGAATAGGTGCTGATATCAACTTCTGCTTCAACGTCTCAAATGATGCCTGACATTCTGCTGACCAAACAAATGGCACATCCTTCCTGGTCAAGCGGGTCATGGGCGCTGAAAGCCTTGCAAAATCTGACACAAACCTTCTGTAATATCCTGCCAATCCCAAGAAACTCCGCACATCTGCTACGGTCTTGGGTACTGGCCAACTCTCTACTGCTTCTACCTTCTTGGGATCTACTGCTACTCCAGCTCCTGATATGATGTGACCCAAAAATAAAATATGGTCCGACCAAAACTCACACTTGCTGAGCTTGGCATACAACTGGTTCTCTCTCAGAACCTGCAACACTTTCCTGAGGTGGTCTTCATGCTCCTCTTCACTAGCTGAGTATACGAGAATGTCGTCAAGAAACACAACGATAAACTGGTCTAAATATGGCATAAAGATGCGGTTCATCAAATCTATGAATATTGCTGGAGCATTGGTCAAACCAAACGGCATTACTAAAAATTCGTAATGCCCATACTTCGACCTGAATGCTGTCTTGGAAATATCTTCCTTCCGAACCCTCACCTGATGGTACCCTGAACGAAGATCTATCTTGGAGAAAACTCTAGCCTTGCTCAACTGGTCAAATAAGTTGTCGATCCTGGGTAATGGGTACTTGTTCTTCACTGTTGCCGCGTTAAGCTTCCTGTAATCGATGCACAATCTGGATGATCCATCCTTCTTCCCCACAAGTACCACTGGTGCTGCCCACGGCGATACGCTAGCTTGGATAAACTTCTTCTCCTTCAATTCCTCTATGTGCTGATATACCTTGGCCTGCTCTGAATCTGCCATTCTGTAAACTCGATCTGATATCGGTTTAGTTCCTGGTGCCAATTCTATACTGAACTCAATATCTCTAACCGGTGGCAGACCGGGAAGTTCTTCGGGAAACACGTCTAAAAATTCTTCAACTACCTTCGGAATCTGAACTTCTTCCATTGTCGCCACTACTCCCTGCTCTTGCTGAGTTGCCTCTGATCTGACTAAGGTAAACCTCTTCATGCCTGGAATATCAAAAGATACACTCCCTCTACGACAATCTATTGTCGCATGACTGTCTTTCAGCCAGTCCATGCCTAAGATAATGTCGAAATTTCCTACAGGAAATTCTATCAACCGGGCGGGTAAGGAATGCCCGCAAACTACAACACTACACGCTAGAATAACTCTACTAACTCCTACGAGCCCATTACCAGTAAGTATATTCAACCTCCCTGGCAATGCCTCGAACTCCATCCCTAGTCGTGTCGCAAATCGTGCAGATATAAATGAATGGGATGCTCCCGAATCAAACAATGTTACTGCGGGATATGAGACGACGAGAATGTTACCTGCCACAACATCTTCCGATGCCAATGCCTCCTCCAAGGACAGAGTGAATGCCTGCCCTCGACCTCCTTGCTGATTCCCATGTTGCGGCCTAGCCTGGTGCTGCTGCTGGCCCCTGTCTTGATGATGCTGGGGTGGTCTATGCTGGTGTTGCTGCATCGGCGGTCCCTGCTGCCGAAACATCTGAGACTGCGGTACTAACGGACGCTGTGCCAACGGCCTTACTGCTACTGCTGGTCCTCGATACTGGCCTGCCCCTGGTACTGGCAGAGCAAGAAACTGTTGCCCTGGTCCTCCTGTCTTCGAATTCATGGGACATGTGGTAACCCGATGGTCTAGATTTCTACATATCAGACACAGTCCATTCAATGTCCGACACACATCTCTAGTGTGTCCCATCTTCCCACAATAAGTACAGCCCGCCGGGGGTTGCTGGTTCTTCCTCTGTTGCTGTTGCTGCTGCTGCCTGGGTGGTACTGGCCCTCGTATCGCCACATCGTAGATACGAATGCCAGTGGATGGTGCCGTTGTTCGGGGCGCTGCTCCCCCTCCTCCTTCAATCTGACTGTGGGATCTCTTCTGACCCCCAGTCCTCACCGCAAGCCTCTGAATGGTGATCTCATGCCTTCGAGTCGCCGTCAATACTTTGTCAAAAGTCTGGTAATTGTGCCCCTCTATCAGTTGCAAGAGTTCAAGATGAAACCCTTGCTGAAATCTCATAGCCCTCTGGCTCTCTGTTGCTACCATCTCTGGGGCAAATCTACTCAATCTGCAGAATTCCGCTGCATAAGCATCTACAGTCTTGCCAGCCTGCCTGAGGCTGATAAACTTCTGCTGTAGCTCAAATTGCGCCACAACTCCATAGTACTTGGTCTTGAATCTTACTGTGAAATCGTCCCAAGCCACAGGACGTCTGATGCCCACTTCCTCTGATTCCCACCAATCGCGTACGAGATCCTGAAATAACAACTTCACTAGATCCACACGTTCTTCTGCCGGTACCTTAGCTGCTGTCAGAATAGCCTCCATAGCCTTAAGCCATGCATCCGCTGAAATGGCATCCTCTGTGCCCTCGAAACGGCGGGGGTTGTACTTGCAAAACCTGGCTGATGCTCCTGAATCAGTCCTCACTCCTCTTTCCAATGCCGTCTGCAATCCTTGATTGAGCAACACATTCTGCTCTTGTAGCTGAGTGTGCATGCACTGCTGGGCCAATATCTGATGTTGCTGAGCAGCCATCATTCCTCTAATGATCTCCAGAAGGGCTGGTGTGTCTACTTCCAAGGTAGGTGGAACTGTTGGTGGTGGTCGAACCTCCGGATACTGCGGTTCAGCTGTTGGTTCTACTATCACATCTTCTTGAATAGTCTCCTGAGGTGAGACTGGCCCTTGTTGCTGACCGACCTGGTCATGTTGCCCCTGTTGTTGCTGTCCAACTCTGACAGGTGCGGACGAAGTGCCTCTAAGAAAAGGGACAAAAGAACAATCAAACAACCGGACATGAAGGATCAATGAAGTCAAAGGATACTGGAATGTCAAGCAAGAGTTGAGAATAACGAATCAGGAGATCAAGGGGAAACATGTGTGATTGAGACATCCTATCAAAACACCCCACAAGTCTAAAATCAGACCTGCATGGGCCACCACTAAAACCTTGTCACGCCCCAGAACCAGAATACTGGAGAGCGGGAGAATGACTCAGCCAGCTACGTATTACGGGTAGATGAATACCGTATAATACGATCAATGCTGTCTAACCAGACGAGGGGGTGCATACTACATAAAGGTCTTGCTATGGTCATTACACATCTATTGTCACAACTCTACAACGATACCAGTGCGGTTAGGTTGCAGGTCTTACATAGCGTAATACAACGATCAAATCTAACCACGGTAATCATGCCTTGACCATAAAGTACACATGCTTCTTTTGTAGAAAATAAATAAATAAATAAATAAATAAATTAGATTGAAGCCTGCATGTGCATGTATGTCAATATTTCGGGATCAGCCAGTCGATTGCAATAGTTCATAACATGAACGTGTCTCATTCATTTATTTCAATAAGACGACTAGCCAGTCTCTTAGTTCCAACTAGGAACACATGATCAAATTAGTCAAGATAACCATCGTCATTAATGGTGACAAGGCATGAATGTCAATTAGTATTACATGGGGTCGAGTCTATAACTCCTCAGAGTTAAGTTCCAGCCTTACTGGGTATCCATATATCAATCCAGACACTTGGCACTAATACACAACTATAGGTATTAAAATATTAACATGCTAAGATTTTCGGGTTCATGCAAAAGGCGTAAGGATATAATAGGGAATTATCATGCCAACATTAAATGAATAAAATATAGAACAAATAAAACTCCCAAATTAGAAAGTCATGCTAACAAGTCTAAGCTAAGTCCAAAAGTCACGCAAGAATCGTATGCGTGAAAAGTACGCCAAGTCTGGCATGAAGGAGCAAGCGTAAAAGAAGTAGTACACTCAGGAAAGCGTGAGCGTGAAAAGTGAAGCGTGACAAGTGATGCGTGACAAGTGATACGTGACAAGTGATGCGTGACAAGTGATACGTGCTGGCAACGTGAGCGTATGAGCGTGACAAATAATTCACGCACGCGCAGCGTGAGGGCGAAAAGTCACGCACGCCAAAAGTCACGTAAAATGTGATCGTGAAAAGTCACGCACGCAAGCTCAGGGACATGAGCGTGAAAAGTCACGCACGCAGTACAAAGACAGGAGCGTGACTCAAATACACGCAGACAACGCGAGCGTGACTGAAAATATACGCACTCAAATGCGAGCGTGACTAAAAATACACGCACGCACAGAGTGGACGTGTGCGTGACTAAAACACACGCAGACACGTATGTAGAAGCATGGAATTTCACAACCAGAAAGACCTTGCGCCAGACACTACATGCGCCAGGACTCGCACAGAACACTTCACAGCAAAGTCAATAACCATGGACATTTGAAGAAGGACTTTTTATTTATATATAAAAGTCTATTACATGTCTAGAAAAGGTTGTACAAAGGAGAATTTCTACAAAGGAAAGATCCTAAGTCTACAGCCAGCGGCCACCATGTGCCTCCAGTTAGGTGCAGCAGTCACCATGCGCTGTCAGTCAGGCGCAGCATCACTATGCGCCTCCATCCAGGCGTATCCCGCCATCTCTTCAGCAGCTCAGTCATGTGCATCCAGCCCAGCTATGCGCATCCCTTCAGCCAAATTCTTCCAGCCAGGCTCACCTGGCCGAGCAGAGCCCAGTTATGTGCCGCTCTTCCAGCCAGGCTCACCTGATAAGTGCTTCGCCAAGCAAAGCATTTAACCCTCTGGCTGGAACCAAGGAAGAGAAGAGCACCGCAAATGTTGTGGCCAGGGGAGGCTTCGAAAGAGCCTCCAAAGCCGAAGGAAGACCGTGATCGAAACCGCGGCTAAAGCCTAGCACCGCCATTCCGATCTACGGCTCTTCCGGAACAACGGAGACGAGGCCCGAGCATCCCTATCTTTGGATGCAACAGGCACCTTCCGCCTGCCTCGGAAGCCCTCGACTCCGTCTTTTGGATGTAACAGTCACCTTCAAGTGCATCGAAGACAACACAGCGTCTCATCTTCACCCTCGGGAGCACTTCGTCAACAGAATGCACCCGCATGTTCAAGTTCATATTGGAAGTACGTGAGGGAATGAGAAGCAAATCTTCTCTCCATGCCACTATTTATAGGCCAGGCAGATCAAACCCACGCGCCAAGTGGATGGCCCTCCGAATTCCGTGCAATGAATTTACATTAAATGGATGAACCGGACGCCTCGAATTCAGCCAAACGGCTATTTATAGCACTCGAAGAGCGAGACAGCCGCATCATTAAAAGACATGTCCGATGCGCCAGCCAGACAGCGCATCACACGGACGCGCCCTTCGGCATCAGGCGCATCACACAGATGCGCCCTACAGTACTCGGCGTATTACAGAGGGTGCGCCCTAACACATCCCCATACCGAATGGAATGCCAACCGACGCGTCCACTCAGCTGTCCATCGAACGTCACCAACATTAAATGCTGAACTGACAGAGTTGGCAGCACGCCTCCCAAAGTCTGAACAGTTGACAGCTTTTTCAGAAAACGAAGCGTCGACAACGTCAGCATCATCATGACTTTATTTCGACGGCTACTGCCACGTGGCCACTCCACCATCAGTATGCGCCTCTACGGCCATGCGTCCATCAGCATGCGCCTCTACGGCCATGTGTCCAAATCAGTATGCGCCTCAAAAGCCATGCGCCTCAGACTGCTCTCTGATCCCGAAAGACAGAAGGAAAGTCGCATGCATGCGCCTCAAAAGCCATGCGCCCCAAATGGTTTGTAACTCCTAAAGGTTATGAGCCGCAGCCTCCTCCTGCGCCCAATCCAAGGCGCAGCTCACCAGATCACTTCTCTCCACCAAATCCGAGATCTTCGAACCATGAGTCGACGACACGTGTCTTTTGACTCAACTCATCCAAGATTTCAGCAACGGAAAGATCTTCTCTCTGCTACGTGCCGGCTCACAACAGCAGTATGAAGTGTTCTCCCCCTCGATCAGGGTGCAGCATCCGTGCGCCTCCATCAGCAACCTCCACGTGGCATCCTCACACCGGCGCATCCTGCATGCGCGCATGAGCAGCCAGTCTGCAAAACTATAAATAGAAGGATCATCTTCTTCACAGACACACAGAGACTCAGAACAAAAGACTCACAACACAGAGAGAATCGATAACAGAGAATCACCGAGAGGCAGTTCTAGACACTCAACGTCTTCCTCCTCTCAGCAAGCTCCAGCACCCAGAGCAATCAACACCTTCAGAGAACCGATAACCGTCGTCAGCCGGTCAACGGAGTCAACGCATTACCACTCGCTCCATTGGCACTAAGGACCCAGCTTAAACAAAAGTGTACTCCTAGGACTACATCTAAGTCCTATACTGTATCACTGTTCTGTTTGTATTAAGATTTCAATCAAAACAATTTTAATGGCAAACAAGCTGGCGACTCTGCTGGGGACTTCTTTCTCCTCTACCGAGAAAGTTGTGTCACAAGCCGACGACGTGAAGGTGGGCGCCTCCCACAAGACGCTGGTAGTGCGCCTCAATCAACAGGCGTACGAGGAGTTCATTTCTGAAGGAAGTACGAGTCCTTCGAAGCGGCCGTTGAAGCCGAAGAAGACCCGTGCAGTCTGGGTGCGCAAAGTCGACGCCTCGGGCACCACCGTTGAAGGGGATGCGCCCGTCCAGCCTTCCCTTCCTGCTGACGTCCTCAGCAGTCAAGGTGCGCCCGCTGATGCAGTGCATCTCTCGGGGAAGCGTGCGGCTGACCACGTTCCCCAGCCATCTTCCTCTCAGGCGAGGAAGATACGTCGACGGAGCAGGGGCGCAGCCAATGCCCCGTGCATCACTTCTGATGCGCCATAAAGAGCCTCTGTCTTTGACAGACTCACTCGCTGTAATGGAGAGGAGAATTTGGATGCTGAGTACTATGCGCCCCAGCGGGCTGGTACGAAGAAATCCAAGGCGGCACGGGCCATGCGCCACAAACGTGCTATCCCAGCAGCCGGCCAGAGGCACGCGCTTACGATCACGCGCGCTGCCGATGGCAAGCTGTACAAGGTTGACTCAAGTGCTTCTGCACCAACAACGAGTCGACCTTCAAAGTCCTCATCTCGCTTGGGCGCATTTACTGCGTGCACAACCAAGCCGAGAGAGGCAAACTCAGTGGTCTTGAACTTCCGCGCCTCCTCTGGTTGTGCGTTTGAGGTCCGTTCAAGTTACTTCAAATGCTGTGGTTCCCCCACTACTAATCGTGATGCCTGCTTGGTATTAGATCAGGGGGCGCAGCACTCACCCGACCACCCCGGCGCTTGGCCCTGCCATGCGCCTGAGAGGGGTGTGAGGGTAGCACTCTCCTCCAATGACCTGCGCAACGTGATCACTCACAAGTGCCGGTCAGGAGAGTTGACCAACAAGCACGATACGCCTCTCACGGGGCATACTTGTGCAGTGGTCACCATCAACTGCTGTTGCAAGACGGCAGTACCGCCAAAGCAGTCGGTCTTCCAACGGCTACAATCATCGACACCCCTCCGACATCGCCTTGGGACGAAGGTGTCAGCAGAAGAGGAGCTAAAGGTTGCTTCATGCAACGTGATCTCCAACTCCTCATCTGTCCGGAAGACGACTGCCAATTCCTCGTCTTCATCCAAAAGCCAGCCGAGGAAAACCAAGGCAGCTGTCTCGACCTCTGGAGTGTTCGAAGGCACTCGGTCGAGGAAGAAGTTCTTGGGGGAAGCTGGAGGTAGCCAGACCCTTGTCGAGCCTCCTTCCGAAGACGAAGATGTCCAAAGCACAGCTGCGGCGGATCTTCATCAAGGCGAAGATGGCCTCCCTGAAGCCCCTCAAAATGACGATATCCTCCAGGACACCGCTGGGGGTAGTGCTGGAAACGAAGAGGCCCTTCAAGACAGAGCTGAGGGCAGTCAGGCCCTTGCAGATGCGCCTGTCGAAGACGAACTCCAGAATGTGGCTGGGGGTGGCCAAACACCAGGAGAAGTGACTCCCCCACATGAGAGCGAGGCTGAGAGCGAAGCCTCAACTAATCCATCCACTTCCGGCCGTGTCATGACAGTATACATGACCGGGGGTGATCTTGAGTCTGATGCGCCGCCACAGGACATTGTCCAGCGCATAGACTCGCTAGAGGGAGGACTCAAAACCCTCTCTGCCTCAATGCAAGCACTGACTCAAGCAGTGTTTGAGATGCGGTCGGCCTTGATCAGGACACCTTCAAATGGTCCCGACCTAGGAGCCAATGGAGAGTCGAGTGTGCCCCTCTAACGGACACCCTCAGACACAGAAGCACCCCGGACGTCGGAGCCCTCAAACGCTCCACTCCAGGTGGTACCTCCTTCCCCGACTCCTAGCTCCACGGAGGACGTGGTCGAAATGATCAAAGATCTGCGGGAGCGCTTCGAGTCCAAGAACAGGCAGGAGGAGCGCCAGAAGATGGGCATTCCCCAGCCTTATCCCCTTGAGTGGAACAAGGTGGTTTATCCCCCAAAGTATAAACCACAAACACTCACGCCGTATGACGGGAAGGACTCTCCACGACGGTACCTGACGTACTTCCAGTCGCAGACAGGGCATCTTCCGAAGGAGGACGCGCTCCTCACCAGCATCTTTGTTGGGGCCCTGAAAGGGGTGGCGTATGACTGGTACTGCAGCCTCCCCGATAATTCCATATCGTCCTTCGACGACCTGACACGCCTCTTCCTCGACCGCTTCTACGACGGTGGGAAGGACATGACGATGGCGTCTCTCATTGAGATACGCAAGAAGGACAAGGAAACGGTTCGGGCATTCATCGAACGCTTCCGTCAGGCCTGCTTCAGGCTACCTCCAGGCATGCCAGAGCATGCGCTTCTCTCCGCTTGCAGTATGAACATGCTGCCTACAGTAAAGCTCTGGCTTAACTCTACTCCCCCTCCCGACTGGAGCTCCCTAATCATCGAAGCTGAAGCTGCAGAGAAGAAGGCGGCCAATGCACGTCTTCTGGGTGTTAGCTTCCCCGCCTTTGACGATAAGGGGAAAAAGTCCGCAATCAACAACTCCGGACGAGAAACAAAAGGGAAACAGGCATTGACTGTTAATGCCTCGAAAGGCGCATCTACGCCTACTCAAAAGCCTCCACTGGCACCGAGACCCAAGGAGGTTTATTCATTCAATGATGACGACACCCTGCAACTCTTTGAGATACTGAAGCAGGGTGACAAGATCAAGCTTCCGGACCCAAAGCGGCCCGATGAAGTCGGGAAAGTGGACAACCCGAGGTACTGTCACTACCATCAGTTTGTCGGACACCCGACTAAGGACTGCTACGTCCTCAAAAATTACATCCAGCGCATGATCAATGCGGATGTAATCTCCGTCGACTACGAAGAGAAGACGGTGTCAGCTAATGTGGTGTCACTTCAGTTCGGCACCTTGCCGCCGACTACCATACAAGATGGCGTCGTCCCCATCCCTAAGGCGACAATGGAGGTGGTGAACTTGCTATCCACCCGTGACAATGTGAGTGGACTTGTCCCACTCACCACATCTCGAGGAGAGGTCCTCTGGGTTCACCCTGACCTCGTCTCCGAGGTAACTCAACCGGAGGTACGCCCTACCTCCAAAGCAAAAGGCAGGAAGGTCAAGTCTTGCCGCACGGTCTCTTCTTCAACGGAAGAGGCGCTTCCTGTGCAGACGCGTGCGCAACAGAACTCCCAGCCCGGTGAAGCTGCCGCCGAAGTGGTGCCTCCTGGCACCATCCCTGAGGAGGGTCCATCCAAGCCCTCAGCAGCCAATAAACAAAAGCAAGTGGAGGCCCGTTTCGACAGACCTCTGCGGAAAGAAAATGCTTCGGGGCTAGCCAAGCCCCACAATTTTGACATTCTGGCGCAACTGGCCAGTACTCCTGCACGTTTGTCTTTGTTCGAGCTCCTGCGTCTCTCCAAGGACTCCCGAGAAGCTCTCTGCGAAGCTCTGAAGGATGCCGAATCCTTTCTCAGTCAAATCAAGCAGCCTGAAGACCTCCCAACTACTTGTGCACACTGTCATTGTGCGAATGAAGTTATCCCGAACATAACTTTCACCCAACAAGACATGCTGCTCAAGCATCACCGACATAACCGACCGTTGTATTACACAGGATACATCGGTTCGGTAAAGGTGAGCAGGATTCAGATCGATCCGGGGTCTTCCCTAAGCATCATTCCAAAGGCGCTGCTATCAAAGCTGGGGATCCCAATGTACCGGCTGGCGCCCTCCAATACGACCATCAGTGGCTTCAACGCTAGCAAGAGCGAGCCACTGGGCAAGATCCGGCTGAAGTGTCACATCGGCAGCCTCAAAACTGAGGTGACTTGTTATGTGGTGGATGCCGAGGTCAACTACAACATCTTACTCGGACGACCATGGTTACATGAGTACATGGTGGTGCCCTCCACGCTCCACCAATACATAAAATATGTATCCACCAACGGCGTCATCCGGACGAAGTTTGCAGATATCGATCCCTTCAAAGGGATTGAGGCCTACTTCACCAATTTCGACTTGTACAAGCCACTTGACGAGGAGGAAGCCAACGACGCCGATGATGAAGCAGAAACGGCAACAGAGCCGGACTTGGAGCCCGAAATGACTCCCGACGCCCCCTTGAAAATCCGATTGAAGGGCAAGCCTCCCCAGAAGGCACCTCCAATGAGCATCATGCTATCAGGGAAAGCACCGACTCACGAAGCTCCCCTGAAGATACGCCTCAAGGGAAAGCCACCTCAAACAGCGGCTCCCCTGGTGGTAAAATTATAAGGGAAGGCGCCACTCATCGGGGGCGCAACCGAGGCACCTCTCAAGGTGCGTCTTAAAGGCAAGCCGCCGCAGTCATCCAAGATGCCGGAGAGGGCTCACATAACCCTCTCAGACCCCAAAGTCAGAGCGGTAGAGGACTCTCCTGATCCGGCCCCAGTGCTTACAGATGAGGAGCTTGGCGAATATATCTCTGCTGATGTAGACGCACCCTCCTTAGACAATGTAATCCCAAGGGATAAAATCTCGCACTTTATCAATAATAGAGTGTCTTTCAATTATTCTTGTCTTCCACACTGGAATGCCATGTATACATTAGACAACGCTCTACGGTCGTTGCAAACACAAATAACGACCGTCCACCATAATCGAGTGGCCCCGTCTCAAGGAGTCTTCATAATCCCCCCACGAAGCCGAGACGAAGGCACCATCATCTCGGGCAAAGTCGAGCGTCATCAGGACCTTCCGTCAATCGAGCCCGAACCTGATACCGGCAGAGTATAAGTCTATCGGTACACGGATACGACAAGGCACATCATCCAAAAGATGGGCTACGACCTGAAAAGCAACAAAGGCTTAAACTACGGCAAGGGTCGGCATCTCCTTGTCCGGCTTTCGATGCCCAATGGAAAGCCACAGGATTACTATAATCGGACTCGACGGGGGTTAGGCTATGTCACGCCGCCATCAACTCCAGAGAGTTCAGACGCAGAAGACATAGAACATTCCCACTCGTCTGAAGCATCGACGTGGGATTCCGATACCAGTATCGGATCAGTCTTCAGGAAAGTGCTGTCAGCTAACATGACATCGGCGCAACCTCATAAAGATGAAGGCGAAGACCAACCGCCGAAACCCTTCGAAGAGGAACCCTGGGCTCAACGCCTAAGAGAACAATGGGAGTCTCGTTTTGAGTTACGAGAACCTCCCACCGAAGACGAAGTCGAGCAGATCGACCTCGGGGATGGGTCTTCTTCTAAACCCATCTTCATCAGCAAAAGCTTGGAAGGAGAAGACCGAGAATCTTTAGTCCAACTGGCTAAAGAGTATATTGACGTCTTCGCCTGGAGCTACGAAGACATGTCGGGTCTCGATCCACAGATCGCGATGCATAGGTTGAACATCTTACCAGATGCCAAACCTACCAAACAACAACAGCGACGCTTCCGCCCGGACATCATGAATGCCATCGATCAGGAGGTGGACAAGTTCTTGACCAGTGGCTTCATCCGTGAGGAACAACACCCGGACTGGGTAGCCAACGTCGTCCCTGTCACCAAGAAGAACGGGAAGATACGAGTCTGTATCGACTTCAGGGATCTCAACTCTGCCTGCCCGAAGGATGAATTCCCGCTCCCAATTACCGATGTAATGATCGACAACACATGTGGCTTTGAACGCATATCCTTCATGGACGGGTATTCAGGCTACAATCAAATCAAGATGTTCCCCGATGACGCAAAACACACGTCATTCAGGACTTCGAAAGGTGTTTTTTGCTACACAGTAATGCCCTTCGGCTTGAAGAATGCCGGTGCAACATACCAACGAGCGATGAGTACCATCTTTCGTCAACATCTTCGCAAGACAGTTGAGTGCTATGTTGATGACATCGCAGTCAAGAGCCGCCTCAAAAGAGATCACCTACAGGACCTGAGGACGGTCTTTGATCTCATGCGGGCACATCAACTCAAAATGAACCCCGCTAAATCCTTCCTGGGGTTTCTAGCGGCAAATTCTTGGGCTTTGTCATCACGGCAAAAGGCATTCATGTCGATCCCGAGAAGACTAAAGCCATCCTCAACATGGACCCTCCGAAGAACCTTCGAGAACTTCGGGGCTTACAGGGACGTCTGGCATACATCCGGAGGTTCATAGCAAACCTCTCCGGTAAATGTCAACCCTTTACTCAGCTCATGAAGAAGGGAGTCTCTTATGTCTGGACAGAGGAGTGCCAAAAGGCTTTCGACGACATCAAGGCTTACTTGACAAGCCCGCCAGTCCTAGTGGCACCTGTCGCCGGCAAACCATTCCTCCTCTACGTCCGTGCCATGGATCATTCCCTCGGCGCTTTACTGGCTCAAAACAGCGATGCAGGCTACGAGCAGGCAATCTACTACCTCAGTCGAACACTCATCGGGGCCGAACACCGGTACAACCCCGTTGAAAAGGAGTGCTTGGCTTTGGTGTTTGCCATTCAGAAGACTCGTCATTACGTCTCGGGCCAGACAATTCACGTCATCTCCCGAGTCAATCCACTCAGAGTTCTCATGACAAAGCCAGGGTCATTAAACTCTCGGCTGGCTACATGGGCGATCCTACTAACGCCATACAACATGGTGTTTGTCCCGCAGAAGGCGGTCAAGGGTCAGGCTCTGGCTGACTTTTTAGCTGCACACCCCATCCCAGAATCTTCAAAACTCTATGAAGACATCCCGGATGAAGTCCAAGAATCAAACGTCACTGAAGGAAGCCCCGTTTGGCGGATGTTCTTCGATGGCGCTTCAAGAACAGGCCCCAACGACCAAATCATCGCAGGAGTGGGGGTAGTCTTGGTCTCCCCCGATCAGCTGGTCATCCAGTGCACATACTCTCTTTCGAAGCCGTACTCCAACAATGTTGTTGAGTACAATGCACTCGTCATGGGACTCCAGCTAGCACAACAGCTGGGGGTGGATCGTCTGGAAGCCTACGACGACTCAAAACTCGTCGTAAACCAGATTCGAGGGCAATACGAGGTTCGCCATGAAGATTTGATCCCTTACCATGAAGTTGCATTGAACATCATTTCAACCTTCACTGGGTTCTTCATCGAACATGTACCCCGTCTACAAAACTTGGAGGCTGACGCTCTGGCTGGCCTCGCAGCCTCATTGGCCGCGCCCCTTGGGACTCAATACTATGTCACGGTAACTGGCCGAGACTTGATTTATCCCAGAAACAACCTATGTTTGCAAATGGCTCACGCCGTGCCGACAAACACCGATGTTAATGTCCGAGACTGGAGATTCCCGTTCATCGATTTCGCCGTCTACGGAATCCTTCCGGAAGATCCGAAGGAAGCCGTCTCAGTCAGGAGACGCTCTCTTCGATTCTACTACGATACAGCCACTAAAACGCTGTACCGACGCTCCTTCGACGGGCTTCTCCTTCGATGCCTGTCTAACGAAGAAGCGGCCGAAGCTCTTCGAGAAGCTCATGACGGAACTTGCGGAGCTCACCAACCAGGTCCTAAGTTGCAAGATCGACTGCGACGTATGGGCTACTACTGGCCAACCATGGCCGCCGACGCAGTGGAATATGCTAAGAAGTGCCATACATGCCAACTTCATGCAGACTTCATACATACACCGTCTGAACCTCTACATCCTACAGTCGCCTTCTGGCCATTCGAAGCCTGGGGCATGGACATTGTAGGACCAATCACCCCTCCTTCATCAAGAGGACATCGTTTCATCCTGGCCATCACCGATTACTTCTCCAAATGGGCGGAAGCAGTCCCACTAGCGGAAGTAAAAAGCTCCAGGGTGGTCAGCTTTATCAAACACCATGTCATTTACCATTTCGGAGTACCCAGGCGAATCATTCATGACAATGGTCCCCAGTTCATCAGCCACATTTTCAGCAGGTTCTGTGACAAGAATCGTATTCAAAACGTGGCCTCAACTGCCTACAATCCGGCAGCAAACGGATTGGCCGAGGCATTCAACAAAACTATCGTCAGGCTGCTCAAAAAGGTCGTGTCATCCAACAAACGCGACTGGGACGAAAAGCTCGGCGAATGTCTTTGGGCCTACCGCACAACGGTACGGACCGCAACAGGCAACACACCATTCTCCCTGGTCTACGGGAGCGAAGCGGTACTACCTCTCGAGATCCAGATCCCCTCACTCCGAGTAGCGATCACAAACAAACTCACAGAAGAAGACAATCAACGTCGTCGTCTGCGGGAACTGGAGGCACTTGACGAAAAATGTCTCCTAGCTCAACAACGCATCGAACTTTACCAAGCCCGTATATCACAGGCTTTCAACAAGAAGGTCAAGCAAAGAACTTTCCAAGTTGGCGACCTAGTTTTAGCAGTCAGAAGGCCAATGGTGTTAACTCACAAGACACCAGGGAAGTTCGAGCCCAAATGGGAAGGACCCTTCATCATTGAGACGGTATACTCAAACGGTGCTTACCGCCTCGCCAAACCTAATGGGGACTTGTTCATGATGCCCATCAACGGCAAGTTCCTAAAGAAGTACTATTCTTGACATCCTCCAAGACATGTATTTCCCCAAACAACCTCTTTTCACAAAAACAAACGCTTTCGGAACCCAGCTGTTCCGTGGCATCCTTCCGTAGAAAGATAACCACGTCCACATTACCTCTGAGTTGTCTCTCTACATCCTACAAAGCGGAACCTTACATTTCGTGAGCTTACGCTATCCTTCATGTTTACCACGTCCACATTACCTCTGAGTAAACATCCCGTACAAACAACTCCTGTGTTGTCGTACATTGATCGCAGAACTTCCACGTCCACATTACCTCTGAGTTGTTCAGCGTATCCCCCAGGATCATTCCTACCACGTCCATAAATACCTCTGAGTAGGAAGATTCTATCATTTGAACCTAATGATTGCCATGTCCACATTACCTCTGAGCAAACATGTTGGTTCCTTCAAACTTATTATCTGTACCTAAAAACCAAGGTGCGCAAAAGATAATAGGTCCACATAAATCATCAAGTTCATGAGATCAAAAATGAACACATCACAAAAAAAAAGATAGTGTATTTCTTTATTTTTCAAAAAAAAGGAGTACAGAAATACGCTATTTCCCCAGCAAGAGTTGCAAAAACACATAAAAAGAAGAGAAACTACAGTCCCCGATCCTCTCCAGGGTGGGATGAGAGTTCTCTGACTCGACGTCTCAGGTCGACAGTACGAGTTTCCACAGTCGCCTGGACTCGCAGCTCGGCTTCTTGACGCATTAATCCGACAGCCTCAGCGGAAGTTTTACTCTCATACTTCTCATCAAGCTGTCGTCGCTGCTGAGCCAAAGCAAGGGTCCGCTGAGTAAGAGTCGCTTCCTCTTGCTTGAATGCCACGTGTTCAGCCAGGACACGATCAGCTTCTAGTTGAAGTTGGGCCCGCTGGTCTTCAAGACGGCGCATCTAAGCATCAACCTCTGCGATGTTAGCGTCCACCGCAGCCCGCTTCTCCGTCGTCTTCTCCATAGATTGAGACAACTGCTCCGCCGCAGCCTCAGTCCCAGCCACTTCACGCTCCCAACTGCTCACATCGGCTCGATAGGAAGCCTCGATTTCAGCCATCAACTTCCCTATCTCTGCATCTATCAAGACAGAGAGGTCATTTCGTTGGATGTGCTGCAGTTCTGCGAGCCGCTCATCCAGCTCAATCACCGAAACCTCCAGAATTTCGGCCATATGGCCATGGCCTTGGTGAACACGGATCAGCTCGATACAAGGCATTGCCAAAGCTTTTGCTGTCGCAAAGCTCCCCTTGCCATCCATCACTGCAGATACACCTTTCTCCAGCATTTTGTACACTCCCTCGACGAGGAACTTCACATACTCGTCGGCATCCGCCAGCACCTGCGGCGTCATAACAGATGTTGGGGGAGCTACTACAGTTTGCGGACCGGAGGAAGATCCGCCAACCTCGATCTGAGAGGTTTGAACCTCGGCAGCAATAGACTCTTCATCAACAGGAGCCAGAATGCTAGCCCGAGGAGCCGAAGGAACAGAAGGAGCCGGCACATGTGTCGTGATAGTACCCCAAGTGGAAGGAGCAACAGAGGGTTCTACATCCTTACCCTTCTCAAGCCCGGAGAAATCACCGACGTCGACGGCCACCTCTTCTACCTCCGACGTTCTATCAGCATCAGCTACCTCCCCCGGCAAAACGGGGAGATCAACATTTATCTCCTGGCCAGCCCCAGGAGACAAGACCGGCAGAAGGGTCTCATTCGTCTCAAGTCCCTCCACAGGGATAAAATCTGTTGCTACCGCCTGATCGATAGCCATCTCTATGTCCATGGTTGAAGCCAAGGAAGGATTTGGCAATGATTCAGCCGACCTCCCTTCATCATGACAAGGACGGGAATCAACCCTCTCCTCTATCCTCACTGCTTCTGCTGCCCCCGCAACGGACCCTTGCAACGCTGGAGGGATGTCACCAGAAGGCGACGAACTCCAATCCACTTCATCATCAGGATACCTCGAGTCTGTAGGACCCTCAGCGTCCAAGGCCTCCACGGCAGATGGTACTATCCCAGAAGTTGTTGCGACTTCAAAGTCAGGAGATACTAAAACCTCCGCGGGAACATCTTCGGGACCCTCCTCCACAGGAGACATCATCATTGGTGGAATGCGCTCCTCAGAAGAGCCTGCCACCTCCTTCGGCTTACTGGTGCCCGGTTTCGAAGCACGAGACTTCTTCTTTAGCAGTAAAGAACCAGTCTTCTCTGATCTTCAACATCTTCGCTTCGGAAGAGACTAATCGGTCGCCAAACAGAAAGGCAGGCTTTAAGAAAGTCACGCCTTCAGAATCAGCAGACTTCAGTTTACCGCTCTCCATCATACTCTGGAGGAAAAGCGGCAACTGGACCTGGATTTGTAGCATCCTCTCACGAGGTTGGTCCTGAAGGATAGCATCCTTTGCAGGGTTGATCACCGCCTCATCAAAATCAACTCCCATCTGACAAAGAGAAGCGTCCAGGAGGACCTCATTCAACAAAGGGATCGTCATCGACACTGGCACAACAAAAGTGGAAGTCAGGCAAAAAGACAAAATATGTCAAGCAGACTGGCGCATTGCCAGGGTATGAACCCATGCGCATCTGCTTTGGCGCATCATCAGGGCATAGGCCCATGCGCGTCAGCATGTCTCGGCGCATCATCAGGGCGTAAGCCCATGCGCGTTGGCATTGGAGCTTCGGCGCATTATCAGAGCGTGAGCCCATGCGCGTCAGCAAAGGCTTCGGCGCATCTTCAGGGATTAAAACCCATGCGCGTCAGCCATTAAAACCTCGGTGCATGATAAAGGTATAAACCTATGCACGTCGGCAGGATAGAACCTCGGCGTATCATCAAAGACCGAAGTCTATACGCGTCGGCAGTTAGGGCACAGGGCCCAAAGCAGAGACGAAACCCACCTGTCACCTCAGGACGAACGTCGGCAAGAGTCGCAAGAGTGATAGGTACATCCTCATCGGCGGACTCCTTCGCTTTCTCCTTCCCCTTGCCGGCAGCACCGCGAGGAGTCTTGGGAGCCATTCTCTCGAGGAAGGAGAAGTTAGGGTTTTGAAGAAGAAACTCTAAAGAAGCAGAGGCACAGAGAAGAAGAACCCTTTCTCTCTCCAACTCTTACCTATTTATAGGGCTTGGTCGCACGTGTGAACAGATGACGTATGATCTCAACCGTCACCTCGGGTTCTGCAAGGATAGCAGCAAATAAAACCAAAAGATCATCATTAATCTTTTCGGTTACCGAGGCACCATCATCATTAACTGAGAAGAGCATGCGCCCGAACAGGCATGCGCCCAGAAATCATACGCCCTGACCTCCATGCTTCTTATTCAAAGTATTCCAAAACTTATTCAAAAGTTTTGAAAACTTTGAAGGGGGTCTTGTAGAAGCATAGAATTTCACAACCAGAAAGACCTTGCGCCAGACACTACATGCGCCAAGACTCGCACAGAACACTTCACAGCAAAGTCAATAACCATGGACATTTGAAGAAGGACTTTTTATTTATATATAAAAGTCTATTACATGTCTAGAAAAGGTTGTACAAAGGAGAATTTCTACAAAGGAAAGATCCTAAGTCTACAGCCAGCGGCCACCATGCGCCTCCAGTTAGGCGCAGCAGTCACCATGCGCTGTCAGTCAGGCGCAGCATCACTATGCGCCTCCATCCAGGCGCATCCCGCCATCTCTTCAGCAGCTCAGTCATGTGCATCCAGCCCAGCTATGCGCATCCCTTCAGCCAAATTCTTCCAGCCAGGCTCACCTGGCCGAGCAGAGCCCAGTTATGTGCCGTTCTTCCAGCCAGGCTCACCTGATAAGTGCTTCGCCAAGCAAAACATTTAACCCTCTGGCTGGAACCAAGGAAGAGAAGAGCACCGCAAATGCTGTGGCCAGGGGAGGCTTCGAAAGAGCCTCCAAAGCCGAAGGAAGACCGTGATCGAAACCGCGGCTAAAGCCTAGCACCGCCATTCCGATCTACGGCTCTTCCGGAACAACGGAGACGAGGCCCGAGCATCCCTATCTTTGGATGCAACAAGCACCTTCCGCCTGCCTCGGAAGCCCTCGACTCCGTCTTTTGGATGTAACAGTCACCTTCAAGTGCATCGAAGACAACACAGCGTCTCATCTTCACCCTCGGGAGCACTTCGTCAACAGAATGCACCCGCATGTTCAAGTTCATATTGGAAGTACGTGAGGGAATGAGAAGCAAATCTTCTCTCCATGCCACTATTTATAGGCCGGGCAGATCAAACCCACGCGCCAAGTGGATGGCCCTCCGAATTCCGTGCAATAAATTTATATTAAATGGATGAACCGGACGCCTCGAATTCAGCCAAACGGCTATTTATAGCACTCGAAGAGCGAGACAGCCGCATCATTAAAAGACATGTCCGATGCGCCAGCCAGACAGCGCATCACACGGATGCGCCCTTCGGCATCAGGCGCATCACACAGATGCGCCCTACAGTACTCGGCGCATTACAGAGGGTGCGTCCTAACACATCCCCATACCGAGTGGAACGCCAACCGACGCGCCTACTCAGCTGTCCATCGAACGTTACCAACATTAAATGCTGAACTGACAGAGTTGGCAGCACGCCTCCCAAAGTCTGAACAGTTGACAGCTTTTTCAGAAAACGAAGCGTCGACAACGTCAGCATCATCATGACTTTATTTCGACGGCTACTGCCACGTAGCCACTCCACCATCAGCATGCGCCTCTACGGCCATGCGTCCATCAGCATGCGCCTCTACGGCCATGCGTCCAAATCAGTATGCGCCTCAAAAGCCATGCGCCTCAGACTGCTCTCTGATCCCGAAAGACAGAAGGAAAGTCGCCTGCATGCGCCTCAAAAGCCATGCACCCCAAATGGTTTGTAACTCCTAAATATTATGAGCCGCAGCCTCCTCCTGCGCCCAATCCAAGACGCAGCTCACCAGATCACTTCTCTCCACCAAATCCGAGATCTTCGAACCATGAGTCGACGACACGTGTCTTTTGACTCAACTCATCCAAGATTTCAGCAACGAAAAGATCTTCTCTCTGCTACGTGCCGGCTCACAACAGCAGTATGAAGAGTTCTCCCCCTCGATCAGGGCGCAGCATCCGTGCGCCTCCATCAGCAACCTCCACGTGGCATCCTCACACCGGCGCATCCTGCATGCGCGCATGAGCAGCCAGTCTGCAAAACTATAAATAGAAGGATCATCTCCTTCACAGACACACAGAGACTCAGAACAAAAGACTCACAACACAGAGAGAATCGACAACAGAGAATCACCGAGAGGCAGTTCTAGACACTCAACGTCTTCCTTCTCTCAGCAAGCTCCAGCACCCAGAGCAATTAACACCTTCAGAGAACCGATAACCGTCGTCAGCCGGTCAACGGAGTCAACGTATTACCACTCGCTCCATTGGCACTAAGGACCCAGCTTAAACAAAAGTGTACTCCTAGGACTACATCTAAGTCCTATACTGTATCACTGTTCTGTTTGTATTAAGATTTCAATCAAAATAATTTTAATGGCAAACAACGTACAGACGTGTGCGTGACTAAAATACACGCAGACACGTACAGACGTGTGCGTGACTAAAATACACGCAAACACGTAAGGACGTGTGCGTGACTGGACTGATGTTTACGCAAGCACGTAAGAACGTGTGCGTGAAACATCTCCCAAACTCCAAGTCCCATGGAGCCTTGTTCCAGTGCCAGAAATACACGCTAAGTTGGTGGATCAAGAACCCATGAACAGCCGAAATACTATAACTTAGATATAGAGAAAATCAGCCGTAGAAATCAAAAATGCTAAGAACTAATCTCTCTTGGAATCACAAGAAGAAGGCAAATGAACCAAAAAATGGGTGATTGAGAAGCAAGTTTGCACTTGCCTTGTCCTGCTGCTGGTAGGTGGTAGGGAGTAATGAGAGGAAGAAGAAGAAGTAATGGTGAGAATGAAGTTATGAGGAGAGAGAATGGAGAGGGTCGCTTTAAATAGGGGAAGTGGTGGTAGGTAGGAGTTAATGGGCCGGGTTTAAGGGGGTCCAGCAAACCGAAATCCAATAACACTAAAGCAGCAAATAAAATGCAGGTAATAAAATTACAGAAATATAATTGCAGAAATAAAATTAACATGAAAATTTAAAGAGCAGATAATTAATTAACATGAAACTAAAGGAATTTAAATACAGAATAATACATGATAAATACTAACTAAATACACATGAGTTGTACATGTATAAAAATACGCATTCTGGGAACGGGGAGTGACAAAAATACTTCTACATGGCACAAACTTGTGCCCCACTACACCTCATGTGCACACCTCAACACAAGCAATGCATTATATTGAGATACTCACCATTTGGTGTAGCCGATGTGGAACTATCTTTTCTAGTCCAAAGGCAAAAACACCAACAATCCCCCACATATCTCAATATATGGGTTGAGCGTTCCCCACAGTGACTGCCCATCATGCATTAGGAGAGATGTCACTACGACTTGAATCTTCCCGCATAGGTTAAATAACAGCATGATACAAGAATGGACTAAGCCTTGAATTCTGCACCATAACTGCAATTCTTCCTACTCACATAATAACATCAACTGTACTTCTGGCTGCACATTGAAGGCCCTGTGCCAGCCTGGTTTCAGTGTATAATTTTGGGCGTCTACAAGTTTACCCTCAAGAGACGGCCTGATATCTCTTTCCATACACTATAGGTGAGTTCTTTATTAAAGAGATATGGCATGAAGCCTTGCGCTTCCTTGCGGTGCTACGCCGCTATGACATGGCCTGAAGCCGAGGCATTACCCCTACCTGGAAACCTCATCGTAGTGTCATACTACTGTAGCATGAGGTCACAAGCCTCTTTGTAGTGCCAAACTACCCAGCATGAAGCCTAAGGCTTCCTTGCGGTGTTACGCCGCAACGACATGGCTTGCAATGCCGAGGCTTTACCCCTACCTGGGTACCTCATCGTGGTGTTGTGCCACTGTAACATGGGGCCATCCTCCCCTTTGTAGTACTGTCTACAACTCTTTAATTACGTCATACAGCATTAGGCTACCTGCCTATTTGCGGTGCTACGCCGCTATGACTTGGCTTGCAAAGCCGAGGCATTACCCCTACCTGGGAACCTCATGGTGGAGTCACCCCACTGTAGCATGGAGTTTCACTCCTTGTAGTGCTGCTCTACCGTGCTTTCTGTAAAGCACACCAGGCATTCACTCTGCCTGAGAACTCATTAAGGCGTTTAAGCCAACCTTCCACAGGATCTATTTTTTTCGCAGAAAATACATAGTAGACAACAGTGGTTATGGGTCCGTATCCCTTTCATGTTCCAGAGAACAAGTACCCACTGTTACCTGATAGTTTCCCAGTCAGTGATCCTCCTTTGAACCAAAAGTTAGATGCCTAGTAGATTTCTTTTTGAACTAATAGCATAAAACTTTATGGTAGGATTACAAAGACACACTATCAGAATGCCTTCAAACCCATTTTACAAGCTGTGTCATCGACCAGCTGGCGCTTGAGGCCCTTGGTGAACGGATCCGCCAGGTTCTCCTGACTCCGAACATCAATTACTGCAATAACACCTCTCTTGATAAGATCGTGTACTGCTCTGTGCTTTAACCGCACCGTTCTCTTCTTCCCGTTAAAGAGTTCATTTGATGCCACTGCTGCTGCCGCCTGGTTGTCACAGTATATCGGTATTATCGGTATCTGAGCCCCAACCACCGGAAGATCATACATGAGCTCCCGAAGCCACTCTGCTTCATCTGCAGCAGCATCCAATGCAAAGAATTCAGATTCCATGGAGGAGCGAGATAACATAGTCTGCTTCTTCGACTTCCACGATATAGCAGCTCCGCCCATGGCGAATACGAATCCATCTGTGGAATACTCGCTCTCCATATCTGAACACCAGCTAGCATCACTGAAGCCTTCCACTACTGACGGATCTCCGCTGTAGAAAAGTGCATATGTCTGAGTTTTCTTGAGATATCTCATAACACGCTTCACAGCTTTCCAGTGCTCAACGCCTGGATTGCTAGTGAACCGACTCAGCATTTCCACGACAAAAGCTATGTCAGGCCTTGTGGCAGTAGTAGCGTTCATCAAGCTTCCGATGATGCTAGCGTACTCCAACTGCCTGACGCTTTCCCTCGAATTAGGCTCCAGCTTCAGATCACTCCGGTACGGTATATCAATTATGGGAAGATCTTGATACCCGTAGCGAGTGAGCATCTTCTCAATATAATGAGATTGTGACAGCGCTATTCCAGTGCCTGTCCGGATGATCTTGAGCCCCAAGATTACGTCGGCATCCCCCTAGTCCTTCATACTGAACTTGGTCGAGAGGAATTTCTCTGTCTCTATGACGCAGCTTAAATCCGTACCTAGGATTAGCATGTCGTCCACGTAAAGACAAACGATTACTCCTCTTCCGTCAGCAAACTTCGTATAGACACACTTATCTGTTTCACTGACACTGTAGCCATTTGACCTTATCACCTTGTCAAACTTCTCATGCCACATTTTGGAAGCTTGTTTCAAACCATACAAAGACTTCATCAACTTGCAGACTTTGTCTTCCAGACCTCTGACGATAAAACCTTCTGGTTGTTGCATGTAAATCTCTTCGGTCAGCTCGCCATTAAGGAATGTCGTTTTCACATCCATCTGATGTATCACCAGCTTGTGTATTGCTGCTAGAGCAATTAACAATCTGATGGTTGTCATCCGAGCTACTGGAGCATAAGTGTCAAAGTAGTCGATCCCCTGCTTCTGAGCAAACCCCTTGGCCACTAGCCTGGCCTTGAACTTGTCAATGGTTCCATCTGCTTTCATCTTCTTCTTGAAGATCCATTTACATCCGATGGGTCTTGCTCCTTCTGGCAGGTCAACCAATACCCATGTTTGTTGGAGGTGATTGAGTCAATCTCGTTGTCTATCGCCTCCTTCCAGAATACAGCATCTCTGGTCTTCATCGCCTCATCATAGGTAAGCGGATCTGCTTCTACATGATAGATGACGAAGTCATCTCCGAAGTCTTTCGGCCTCCTCGTTCGCTTAGTTGACGGCTCAGCGAGTTCTGGTTCAGCTGGTGTCTCCTTGACGACAGCTTCATCTTGGACTACTGGTTCATTAAAGACTTCTGTCTGCTTTGTACCCTCATCATTCTTCGGAAGATCCGCTAGAACAATATTCTTGTGTTTTGCAAACTTGTCTTCAAAGTATTCAGTATCGCGAGATTCGATGATATGGTTTGACTCGATATCAAGGAATCTCCGAGCATCACTCTTCTCGACATACCCCAAGAAGATCGCCTTCGTAGTCCTTGTCCCCAGCTTCTGAATCTTCAGATCCGGGAGCTTCACATAAGCCAGACACCCCCACACTCGAATGTCATTCAAGTTAGGTCTGACTTTGAACCAGAGTTCATGAGGAGTTATGTCGGAAGTAGCATATGACACTCTGTTCAGAATGAACGTTGCCGTTAGTGCAGCTTCTCCCCAGTAGCACTTTGGAAGACCCGCAGTCAACAGCATGGAGTTCATCATCTCTGTCAACGTTCTGCTACTCTGTTGGATTGAGGAGAGTACGGAGCCGTCGTCTCATTGATGATTCCATGTTCTTTGCAGAATGATAAGAATTCATGAGACCGATACTCCCCGCCTCGATCACTCCTTAACCTCTTGAGTTGTTGTCCAATTTGCCGCTCAGCCTCGGCCCTGAACTCCTTGAACTTCTCGAATGCTTCGTCTTTAGACTTGAACAAGTAGACGAAAGCATACTTTGAGAAGTCATCGATGAAAGTAATGAAATACTTCATCCCGGCCTTTGTAGAGAATTGTTTGAAGTCACAGATATCTGAGTGAACCAACTCCAGAAGATCTGTGCTTCGATGGACCCTGTAAAAGGGTTTCCTTGTGATCTTCGTCTGAGCACATACTTCGTATTTCTCTACCTTATCCCCACACTTGGAGATAAGTCCTAGACTAGACATTCTGTTAATCCTTTTACAATGAACATGTCCTAGCCTATTATGCCACAACTCAAGAGAATAATCAGAAAAAGTGATTGCATTTATATTATCATGCTGGGTTACAACAAGCTGAATCTTGTACATTCCTTCAGTTTGGAAAGCTTTTTCGAAGAATGTACCCTTCTTGGACATCACCAACTTGCCAGCATTGATGTCCATCCTCAAGCCTGTGTTACAGAGCAGACTTCCAGAGATCAGGTTCTTAGCAATTACTGGAACATGCTTCACACCTTGAAGCGTCAGAGTGTTCCCCGATGTGAGTTTCAGCTCCACCGTCCCGATCTCCAGTACTTCAGCTTGTGCCTGGTTTGCCATTATGACCTTCTCTGAAGTTGGCTTATAAGAGACGAACCAGTCTTTGTCTGAACAGACATGGCAGGTCGTACCAGTGTCTATCCACCAGTCCAAGTCAGCCCCCACAGTTGTAACCTGTGCTATCATGGCAACTAGATTAGTAATCATAGAAACCTTACTAGGCTCACCTTGTTCTTTGGGCTTGGACTTGCATTCGGATTTGTAGTGGCCCTTCTTGCCACAATTGAAGCAAGTCATATGGGACTTGGACTTCTGCTGCTTGAAAGCAGGACCCTTCACTTTCAGATTCGTGAAGTCCTTCTTTTTACGATGGAAAGCAGCCTGCTTCACCTGGTATTCTCTGGTTTGGACCAGATTTGCCTTCGCCAGTTGCTTGGACAGAGTATCCATCTTCTGTTGAGAGCGCATCTCGTCCTCAACATGGATCTCTTGCAAGAAATCTTCTAAGCTAATTTCCATCTTCTTTCGATGCATCCTTACATAGAAGTTGCTCCATCCTGCAGGAAGTTTCGCGACGATCCCTCCAACGACAAACTTGTCGACGAGGGACATGTTCTCGTCTTCTAGTTTCTGACGCAACTTCATAAACTCCTTCACTTGGGGCAGCATCGACTTCTCGTCTTCGAAGGTCCACTTATGGTATTTTTCTACCATGAAGATCTTGGACCGGTTCTCGTCATCTTCATAGAGCTTTCCCAAGGAGTCCCATATCTCTTTGGCAGATGTTTTCTTGGAGTAGGACTCTGCCAGAGAGTCTTCCATGGAATTGAGTATCAGTAGTTTACATATACTGTTTTCTCTCTTCCACTTCGCTTGCTTGGTTGTAGCAGCGGCCACAGCCACAGCAGATCCAGTGGTTGGAACGATCGGTTCTTCTTCTGACAGCACGTGATCAACATTCACGAGTTGAAGATTTAAAGTGACCTTTCGTTTCCATATCTGGAAGTGTTCGCCATCGAATTTCTCCAATTTGTTAAAACTGGTATCGATGAGCGAAGCACGAGAGTTATCCATCTTCTCAATAAAGCTTTGAGATTGTTAGTGCCGAGGCACAATTTTCGATAGAAAATTCTAAAACTGAAATAATTGTAAAGACAACGTTTCAAATGCAACACCTTAAAGAAGATGTGCAACAGAGATCCTGGAGGATTCTGAATTACGAGGATCTAAAAAGATTCTACGTAATACACAGAAAATCTAAAGAGACTTTTGTGCAAGCGACTATCGGCAGTAGAGCTTCTAAAAAGAAGTTACTGTAAAAGGCAACAGCAGCGATGACAGGCGAGAATGAAATGCTGGGGTGAATGAACCACCGTTGCTCAAAGCTTTATTCGCCCCACACGAGCACGAACAGCTTCCAGGAACCAGCAAGTTCACGAAAAACTTCTGGAACGCTCGTAAGTCAATATTTGAGACTTGAACGGGCTTCCTGGACTTTACAGACTCCCTTCACTCTCTTCTTGGTGCATATTTCAAAGGAGGCCAAGGGGCTCTATTTATAGAGTGGAGTTGAGACTTCACCACTTCTCCTATCCGATGTGGGACTAAAATACCAATACTCAAAAATAGAGTTTGATATTTTAGATCATCCCACAATCAGCATAGAAGTGTGCCAGTCTACGCCTACCCCCCGAACACTCCCGTGCATGCACGAGACATCCTGGAGTCCGTGTCCGAGTCCGAGTCCGCACAACAAAAATTAACTTGCATCCTTGTTGGATTTAATCATTTTTCCTTCTAGGAAAATACTTCCACATGGCACAAACTTGTGCCCCACTACACCTCATGTGCACACCTCAACACAAGCAAAGCATTATATTGAGATACTCACCATTTGGTGTAGCCGATGTGGGACTATCTTTTCTAGTCCAAAGGCAAAAACACCAACAGAAAGAAGATACTCGATTATAGTTTTTGTTGAATATATGCATTATTTAGGAAACGAACCAAGTGAATCATAACTATGGTACAAGGAAGCAACATAGGCATCTAAAAACTTGTATGGATATATGGTAATATTCTATTTTTTTCGGCTTTCAAACATAATTGTAACTTATGTTTGACTTTACTATTCAACCATAATTGCAACTTATGTATTAGTAATATTAGTATGAGACCATGAGTCAACTTGCATTAGTAATATTAGTACGAGTTATTAATAAAGTTTAGCTATCTTTAATTTTTTTTGTTGGTTAATGTTATAGCATATTTAAATTAAAAAATGACAATAACAAAAAAAAATCCCAAATTTTCCTTCTAATTTTTTTTTCAAGATTTTTTTTGGAAAAAATCAGACGGCTCAGACCCAACCTGAATTGTCCCGGCACAGTCCGGCCGCCCCACACCGTGTCATAGATCCGAACAGGATTTCGAGATTTTTTTTCCCAGACCCAAGTTGGGCCCTGTCGGCCATAAATCGAACAAACCCGATTGATCAGGGTTGCGGGCCGGCCCGTGTCACGTCCCGCTTCCCAGATTTGAACGGTGACGTCAAACACATCCCCAGGCTACGCGCCAAAATTCGCGATTGTCGCCCGTAAATCAGCAGAATGAAAAATACAAGAAAATTTACATTGCATTACACATAATATTTATAGTACAGGAAGCTTATCTAACAGTACATTGTCTTACAGGTTTATTACAAAAGTAATTTACGGAAGTAACTATGACAGCACTAATCATAAACTGAGAGTCTTCAGGTCACTACTCCTCGACGTACAGTGGCAACGCCTCGACAGGATTGTCTTCTTCTTCTCCTAGTGAACAAATACTAGGTCGTTTAGAAACGACAAGCAAGCCCTCGGCCAAGGACGGTAAAAAACAAAAGAAATATGAAGTAAAATGAGACAATTAGTTTTTGTAAAGTAGTCATATTTAATGAAGCATTTTGTTAATATGTGAGTGTCCTGTTCCTCTTATCCAGATAGGCGTGATGGCAGGAAATGATATTAAAAGAAAATGAACCTAACATGCATGCAGTATTGGAGAACAACCCCTGAATATTCATCTAAATGATTCCCCATCAACAATCCCGTTAACCCGGGATCAGGCTGTCAATTCGGCGGCACGGTGCTTAGTATCCGGCATGGAGCCTCCCTTGGGCTTAACATTCATCTATTCGATGTTACTGTCGTAATAGATGGAAAAAAATCTGAAGCACGAACACAAGAGCCTCCCTTGGGCTTAACATTCATCTATTCGATGTTACTGTCGTAATAGATGGAAAAAATCTGAAGCACGAACGCAAGAGCCTCCCTTGGGCTTAGTTTGCCTCCCTTGAGCAAACGAAAATACGTGAGCTAAGCCTCACAAACTCCATTCGCATGGCCTTACGAATGAGTAGAAATTTACTGATCAGCTTTTAATTTATTATGCTATGGGACTATTTAGGAATATCCAGGTTGTTCTCCCCCGCCCAATGCTTCCTAGTTGTTTTCTAAGATTTTTTCCTAAATGACTTTAGGTCTTAGGGAATATCCCGATTTTTCAGAAAGCCGAAAATTGCCTATCTCTTGAAATTTCCAAAAATTTCGGCAGAGTCTCCTTTGTTTTTAGAGACTCCGAAAATTTGCAAGAGACAATATATGAAAAAATAAATTATGGGTTCGCCGACCCCTTCGGTGGAGCAACTCTCAACACCGGAACCACGCAAGTATATATCGGGTTCGCCGACCCCTTCGGTGGAGCAACTCTCAACACCGGAACTCAAGCAAGCATATGTATATATAAAATGCTTAATTCTTACCATGGCAATTTTGCAAGCAAGCAAGCAATTTATTTAGGCAAGCAATTTCCTTGATGTGAGCGGCTTGTAGTTCACTATCCCAAGTATCCAAATGAAGTTATTAGTAGTATATATGCATTAAATCTATGTGTCATGACTTAAAAGACCATGTTAGACTCTTTGTAATATTGCATTGGTGTGCTAGAGAGTTGGAAATTCATAGAAGTAAAGTTATCGTGGTATATAGTGACTTGCAAAATAATTAATTTAACCATCAATCATTCCAACATGTGTTATCTCGATAGGTTTAATAATTTGGACAGAATTATATAATTATGTTAATATCGGAAACTACTCTCGTGTACACGCGTTCAAGTAAGAAAACGTAAGACATATATATATATATATATATATACATATATCCAATTTGTGTAGGTTAAGCCCCTAAAATCATACCGAGAGTTACAAATGTACATGGATATATATATATGAATAAGAATTTACATCTATATATAGTATCAAAGTGTGTATAAATATATCATGTATCCAAGAACCCATTGGTGTCGTGTCCAATACTTATATATTTGCGTTGTGTCCTACACAAGGTGTCCTTTACATATATTAACTGTATCGTGTCCAATACATATTATCCTTCAAAGTATTACATATTGTGTCATGTTGTGTCCATATATATATATAATCCTTTAGATGGAACCCACATGATATCTCTTGAAAGTTAAGGTTGAAGTGGCCAAAAGTGTTGAGTGCAACGTATGTGCCCAACTTATACATTCATATAAATCATCTTGTGTCCAAGTATCTATTTATGTGTGTCCAATATATATATTGTATTGTATTGTGTCCAATATATATTTTTGTATTGTGTCAAAGATGCATGCTCATCTCTATATTCATGCTACAATATTTCATGGTAGGTTTTAACCACAATATATATATTTTCAGAAAATGGAAAAATTTCTCAAATTATTCCATTATGAAATTTAGAGCAAAAAAATTAAGATGAGTCTCAAAGAAGAGGGAAAGAGGGAGAGGACTTGCCTTGGATTTGAGAAGTGACCTAGCTTTCCTCACAATTTCCTAGGTTTCCCTTTTTTTTTTCTTTTTGAAGTGGAAATGAAGGAGGAAGATGAGGATGGAGTGAAGGGGGAGTGGCCGGAGTGGTGGTGGTCCGGCGGTGGGCGGCGGGCGGCAGTGGACCGGTGGGGGTGGTGGGGTGGTTTGTGTGTGTGTTTGTTTTTTTTTTTTTTTGAAAAACAAATAATAATAATAATAATTAATAATAATAATAATAATAATAATAATAATAATAAAAATAAGAGTATGACAAGTCTACTCCCCTTAGAAAAATTCCGTCCTCGGAATTTGAAAGTACAATAATTGATTACTAACCTGGCTTAGGAAATAGATACGGATATTGCTTCCGCATATCTTCTTCTTAAATTCAGTCCATGACATGTCCTTGTTAGAATCTTCTGGATACTCGGCACTCCACCAGTATCCAGCAATATCTTCCAGCTGGATGCGGATTGCTGCCCGACCCAACTAACACCTTGACTTGCACACAAATGGATAATATAATAGGGATATCTTAGTATTTTGATAGTGTAAAACTCCGGCTGATAAAATTTGAAAAAAAAAATGAATTAAAAGTTAAAAGTCAAATAAAAGTTTATAACAATTTAAAATTGTATTGAGTCAAATTTAGGCTGGATAAAAATAATTTTAAATATATAAAAATAAAACATAAAAACAATATTTGAGAATAGAAACCAAGAGAACAATTTTCAAAGATAAGATATGAAAGATATGTAAATAAAAACTATAAAAAATAGAATTGAGAAGATAAAATATAAGATAGAATTTGTAATCTTTCAAATATCAACAATAAGTAGGTGATAATATATATATATATATATATATATATATATATATATATATATATATATATATATATATATATAATGGTTGATATTAAATGACTTTAAAATATGGTGGGGTCTACACCTTTTAATCTGAACCACTATCAAATCCATAAAACATAGGGTGGTTCTATAATACAAAACTAGACGGTTGGTTTTGGAACATTTCTGTATATATATATATATATATATATATATATATATATATATATATATATATATATATATAGAATTAGGGTAATTTATTTCAAAATAGCAAAAGAATCAGTCTTACAATGCACACAACCTTTATCTACCTCACTTCATCTCATTTACATCATACTTTACGTTTGTGTAAGATGCCTATGGGGGGTGTGAAAACATTCTCAAATATCCGTCTGTTACGTTCTCGTCAAACGTGCCAGACCGTAGCAGCTAGACGAAGTCGCGCTTCTCTGAACCACAACGCTCCTCTCTGCTTCTGGTGTATAATCCCAGCGATAGCCTCCTGAATGGCTGGGCTGTCGACGATTCCTCCTTGAACTTTATGATATTCTTCTTGCCAAATAGCTGCCTGTCACGCCCCAGAACCAGAATACTGGAGAGCGGGAGCGGACATAGCCAGCTACGTATGATGAAATGGAATCCATCTCACCATACGGTCACGGCTGTCTAAATATGTGAGGGTTTATCTACAAGCCATCAGTCTCTTAGGGTCATAAATAGCCTATTGTCTCAATCTCAAACAACTAATAATAATCACAAGATATCAGATCTCCAAATATACAATTGTAAGGCGTCCCAAACATTACATATCCAGATGATCATGAAGCTAGTCGTTACAAAATGTGAGGACTAGCAAGAGTTCAGTCATACATGATCAACCCCCGGGGCTTGTCAATCATATTACAGCCCGTAGGCAGACAGTAAGTAAGTACAATCGAGCTAACACTTGCTCGTCGGCTAAACGCCTCAAAAGAATAATTTATAATATTACAGTGGGAGAACAAAGAAACCCACTCAATGCCCTGGTTACGCCTGGTGGTCACCATCGGGCTGGAAGACAGGTAGATCCTTTACTGCTGCTCCGGTATCTGGCCATACAAAACCAGCTGGATCAGACCCCAGAAAGAGCAAGTGCCACAAAGGAGGCCACAAAATGAGAACAAAAGCCAGCAATTAGCACAATAATATAATTACATAATAAGAGACAATAATTTAAGAAAAACATGATAGGTGAATATAAAAGACAATCTTGTACAGAATCGATAAAGACAGAGCACATAGAAAAGCATGACAGGATGATATACGATGAGATAACCATGGGACTATTCAGATAGCTAGGTTACAACCCATAAACCAAACAAAGACCGGGGTTGTAACCCTTCGTCTGAACGGAACTTGGTTTCTCTCACCATTTATCGGCAAGATAAATATAAGGAATCAGGTCAAGTAACAATCTGGAGTGACAATCATTATAATGGCAATCTGGAGTGACAATCATTATAGTGACAATCTGGAGTGACAATCCTTCAATCATTCTGGTACAATCTTACAATTAATCAATTCTAGACAATACTATACTGGACTAGACTCCATCCAAGCAATCACGGCCAATCATTGCCTACGGCTTTCTAAATTAACTAACTAGGGTTATCACAATCCTAGTTACTAGCAAGATGCAATGAGATGCTCCAAGTAGTCACAGGCCCGGCAGCTATCCAGGTTATCCAGGCAATCATTATAGTGACAATCTGGAGAGTACAATGCATTATAGTGACAATAGAGTTCAATCATTTAAGTGACAATGGTGGGTGCCCCACATAACAGTGGGCTGGAAATGTGCCCTACTCGTCGGCAGGCTACAAGTCCAATCATTTGCGGCCGGGATAACGGGATCGCCTGTAACTGGGGAACATCTCTTCATGACTAGTGAATTATACTAATTATTAACCTTAGTCCAATTCAGTAGGTACTCCTGACCATGGTACTCAGGAGTCCCCTCCTAGACATAATGCAAGACATGACTGGATTATTTGTACAAGCACAATCGCACACGGTGTCAGGATTAATTATACAGGTCATGTCATGTCAGGTAGCCGTCGCAACAGCTATTCAAGATATATCAGGTCAAGTTATCATATCAAGTGTACTAGTCAGGAGTGCGCCACGATGGGCCACTATCAAGTCAGGTTGGTCATGTCAGGAGTGCACCACTACGGGTCACTGTTGTGTTATGCTAGTTCCTTGCCATATCAAGCCATGTACAATAGTCATTCCAAACGTATTAAGTAAAATCAAGTTCATGACAAAAGGCGTAAGGATATAAAATGGGCATGGAATATCTAATAAAATATCAATGAACAGGGCTATGGAAGATCCAGGCCTAAAGAAAATAAAACCAAATCTCCATAATTGGACAGATTGTGCAAGGGTCCCTGGGGTCGGGTTGCGCAGGAGTCAGTGCGCCAGGGGCCAACTGCGCAGGGGTGAGCTGCGCAGGGTACCAACTGCGCAGGGGTGGATGGCGCAGCAGATGGATTGTACTGGATCAGGTTGCGCAGGAATGGATGGAGCAGGGTCAGATTGCGCATGAACAGACTGCGCATGGATGGATTGCGCAGAAGTGGATTGCGCATGGGCAGACTGCGCAAGAATCCATGCGCACTCGGGTTGAGCGCAGTTCGCCAAGAGGCAAGCTGCACAGTCGGCGCTGCGCTAAAGAGCGCTGGCCGAGGGGGATGCGCAATCCAGCACTGCGCTAAAGAGCGCAGGCTGCTGTCTTCTTCTCCAGGCCGAGAAGAGGACTCCAAGAACTCCAAAGTTCAAAACTTCATAACTTGATCAAATCAAAACAAAATTTAGATTTTCAAAGCTCTAACTTGAGTAAAATTGAATTCTCTTCCTCATGGAAGCATCAAAACCCACAAAAATTCAACCAAAATAGATCAAAACCATGTAAATCCAAAAATAGTTAAAACCTAGATCTAGAACAATGGAGACTCCAAATCACAAAATGTCAAACACTAATGTTGATCACCATGGCCTAATCTAGCTATTGAACAAATAAAAATGTGGTTCTCATGTGGTGGCAAGGTGCACTTGCCTATAGGTGATGGTGTTGGGAGGAAGAAGAAGAAGAAGAAAATTTTAATGGAAGTTATGAGGAGAGAGAAAGGTTGGTAGGGATTTTAATGAGGGTGGTTGTGGTGGCATGAGGGTTGAACATAAGCTAAGGTGTTCCAATACATGATAAACCAAACCAAACCAACCCAAATCAATTAAAACCAAGCCATGTCAAAACCCAAAATACGAGAAATACCGAAATTTTACAAGTCCAGAAAAATAAAATACCTGCCAAAAATCCAATTACGAGCATGAATACGAAATACGAGAAACGGGGGTGACACTGCCACTGGTGGACATTGGAGGAAGAGATGTTCGATAGTCTCTACTTGGTTATCACAAATCACATATTTGTCACTTTGTATCTGCACCCCAAACTTTTTGAGCCGATCTCGAGTCAGTAATCTCCGGAGAAGCAATTTGTAAATCATCAACTGCATTTTTTTTTGCCAACCCTTGCACCCAAATGAACTCAAAGCATTCAATACTTGGGTACTTGGTACGAGTCATATTGTAACAATCACCAACTATGGAGATAGATGCTTCTACAATTGCTGGTCAGATTGGTATTAATGGCCGCCTCCCATACCCACGTGTCCTTACAAGCCAAGGGATCAATATGAGCTGCTACTATTAAATGCTCGAATTTCCTTGCTATTGAATGCCGATTCAGGCGCCAACTTCCTTCCTGTATCTAGGGGTGAGCATCGGTTCGATTCGGTTCAAACCGAACCGAATATGTGAAAACCGAAATAACCGTAAACCGTATTTCTCAAAACCGAAAACCGAACCGTTTTTATAAAAACCGAACAAAACCGAACCGAACTAAATCGGTTCGGTTTTCGGTCGGTTCGGTTTCATGGACCAATGTGCATGGCCTTCAAGTTTTTAGCAAAATGAGCCTATTTAAATAAAAAAATTTAAAAAATATATGACATTATTGTATTTATGAATTGTTATATTACATAGAGTGAAAGATATTAGTATATATAGATTGAGGGTAGATAGAGAGAGTGCTCAAAGAAGCACCGACATATAATATGAGAAGAGAGTGCACTCAGTTAGGGATTAATAAATATTAGTATATGTATATTGTGGGTAGTTTGATAAATTACTAAATCTAAATCGATTTTCGGTTCGGTTCGATTTTTCGGATTAAGAACCGAAAACCGAACCGTTATTTCAAATTTTCAAAATTTTAAACCGTAAACCGAACCGATAACCGAAAAACTGAACCGTTTGTCATATTTCGGTTCGGTTCGGTTCGGTTTTCGGTTTTCAACCGTTATATGCTCACCCCTACCTGTATCAGTGTCACGCCCCAGAACCAGAATACTGGAGAGCGGGGGCAGACATAGCCAGCTACGTATAACGGAATGGAATCCACACCGCTATACGGTCACGGCTGTCTAGATATGTGAGGGTTTCACTACAATCCATCAGTCTCTTAAGGTCATAAAATAGCCTATTGTCTCAATCTCAACCAACTAATAATAGTTACAAGATGTCAGACCACCAAATACACAATAGTAAGGCATCCCATACATTATATATTCGGAATGATCATGAAGCTAGTCGTTACAAGATGTGAGGACTAGTAAGAGTTCAGTCATACATGATCAACCCCCGGGGCTTGTCAATCATGTTACAGCCCGTAGGCAGACAATAAGTAAACTGCAATCGAGCTAACACTTGCTCGTCGGCTAAACGCCTCAAAAGAATAATTTACAATATTACAGTGGGTGAACAAAAAGAAACTCACTCGATGCCCTGGTTACGTCTGGTGACCACCATCGGGCTGGAAAGCAGGGAGATCCTTTGGTGCTGCTCCGGTATCTGGCCATACAAAACCAGCTGGGTCAGACCCCAGAAAGAGCAAGTACCACAAAGGAGGCTTTACTTAGGAACTAAAACTAGCAAATCATTAGCATTCAACATGTAAGAAAATAACAATAAGTAACACAGATTGAGGTTTGTGCACTACCAATGCACTTGTCCCAATCAGAGAAAATAATTAAGTGAAGCATCATTGACATAAGATAACTGGAGAATCATGCTAAATAAAATATAGTTGGGCAATATATGAAGAGAAGACGAAGGTACTATTCCGGAAGCCAGGTTACAATCCTTAAACCAAACAAGGACCGAGATTGTAACCCTTCGTCTGAACAGAACTTAGTCTCTGATCATTTATTGCTAAAGGTGGCAATCATTAAGGTGAAAATGAGAGAGTACAATAATAATATTAGTGACAATGAAGAGTACAATACGCTAGAGTGACAATAGAGTACAATCATTATAGTAACAATCTGGAGTGACAATCATTCAATCATTCTGGTATAATCTTGCAATCAATCACTTCTAGACAATATTATACTGGACTAGACTCCATCCAAGCAATCACGGCCAATCATTGCCTACGGCTTTCTACATTAACTAACTAGAGTTATCACAATCCTAGTTACTAGCAAGATGCAATGAGATGCTCCAAGTAGTCACAGGCCCTGCAGCTATCCAGGTTATCCAGGCAATTACTATAGTGACAATTTAGAGAATTCAATCATTAGAGTGACAATAGAGTTCAATCATTAAAGTAACAATAGAGGGTGCCCCACATAACAGTGGGCTGGAAATGTGCCCTACTCGTCGGCAGGCTACAAGTCCAAACATTTGCGGCCGGAATAACGGGATCGCCTGTAACTGGGGAACATCTCTTCATGACTAATGAATTAATCTAGTCATTAACCTTAGTCTATTTCAGTAGGTACTCCTGACCGTGGTACTCAGGAGTCCCCTCCTAGACATGATGCAAGACAGGACTGGATCATTTGTACAAGCACAATCGCCCACGGTGTCTAGGTTACTTATACAGGTCAGGTCAGGTCAGGTAGCCATCGCAACAGCTATTCGAGATATTCATGTCAGGTATACTTGTCAGGAGTGCACCACTACAGGTCACTATCATGTCATGTCAGGTTTCTTGTCAAGAGTGCACCACTACAGGTCACTATCGTGTTCATGGTACATGTGCAGGATATCATAGTGCAAGCATACTTGTCAAGGGATCCAGTTACACAGAGAGTCACAAGGCATGAGATAATAATAATAATAATTAAATTATAAAAATACAAGTCAGGGAAGAGCCATGCGGCTCGGGTATAAGCTGGTCAGGAAGGAAGGCTCATGCGGCCAGAAGAAGTGCATGCGGCTCAGGAAGAACAGGTATATGCGGCTCAGGAAGATCGGTCCATGCGGCTGGATCAATGCGGGTCAGAATCGAGCCCATGCGGCTCAGGTAGATTAGGCTCATGCGGCCAAGAGTGAACTCTTATGCGGCCAGAAAATAATTTCTCATGCGGTCAGGATAGAGACTAGCTCATGCGGCTGGGGAACAATATGTGACATGATCAACTCATGCGGCTGGGTAAGGACTAGTCCCCATGCGGCCAGGCAAAACAGGGCGCATGCGGCTCAGTCCAATACGGCTGGAAAAGGGCGGGTCTTCATGCGGCTAGGATTCAATCAGGGGTTCATGCGGCTAAAGAACTAATCAAGTCCATGCAGCCCGAGTTAAGTCACATGCGGCTAAAATAATGGTCCTAAGTCATGCGGCTGGGATTGAAAGTCCATGCGGCCGAGGATTAAACCTTCATGCGACTGAGGAGTTAGTCCCTACGCCATAGGCCATGCGACTAAACAGTGCAGCAAGGCTTATGCGGCAGGAAGAAAACTTGCCGCATAAAGACTATGCGGCTAAGTTCATGCGGCTGTGAACAGTTTTTCTTCTCCATCCTTCCGAAGAGAAGAACTCTTCAAGCCATGGCTCCCAAGCTCCATGAACCTTTCATCCAGAGTCCAAATCCGAACTTCCATAGGTCAAAATATGGCAGAACGAAATGCTCTACAACATGGAACCATCAAAACTCAGAAATAACAAGATTAAGTAGATTAAAATCCAGGAAATCCGAAAATAAAATAAACTTAGATCTACTAGAATCTAGCCATGGAAAGTGAAAATGCCAAGTACTAAAGTAAGTTAAAATGCTGTAAGTAAGAGAATGAAGCAATAAAATTGGAGATCCTCCATGAAGCAAGTTGTACTTGCCTAGACCTCTCTCTCTCTGGTAGGTGAAGAAGTAAATGGAAGAAGAGTAATGAAGAGAGAGAAGGAAGTGGGGGTTAATAAATGGTAGTGGTGGTGGTAGGTAGGTGGTTCTCCAAAGCAAAACCAAGCCAAGCCGAACCAACCCGGGAATAAACCAAGCCAAGATAGACCAAGGTGAACCAAGTCAAGGCCAATAAACTCTCTCTCTAGCAATTTAAACCAAATGAATCATGAAATAAACCAAGCCTCACTAATCCAAAATAAACCATTGAACCATTAAAACCAATTGAACTATCAATGCCAATAAAACCAAGCCAATGCAAAATAAACCAAGATAACTAATCATGACTAATAAAATATGGGTCCAAAACACGTATACGTACACTAAATACGTATCACGAATTTGGGACATTACAATCAGGTTCGCAACCAATTGTCGTCTGTTCGCTTCTCGCTGGTATTGATCCCCAGCCAAATCCAATAGACTGCGATGCGAGATCCATGGGTCTAGCCAGAGATCCGTCGACCCCCCATCGCGAAAGACCCTGCTTATGGCACTTTTGAGTAGCATACGGTTGCGGAGTTCCACTCCGTCCATAACGAACCTCCCTTCAGAAAATTTCAGGCCCTTTTCAGGCCAGCTGCATCTCGTAGATTTTGGAATTACCGCAGTCCGACTCCCCCTCCTTAAATGGACGACATAGTTGGTTCCACACGATAGCATGTAGTCCACCTCGTCAGATAAAATTTGCACACATGTTTTCTATCTTACAAATGGTATCTATCGGTAATAGCAAAGCTTGCATCCTAATCGAAGTCAGGCCAGTAATGACGGATCTCACTAACTCAATGCGACCCCCAGTAATGACCAATTTCCATAATTCCCTAAATATCTTGGCGTACATCCTCCTCTCTAATTCTTATAAGCTTCTCTCCCCGCCATATTATCTTAAACTTCGACTCTCTTTAATTTTTTTATTAGTTATTTTTTAATAATAATAGTAATGAATTGGTAAGTTTTTAATAATGTTAATAATAATGATAAATAATATTATTATTTATGGAAAATAAAGTTGAGCCGTAAGTGCGTTATGGAAACCGACACAGACACAACATAAAATATAAATCTCTAAAATCGTTATGAACAATGTAATTGGACCAAGTTATAAACATACAAACAGCATTATTTAATTCATAAATTTGAGGACGGTTTGTATATCCTCGTAAGTCCAGGAACGATGTTGTGGTCCGAGAGATAAATACATATAGCCAGTATTTATTTTTAATCTATTTGAAATTAATGTGTTAAATTTGACGGTTATGACTTCGAATTCTAACTTCTTGCAAAATAATTTGTTAGATGGTCCAACGTCTGGGGCTCATGTGTAAGACTTATTGAGACCGTTATGACTTCGAATTCTAACTTCTTGCAAATTAAAATAAAAAAAAAATCTTTTTTTTTTTTTGAAGGAAAAAAAAAATCTTAAGACTAACCAAATGTGTCTTTCTAACAACGAGAGGTAAATTAGACTTCAAAAGTTTGACATTCTTTAGTAAAGTAATAATTTATGGAGAAACTATTACTTTGTACATATTTGCAATATTTATTTGAAAATATGGTTTTGATCGTTTCACAGTTTAGTTGAACATAGTTTTTGAATCAATCGGAGTGAGAAGAAATGGGCAGGCGGCGGAGCTGTTGCTTTCGGTTCGGCCCACAGCCTTGAGCCCACTACCACTCCAAGCCATGGGTTTCTTTCATCAATATGGATGGAAAGTACTTTTTCTAGATTCTTCATAATGATTATATGCAACTTAAAATAAAGCTAATACGTGTGAAATATTGAAGCATTATCAATCTTCTTAACTTTGATTTTGGTTTTGGTTCCGGAACTTTATGTGTTTCACATGGTGTGGATCTTCTTCAATTTCAATGTTATTCTCTGTGTGGAACTATTCCTATGAGGATATTTTTAGTTAATTTTGCAACAATTTTTTAGTAGCATAATCTGTACCTACTGTGACCTTCCAGTAAAATTGTCTCAAAACTCGTATCCTACCAGGATAGTTCTACGCTGCAAATCCAATAAAATTTATTTAAAATATTCTCACTCGAATAGTTTGACGTTGCGAATCCAATTACATAGATCCTACCGCAATCGGGGGTCTATACGAAAAGAAAATGTGATCATGTATCATTACGATCAAATTTAAAAAATTTATATAAAAACTACGAACCCAAATATAAAAGATATAAGCAAAAAAATTAAAAATAATAATTTAATAACATACTCCGTCAAATCTATTGGTAGATTTTTTGGTTATTAGGAATTTTACTGAACTTCTTATAACCCTACTACCAATATCTCAAAATTGGTTAATTTGTAGAAAATTAGTCTGTGACAGAAATGAGCTACGATTTAATTGAGCATGCACGTGCTGGTAAAAAAGAAAAAAAAAAAAAGAAAAGGAAAAGGTATACGCAGGGAATTTGGCATGCAAGAACGTTTGTTGGGGTCAAATAAATAAGAGTCGAGATTTTCCTCTCAGATCTTTTTTAATTCAATATAACGTAAAGAGAGAATAAGATGGAAAGAGAAGGCTTACAAGTTTTATAAGTGCATTGTTCTCTACTTGTAAATTATTTATTTATTTATTTATTTATTTATTTTTTTCCTTTTACGACCAAAAAGGTTAAAGTTCATCCATGGTAACAATTTGTGACCCATCAAGGTGCACCGATCCTGGTTATTTCCAACCACCGAACCAGTCAATGCGCAGAAGTCGTGGGTGAAGAAATATATAGTGTCGATCAAGATTGATAATGAAACTTTTCACGTGGTCTCTCCGTAGTACATCTTCATAGTCATCGATCTGATGAATGTTACTAAATTTTTATGATCGGTTGTCGACTGTATGTAAAAAAAAAAAAAACTTACGATAATTGCTCAGTAATAGTATAGTTTGATTATTGTATGATTTTATGTGAATTTTGATTTAAGTCTGCTTTTCCTTTTTTTGTGTGATCGATTGTTAACTTGATATAATTATATTCTCCCATGTAGAGTCCAGTGGAAAGCAGTATCCCAACTGAAATATTAATGGCAACACTGCTGCACTCAGCATTCAGCAAGTATGGAACAGACGCATGCGGGCCTGCGACATGCGGTGGGCGGTGGCCCCCATTAGGGGAAAAAAAAAAATACATGCCATTGCCGGAGAAAGTGTCAGAGGAGTGGAGGAAGAAGCTATTGCTGAAGGAGATTACCAAAGGTAAATTTCAAAACTAAATTAGGTCAAAAATCAACCTTTTGTTTAGGGGTTGTTTGGAGTGGCTTGTATGTTCAATTTTCAATTATGTATTTTGTTTCTACATGTTCAATTTTCGAGGGTACATGTTGTCTAAGAACCCCTTATGAATTTCTGCCTCCAGTAAAATTTCATTCTGGATCCGCCACTGCTAGTTATACGGATGTATATATGGTTATGGTGACACACCTGCTCTACTCTACTCTACTCACAGTCCTAAACTAATGACACTAGTTATTAGTTAAGCATATAATTAATGAAGCATATAAGCTACACGTGCGTGCTAATGTGAAAGGTCTGTGGAAAATGGAACGAGTAAAGCAGCAAACGGGGCTGTCAGCACTTAGAAAAAGACGAAGCAACCTTTCTTGTTTTTCAACACCCCCCCCACTGCATGCCTCAAGCCTTGACGAGATAGATAGATAGATAGATACCCATCCCCATAATTCTCCTCCATTCTCCTCCCTTGTCAATTCACAAGAAGAATTAAGAAGAAGAAGATGATGATGATGGAGAATTGTAATAATGACTCCTTCCAAACCACACCATGCCTCCCCCTCCTCAGCAAGCTCGAGGACTACTCCATGATCAAGACGGACGTCAAGGAAGAGGATCAGGGCTCCGGCGGGGGATCGGAGGTGACCTTGGCCTTGCACTTGGGGCCGCCGGGAGCTTCGGGTGAGGATAGCAATAAGTATTCAGCTTCTTGTTGCGTCGAGGAGGAGGAGGCGGAGAAGTTTGAGGTTTGCTCTCTTAGGATGAATAACATTGAGAAGAACAGGTATTGGATACCAACTCCTGCGCAGATCCTTATTGGGCCAGTGCAGTTTGCTTGCTCTGTCTGCAGCAAGACCTTCAATAGGTATAACAATATGCAGGTAAATAACCCTATTAATTTTGTTTCATCTTCATAATCAACTATAGTGGAGTTCAGAAACACAATTGTTACATGACAACCATCCCCTAGTCATATAATTAGAGTACTCCTTTTGTGTTCAGTACACATTTAAACATTCACTTGTATATAGATTTCTTTCAGAAGTAGAGACTCAAGTATAGCTAAGCTATGTTTTAGGGATGAACACAAAGTTTATGATAGATAAGGTACGTATTAATTTATATCTAGGTACTTACTTTCCCTCAGGTTGGTAAGTGAATGTTAAGAACTTACTACTAAATTGGACATTGGAACTCTTTGTTCCTTTGAATTTTTTTGTGAAGATATCTCAAATTCAGCTTGAACCTTGTCAAGAAGATAAATTACTTAATTCTATGATTCCTAAAATGTGCACCAACTCATGGTGCTTCTCCTGGTAATTGGACAACTAGTCCAATCTATATATAATTTGATTGTAACAATATAAATTAAAAAGAAAACAATTATGGCTTGCACTTTTTTAAAGAGACCGAGAGAATGTTTGATTTTTTTTCATAACTATATAGTGTTAGCATCGTAAAGTAAAAATTCTTGTTTATTTTTCTTAAATATATATAGTATACTTTAAAGTGCTGGTGCTTGTGCATTGTAAATATATATTAATTACTTATTTAATCCTCAAATACTATGGTATTATATTAACGTTATTATGCTTAAACACATTTACTAGTACAAATGAAAAAAAAAGTTCATCCTCGGATAGTTTTATCAACACAACATGAAAGTATTTAATCCTCAAGTTCACATTCTAATAACAATAAAGTCAAAAATTATCTATTAATTAAGAAACTAGTTTTTTTTGCCAACAAAATTGTTTAACCATTAATTTTTAATTCAAATGTCCATTTTTGACATTAAATATGATTCGATAATTTGGAACGTTTGAAACTAGTTGTTTTTTTGTATTTCTAGAACGACTAAAGAAAAAGGAAAAAAAATAGGGTTCTTTTTAGCATATTTTATAATAATTAAATTTGTTAAAAGTTACAATGATCTTGTTTTTACTTACAAACTAAGTGGTAAACTATATATAAGCTCAAGGTTTCAGCTTACAATTTACCACTTAATTAAAAAGAAGCACTATATAGTGATGATCACTTTATAGTGCAAAAAGAAAATTAGGTAGTTAGATATATATCATTTAGTTAAGCTACTAGTTTTTTTTAAATTACGGTGACGATAAACATATTGACTTAGACTACTCAATTTAAGCTGTTTTCGGGCCTTTTATAATAGTACTAGTAGGGGAAGAAAGAAAAATTACCACTCTTGGAATCTAACGGTTTTTTTTTTGTATATTACTAGTTATAACGTGGACGTGCATTGCATGTAAAAGAAAATATTCTCTAACATTATCGAAAACTAGTTCAATTTAATATTTGTTATAGATATGATTTGAATATAATTTAATTAGGATTTATTATAGACATATGTGTATGTAATTAAATAATATTAGGTAGTTAAGCTAATAGTTAGAAGAAAAAAATCATCATTTTTAATTATGTGGGAATATACATACCGTTTAGACGACTTATATTGAACCGTTATATATATATATATATATATATATATATATATATATATATATATATATATATAAACAAAAATGACCTAGTCACAGGCGGCACACAAAAAATTGCCTTTTTTTTTCATATGTATTTTTTTTCTTTTGGTATTTTTTTTGTGAGTTTGTCTATATCTAGTTCACCTTAATTCACTCTAGCCCACCACAATTCATAATTCTGGATCCGCCCTTGGACCTAGTGGTTAGTAGGTGGAGATATAGTTCATTCTGTGTGGCTTGATTATTTTACTAAGTCCATTAAGATATGATATTGCGCGTGAAACATAGAATTTTTTTTTTCTTTTCTTAACCATTCATTCTGTATCAGCCGAGAACGATCAATGGTTTAACAAAAGTACCACAAGAAAATCTTCTTTAATTTTAAAAGAGTGACAAGTTCAATATTCTGCAATTAAGTACATGCATCTACACATTGACATGCCTATCCAATACCCTTCTATTTATGGTATCAAAACATAGTACTTAAAGAGTATAAGACAACTATGGTATCTCAACTCTAATGATCTTGTGCACTACTACAACCATAAAACTTTCTATTTGGCAATTGTATAGCTGACTATGGTGAGTTTGTAGAGTCAATCCATTCCCCAATGAACACATAATGACTTAATATAACATCTCATGTAATTACATAGCATAGCATAGCATATTGGCTATCATATCAAATACCTTACTAATTCTATGGTTAGTAACCAACCATTCATTTGAGGTTCTATGTAATTAACATTTCGAAGCACCAACGGCTAGCTAAGTCATATGTATAATCATGCAACTATACGTGTATATATATTTATTTTCCGAAAATGTATGAACAATTCGATCGATCGGTTGCGTGCGTGGGTGCAGATGCACATGTGGGGGCACGGATCGGAGTACCGGAAAGGTCCGGACTCCCTGCGAGGGACGCTGCAGCCGGTGATGGCGATGCTGAAGCTCCCCTGCTACTGCTGCGCGCAGGGCTGCAGGAACAACATCGACCACCCGCGCGGGAAGGCCCTGAAGGACTTCCGGACGCTGCAGACCCACTACAAGAGGAAGCACGGGGCCAAGCCCTTCGGCTGCAGGAAGTGCGCCAAGCCGTTCGCCGTGCGCGGGGACTGGAGGACGCACGAGAAGAACTGCGGCAAGTCCTGGCTCTGCTCCTGCGGCTCCGACTTCAAGCACAAGAGGTCGCTCAACGATCACATAAGGTCCTTCGGTAGGGATGATCACTCTCCTTGTCAGTAAGTAGGGATGCATATGCCATGCTATATATATATATATATATAGTACACTATAGAATAAGAAAAAAGTACGTAGTTATCTATCGAGTCATGCTATATGTACCTTCAAAAAATTCGTCCCTTCATGTCCTTCTGCCACGTGATACTTCCTTATTGACCGAAGCGAATAGGGGAGGAGAGTGGACCAGGGGAAGACATGAACGAATAGCAGAGAGCCACGAGATGGAGGGACTGAATTTTGGAGGTATATAAAGTAATTTTCTAATTATATATCGAGTCCAAATTAAGTATAGATCATAGATAGGCTCATGCATCTAGCCTTATGCTCAGAAACAAAAAGCTCTACGGAAAATATGTCTCAAGAAGAGGCCGGAAAAAGAGTGGTTTGTTGTGGAGCATGATGTGATCTAGTGATGACCAATAGTAGTACTAATGCATATTTATGTGGGGGGGAATAAGAACTGTGATTGTTTCAAAAGAAGCAAGCTCTACTGATGAATATGTAAGAGTTTCATATTTATATGCGAAGCAATATTCATAATAAATTTACTTGGCAATTTAAAAGTTTCTTATTATAGAGTTATTATTTGCTTACTATATATATGTCGCATGGACACAAAAAAAGTGGTGTTAGTATTTGTATCCGTGTATTCGTATAACATAGTTTGTTTATAAGATAGTTTACAGTATCGGACGATATCGATTCGATATAGTCGATACCAATACCGTTTGGCATGTCATGATCTGATACCGACCGATATCGATACTGATCAATATCGACAATGGCGGTCTCTTTCCCAATCATTTTGACAAAAAAAAAAAATTGAACTAAAAAGACTAATAATAAGCAAGGATGTAAAAGTATCGTAAGATTGTAAAAACATATAAATGGAAAAAACTTATTTATCGTATGTAAATAAATCATAAAGGGTGACTATTATTTCATTCACTTTTACAACTACTATGAAACAAAACAAAAAATACTTATTTCATTCACTTTTACAACTAGTAATGCCTAAATGTCAAAAAAAAATTTAAATTTTTTTTTACCAATAATTATTTGTTTTCGATACCGAAAAGTCCATACTCCGATCTAAAACCGTCGCTAGCGTCGATATACCTAAATGGGTCCCATTACCCGATACTCCAAACCTTGGGTTATATATGTATTGATTAGGAAGTGTCATTGAACCTAAACTTGCTCCTGCAAGAATCTTGAATTCTCTCATAGAAAACCGGAATTTGGCTAAATGTGAGCATAAAACCTTAATTTCAAGAACTTCATTAATGTGTGGTAGTTTTGACTTGGTCTCGGCATGAAGATCAAGTCAAAGAGCTATATATGTCATTGTTTGAATGTGGAGAAGGTGGTGATGGAGCTTGACCAGGTGTGGTGCATGCCGATGGGAAAACCTCACGGAGAGTTTCAAAGATGGCGGACGAGAAAGAATGAGTATGAAAGTGATGGTCTTTTAATTGGTGGTGGGGGATGACCACGACTCTTATTTTTTTTTCCACCATATATGCACCACATTTTGTCGGGGAATTAATTGAAGGAGTAGAAAACAACATCCCATGGGACTTTCCTTGCCGTGGGCTACTTATGTACGTACACTTAGAAGAGCCAGGGGCAAACCATGTGTTAGGCTCACCCACCTCTAGTACATTCTATGTACTGCTGGACTTGGACTATGATGTCTTCCTAACTGAAACAAGTTACGGCTACGTTGGCCATGGGTTTGGACCTCAGTCCTGACCTGCAGAGCACATTCGTCCCTCGATTGGAGGTGGGTTGCGAAAATTCTGAGGTGGGCCCCCTGTGTGTGCGGGGCGGGGGGGAGGGGGGGGGGGGGGGGGGGGGGGGGGGGGGGTGGGGGGTGGGGGGAGAGTTTACCCCCGCGGTTAGAAAAGACTTTTCTAACAAGGTAATATGTGACGATATGTTCGGAACTTGTACAAACTCTCTCAATCACGATTTCGAAGGTCCATATTGATCCAGAGGCCCGTTATTGTTGTTCCAGTCCCCCCATTTAAAATAAAACGAATAATATGTCCTCTCTTGGCTCTCAAACCCAAACATGTGGGAGGTCGAATACCTCACACCTCAGTTAGTTGAGAGCTAGGTTATTAGTATTTGAATCTGTATTATTGTTAATGTTTTCCTTTTGTATTAAGGAACTCGTTATGTAATTGTGACTAGGACATATCAGATGCAAGTGCAGGCAGAGTCCAATCCGTCAGCTTCTCGGTGTTGGTCTTGGTTTCCATTTTAGAGGGGTAAAGATTTGGATCCAAATTGGATTATATCCATGAACCCGTGAGAATGACGAATCGGTCGATGTCCACCAAAATACAATACAATTTGGCTCCCAAGTACACGGACGATTGGATGTCCTTCGTACTTTATAATTAAATAAATTTCTCAAACCCACGGGTTGGTTCGGATCGATGGGTCACGAGGCGGATTAGCATTTCCGGCCCGGCCCGTATCAAGCACGGTCCTACTTTATAATTAAATAAATTTCTCAAACCCAAGGGTTGGCCCGGTTCAATGGGTCACGAGTCGGATTAGTATTTCCGGCACGCCCGTATCAAGCACGGTCCACCAATCGTCGGCCCGGCCCGGCCCGGCCCGGCCTGGCCATGGCCGGCCAGAAGCCCATTAAACAACTCTAATTAAGAGTAATTGTACATGGGCTAAAAATGATTAGAGTGAACCAACTCTTAAATGTGGGTGAGCGAGCAAAGATGAGCCGGAAGTCGGTCACATCCGTTGTTGGATTTCTTTGTTGACTTCCCTATTCCAAAAATATTATTCCATTGTTATTCTCTTGTGCTATAAAATCAAAAATTCATTGACTTCCTATCAAATCAGTGTTTGATTGATACTTGCCAGTTGCCCCTTGTTCCCAAGCTCATTTGGGATCCCGTGATCACATACACTTACATGTCTCCGTGGTACTTTGGTAATAATAGAATAATAACCATTTTTTAAGATTTTTTTTTTTTGAATTAATACTAAGAATTTTTTTATGAGTTAATAGTCAGAACATCACGCATGGGGGTTTACTAACAGTACTACAAAAAGTTGTTAGAAAATTAATAGAAAAAAGTATTTGCTTCTGACTAATAACTAACAATAAATAAATATTACTAATTAATGTTAAATGATAAACATAATAATTCCTCTCCAAGTTAAAAATTAATTAAATAATACCCTTTTGTTTGGTTTGCGGCATCATGGAACTCGAAAAAAAAATTCATTATTTTTCTATGTTTGGGTGCCAAAAAAACTGTGGAGAAAAGAAAAGTGATTCTATGGATAAAAAATTATGGAAAAAAATGATTTAATTCATCCAAGTAAGGAATCACTTTTTTACATTTTCGCACATTGAAATATTCACTTTCATTTTCAATTTTTGGCATTTTCAAACATCAAAGAAAAATTAATAAAAATATAATTTTTCAAAAAAATAAATACCAAAGGAATGATTTTATTTCCATTCCTTCTCGTGAACCAAAGTAGGCCTTAGGAATGTTAGGAAGTATAATTGTTTATAAGAAAACATAAGGTGTACGAAGGCTTTTTTTAGACTAGCAAAAAGTTGTATGCTAGCATATAAATTTTTTATAAACACTAGCAAAAAGTTGTATGCTAGCATATAAATTTTAAAATATTCCAGACAATGGAGAGGTGGTTGTTAGAAGCTATTTTACACTTATGCTTTGAACAAGATTAGTTGCCTCGTAATGAGCAACGATTAAGTAATGCTCAGTAATAAGTTCAAGAATTAGCGAAAAATATATAAAATGGTAAGAAATAACTTTTTTGTCCTTCTAATTTATTGAAAACATCTACGAAACCTACTCTTCAAAAAAAAAAAACGTTTCGATTCTTCCTCTTCTTCCATACGCTATTCACTTTCGAATCTAGGTTTTCTCCTACAAAATCTTCAAATCTTACTTCAAAAACTCGTCAGTGCCTCTCCATTCATAATCTTTACACCATATTGTCACGCCCCGATCCTGCAGAGTCCTTTTCGTCCTCGCTTCGGGCTCTTTGGGACCGTTCGTTCTCGCTAAGGCGTGATGCCGTGCAAGCCTAAGTTGCGCTTGCACAAGGCCAAGACCTGAAACAAGACAAGATAGACAAGGTTGACAATACGCAGCGAAACGTATCGCAGATAATTGAAGCAGCAGCGGACATATTTTTAGAATACAAGTATTGAACATAATGGTAACAAGAAACAATTCTCTTTATTGATTTCATTTGAACAGATTACAAGCTCTCGATTCTCTCTGATACAAGGTTACATTCTCTCAGAACTTTACAGATTACAATGATCCCGTTCCCATATATTACATCCTTTTATATACAAAACCAAACTCTTGCACAGATGTCATCTCTTGGCATCTCTTCTGATTTCTGGCTCCTGAGGATGAGGCTCGGGCTATCGCTTCGGACTATCCTTTTCGATGCATAGTGCACCTGCATGCAGACTGATGGTGGGTCAGTATATCAGCATACTGGTGAATTGTTGTAATGTCCCAAATTCGTGATACGTATTTAGTGTACGTATACGTGTTTTGGACCCATATTTTATTTATTCATGATTAGTTATCTTGGTTTATTTTGTATTGACTTGGTTTTATTGGCATTGATAGTTTAAATGGTTTTAATGGTTCATTGTTTTATTTTGGATTAGTGAGGCTTGGTTTATTCCTGGGGTTGGTTTGGTTCGGCTAGGCTTGGTTGCCTTGATTCATCAAGAATCAAGGGGTGAACCCCCCACCTACCACCACCTATAGTATTTATTAGCCCTCTTTATTCTCTCTCTTCATTTATCATCTTCTTCTTCCTCATTTACTTCCTTACCTACCAGAGAGAGAAGAGAGAGTTCTAGGCAAGTGCATCTTGCTTCATGGAGGAACCCGAATTTTATTGTTCCATTCTCTTGCTTGCAGCATTCTAACACTCTTTAGTACTTGGCATTTTCTATTTTCATGGCTAGATTCTTGTAGATTCAAGTTTATTTTATTTTTGAAGTTCTTGGGTTTTGATCTATTTAGCATCGTTATTTTTAAGTTTTGAGGGTTCCATGTTATTGAGTAGCTCGTTCTACCCCATTTTGACCTAAGGAAGTTACGATTTGGACTCCGGATGATAGAGTTATGCAGCTTGGAAGCCATGGTTTATGATGTACTTCTTCTCGGGAATTTGGGGAAGAAGCACAGTCCATCGAGCCGCATGGCAGCACTTGACCGCATGAATATTCATGCGGCAAGTTAGTTCCAGCCGCATGGGGCTCTACTCCGCGGGTCGCATGGTCCTTTGTCCCCGGGCCGCATGGATTTTGCTATGTGAGCCGCATGGACTTGAGTTCGACCCAGCCGCATAAAGACCCTTTCTAATTGAGCCGCATGAGCCCCGGTTATCTTGAGTTGCATGAACTTCATGCGGCTATTCTTCAGCCGCATGAGTTCCTTCGCACCCAGCCGCATATGCGCTACTGTTTTGGGCCGCACAAGGCCCATCCATCCTCCAGCCGCATATGTATCACCCTTGCCAGCCGCATAGGCCCTGATCCCCGAGCCGCATGAGAACCCCCCCAGACCCTGGCCGCATGGACTTCTGAGTCTGGGCCGCATGATCCCGATTAATCCCAGTCGCATGAGCCCTTGCCCTTCCAGCCGCATGCGCCTTGGGCTCCCTGAGCCGCATGAGCGGGCAATCCCAGTCGTATGGACTCACTCCCCTTGAGCCACATGGACTTCCAGTGACCTGTCTTGTTATATTATTATTATTATTATTATATATGTATATTAATATTTTATTAGATATTTTACGTCCATTTTATATCCTTACGCCTTTTGTCATGAACTTGATAATCATGAATTCATTTGATATGTTTGGAATTGATAATTGAGCATGACGTGATAGTGACCCGTAGTGGTGCACTTCTGACATAATAACCTGACATGACCTGATAGTGGCCCACCGTGGCGCACTCCTGATAAAGTACACTTGGCATGATAATCTGACCTGACATATCTTGAATAGCTGTTGCGACGGCTACCTGACATGACCTGACCGGTATAACTAATCCTGGACACCGTAGGCGATTGTGCTTGTACAAATAATCCAGTCCTGTCTTGCATCATGTCTAGGAGGGGACTCCTGAGTACCACGGTCAGGAGTACCTACTGAAATGGACTAAGGTTAATAAATAGAATAATTCACTAGACATGAAGAGATGTTCCCAGTTACAGGCGATCCCGTTATCCCGGCCGCAAATGTTTGGACTTGTAGCCTGCCGACGAGTAGGGCACATTTCCAGCCCACTGTTATGTGGGGCACCCGCCATTGTCACTTAAATGATTGAACTCTATTGTTACTCTAATGCATTGAACTCTCTAAATTGTCACTATAATGATTGCCTGGATAACCTGGATAGCTGCAGGGCCTGTGACTACTTGGAGCATCTCATTGCATCTTGCTAGTAACTAGGATTGTGATAACCCTAGTTAGTTAATGTAGAAAACCGTAGGCAATGATTGGTCGTGATTGCTTAGATGGAGTCTAGTCCAGTATAGTATTGTCTAGAAGTGATTGATTATAAGATTGTACCAGAATGATTGAATGATTGTCACTCCAGATTGTCACTATAATGATTGTCACTCCAGATTGTCACTATAATGATTGTCACTCCAGATTGTCACTCTAGCGTATTGCACTCTTCATTGTCACTTTTATCATTGTACTCTCTCCTTTTTATCTTAATGATTGGCACCTTTAGCAATAAATGATCAGAGACTAAGTTCTGTTCAGGCGAAGGGTTACAATCTCGATCCTTGTTTGGTTTAAGGATTGTAACCTGGCTTCCGGAATAGTACCTTCGTTTTCTCTTCATATATTGTCCAGCTATATTTTTATTTAGCATGATTCTCCAGTTGTCTTATGATTAATAATGCTTCTCTTAATTATTTTCTCTGATTGGGGCAAGTGCATTGGTAGTGCATGCACCTCAATCTGTGTTACTTATTGTTGTTTTCTTACACGTTGAATGTTAATGATTTGTTGGTTTTAGTTCTTAAGTGAAGCCTCCTTTGTGGCACTTGCTCTTTCTGGGGTCTGACCCAGCTGGTTTTGTATGGCCAGATATAGGAGCAGCACCAAAGGATCTCCCTGCTTTTCAGCCCGATGGTGGTCACCAGGCGTAACCAGGGCATTGAGTGGATTTCTTTTTGTTCTCCCACTATAATATTGTAAATTATTCTTTTGAGGCGTTTAGCCGACGAGCAAGTGTTAGCTCGATTGTACTTATTTACTGTCTGCCTACGGGCTGTAACATGATTGACAAGCCCCGGGGGTTGATCATGTATGACTGAACTTCTGCTAGTCCTCACATTCTGTAATGACTAGCTTCATGATCATTCCGAATATATAATGTATGGGACGCCTTACTATTGTGTATTTGGTGGTCTGACATCTTGTAACTATTATTAGTTGGTTGAGATTGAGACAATAGGCTATCTTATGACCTTAAGAGACTGATGGATTGTAGTGAAACCCTCACATATCTAGACAGCCGTGACCGTATAGCGGTGTGGATTCCATTCCGTTATACGTAGCTGGTTATGTCTGCCCCCGCTCTCCAGTGTTCTGGTTCTGGGGCGTGACAATTGTGGACAAAGAACTACATTTGTCTGAAACGATCACTGTTCATTTAGTGAAAAAACATTTTCTTGTGATGTGATCTTGCTAGTTTTACCTAGATTCATTCCATGCATACAGAGTCAGTTTACATACCTTTTTGAAAACACAACTTTGAAAAGCCAACATTTGTTTCATTTTATTTCATCTCAAGCATACAAGGGACTATTCAATTCGAGCACGATGAGTATTCATTTGTTCAGTGTGCAGCGTGTTTCATGAGCATATCATTTCTTTTGTTCGAGCAACTGTTAGTGTCAATGACAAGCATGATACAATATCTTTTCTTTTGCGGAACATAGCATTTCATGGCATAGATAAATCTCTGCAAGCAATTCATGTCAAAGACTTAAGCAGTACATATGTATCACTTTTAAGTGATTCTTACCATAGCCGACCGCCCATCCCTGCACAAGACAAGGATTAGCATAAACATGATAAAACCATCATTTTTCATATAATCTAAACTCTTGAGGCATATTTGATCTATTGGCGATTATTCATTAAAGTCCATCAGATAACAGAGCCGAAGCCCCCAGATAACAGAGCCGAAGCCCCCATACAATAGAGCCAAAGCCATGACAGATAGTGGAGCCGAAACCCCCAAATAGTAGAGCCGAAGCCCCCAGATAGTGGAGCCGTCGCCCCCAGATAACATATAACAGAGCCGTAGCCCCCAGATAACATATAACAGAGCCGAAGCCCCCAGATGGCATACCGGCACCCATTTTCACACGGATGCCCTTTGCGTTAGACATACATTTGCAAGCAAGCAGTTGAGCAGTTCTACTTCTTATACATGCAAATTATCCAGTTTCTTGTACTAGCAAGGCAACAAGTCTTCTTATTAGCATGCAGATTAATTCTTTCTTTAGCATACAGGTTCTCTCTTTCTTTGTTCTTAGCATGGCAACATGTGAAATCTCTTACAAGCATACATACTAGTTACCATCTTGTTATTAACATGACAAGGTTCTTTTTATCAAGGCAACATTCATTTCTTAGCAAGGCAACATGTGAATTCTCTTAAAGCATACTCAAAGATTTACCATCTTGTTATTAACAAAAGCATTCAATCAAAAATTCAGATTCTTAAGGCGTAAGCGAATCAGCAAATGAGACTTCATCCACTCACCCAGATTAATCGTCTTCTGTTGCAGAGCCAGCAATCCGATCTTTCTGTCTATCTAGTGCCTTCGCGAAGCGGAGCACTACACATATCGTCATCATCAATTCCCACTTCATCATCATCATCAGCATCAACTGGAATCCCAGTTAGAGAAGAGAGAGCTGATGTGAAGAGAATTAAGAGTTGCACATAAGTCAAAGGCTGGTAAGCAAAAAAAGGACAAAAAGAAGGTATAACTTTAAGTTATGTTCAGGATTCTGTTAAAAAACAGAAGAATGATCATTCACCGTGTTAAAATGACGGAGAATGGCCTTTTTTTCGTATTAAAATGCAGGAGAATAGTCATTCTCCGTGTTAAAATACAAGAGAATGGTCATTCTCCATGGTAAAATCATGAAGAATGGCTATTTCCTGTGTTAAAATGCAGGAGAATAGCAATTCTCCGTGTTAAATGATGGAGAATGGCCATTTTTCGTGTTAAAATGTAGAAGAATAGTAATTTTCCGTGTTAAAATCATGAAAAATTGTCATTCTCCTTGTTAAATTGACGGAGAACGATTATTCTCCGTGTTAAAATGACGAAGAATGACCATTTTCCGTGTTAAAATGCAGGAGAATGATCATTCCCCGTGTTAAAATCACGAAGAATTGCTATTCTCCGTGTTAAAATCACGGAGAATGGTCATTCTCCGTGTTAAAATGCATGAGAATGGTCATTCTCCGTGTTAAAATTACGGAAAATTGCCATTCTCCGTGTTAAAATGACGGAGAATGGCTTTTCTCCGTATTAAAATGCAGGAGAATAGTCATTCACCGTGTTAAAATTATGGAGAATGTCCATTCTCCGTTGTTAAAATCACGAAGAATGACCATTCTCCATGTTAAAATGCAGGAGAACGGTCATTCTTCGTGTTAAAATCACGATCATTCTCCGTCATGTGTGAAATGGAGAACGATTGTTCTTTGTGAGAGGTGAACGGAGAATGATCTTTCTCTGTGACAAGTGAACAGATTCTCCGTTTAATTCTCACGGAGAATGATCTACGGAGAATGTCACGACCCGCACCCGCTATAAGGGCACGTGCACGCGACAACGCCCAGCCCTCACCGTAAAAACGGCGTAGAACGCTGTAGGTTTTTCTACTCTAAACAGTTTATATATATATCAAAAACCTGTCGAGAATATGGTCAACTCCGAACGGAGGACAAGCAATGAATATATATGAGTACTCAATCACAACTCTAAGATAACAAAGTAAAGACTGAAAGATAAAGACAACAAGACGATAATAAAATAATAACTTGTCAAGTCCAACACAAGAATATATACAAGTCCAAGTCTCTAATACAATCCATAATAATAACAGTCTCAAAAGTAGCTGGAGACAAAGTCCAGTATAAAAGACTTACTCTAACTAAGCAAGTGGTAAGGTCTCGTCAGGCGGAGCTAAGCCCTGCTGGACCAAAGTCTCCAAGTCTACGCCCACTACGTCATCCGGACCGTAGTAGGTACAATAATCTCCCTCGTCAGCATCTGTAATATTTTCAACAAATTCTGTCAGGATGGAACGAGTACAATCTACTAACAACAGTTCACAAGATATGACAAAAGCTATAAAACTGTAAATAGAGAGTATATACAAGAAAAATATGGAATGTACATGTAAGTATCATGGCAAGGTAAGCTGTAAAACTAGAGCTAGAACAAGACAAGTAAACTGATCATGGCATATACAAGAATCAAGAATCATATCTCTAGGTGTGTGAGTACTAGCTACAATATGTGGCCGGCTTGGGTCTGCACAAGGTCTACTGATCCACCAATCCTACGTGGAGTGTAGGATTGGTATTATTCAGGTCTACAAGAATAAACAAGGCGGATAATGACCACATATCTAGACTAGTGCTCCCCGTCCCCGACTGGTAGAGTGGATCCAAGCAAGACACGTTATGACACGAGATTCTACGAGAAGGGAGCAAGTCTCCTCGAGAATCGGTGTCCATATACTGCACAAGAACTACAAGGGAGCTTGCACAAGATATACCAAGATAACGAGGAATAACATCTCATGTCGGGATCCATGAATACCAATCCGTGTGACCAATGTGCCGAGAACGAGCATATCTACACTAATTACATGAATTATAACAATCATCATAAATTGGAAAAGTGTCAGAGAATGTACTCGCCTGTAATATGGTATGATATGTCAACCGGAGCAAATACAGCGTCTCGAGGACCTATAGAGAACAAGACGTATCAATACGCTGTTTAGGAATTAAAGTCAAGACAGTTTAAATCCTATTTAGTCATTCTAGGTCAAGACACGTCAAACTAGACTGTACGAGGTCAACCTAAGTCATATTAGGTCTAGCTAGGTCATACTGGGTCAATGCAAAAACGGAATTAATCTAGGTCGATTTGAGTCAACGGTTGACTTACAGTTGACTTTTGGTCAACTGGTCAACTCTGGTCAACTCCGGTCAACCCCTAGGTCAATCCTAGGTCAATGGTGACTAATAGTTAACTTTTGGTCAACTACACAAGTCTGATGGAATTTGGGACTAAATTGGGTAAAGTGTTGACCCATAGTTGACTTTTGGTCTAAAAAGTCAACCGTGGTCAACCGGGGTTAAGACTAGGTCTAGGCGACTATTTCTAATCATTACCAACCTCTACAACCCATATCCAAGTCCATCTTGGACTTCGAAACTCATATCTTGGCCGTAGGCCAATTTCCTAATTTACCTTTTCTAAGGTAAATTCCTAACCTAGGTGGAAACCTAGTTAGCCTACCTATAGGATGTGGAAAATTATGACACGCTGTCATTTTTATCCATACGCTTAAAGACAGATGTCAGTTGAAGCCATACGCTCATTCAAAAGCCATATGCTCAGTAAATATTTTATTATTTACTGAAGTGACAGCACAGCATATGTTTAAAATGAGGAATGAATCTGACACTTCATCTTTCGTGCAAAGACAGCTGTCACGAGAAAAGTAACCGTCGTATAGGTTTTCGAAGAGCCGGTTTTGTCTTTTACGAGGACAACTCAGCAGCCTTCATAAATACAAAAGCCATCATTATTGTCAGTTTTGACAGTCTGTCAGCCGTCAAATCCGCAGTCACGATGCTCGAGAAGATTTTGTCAGTTATGGGAAGATATGGTGTACCAAAGAAGATTGATGATAGCCACGTGGCCACTTCTCCAGTGAGCGTATCAACCTCACATGACTCCTTCTTCACCCAGTCAAGCGAGCGTATGACCTCACATGACTCCTTGTCCATAAAGTGAGCGTATGGATTTCCTATGGCACTACGCTGTCCAAGTCAGCGTATAAACTCTCCTTCAACAAGGCAGCGTATTACAGCAACCATATCCAGGATTACAGTCAACACACGTTCTCACGTGTCTTGTACCAGTTATCCACTTCTCTAGAAGTTATGCAACGTGGCATCCAGGCCATCAATCTCTCCTGAACATGCTCCATTACTTTCAACCGCACGCTAATGTGTCTCCATCAGAATTCGCCACGCGTCCCTGCAGTTATGCACACGTCAAGTAACTACCTGAGCGTATGCTTAAGGACAGTTATCCTGAACTCTATAAAAAAGAGTTTCTTCATCTTCATCAGAGACTACAGTCATTTTCAGAGAGAACAGAGAGATCGCCCAGTTGCTGTCCAAGTTCTTCGAAGTTCGAGTTTTCTTCATCGCATCGTCCAAGGGATAAAGTAATCGTCTTCTAGATTAGATTCCTACAGTTGTAATTTTCTCAGATACAAAATAAATAAAGTGAATTTATTTATGGAAAACAAATTGGCGACTCTGCTGGGGAAAGCTGTCTCCTCCAATGAGATAGCAACAACTCAATGCGATACTTCGTCAATCGGCTTGACGAAGAAGACGATGGTTGTACAATTCGACCAATCGGCTTATGAAGAAATGCTCAAGGCGAAGGAGGGCCGCACTACTTCCTCCGCTCTTCCTGTTGCCAAGAAGAAGGGACACTCCGTCTATGTCCCTAAGTCTTCTGCAACAATCCGAGACGCTTCTGTCACTTCTCATGCTGACAAGAACACGTCTTCAACTTCCATGAAGCACACTTCGGCTTCTCGGAACACGGCAACAGTGGTTTCCCCTAGTCACGCTGACAAAATTGGTTCTTTAACCAAGTCAATGTGTCCAAGGAAAACCATCTCTGGACATGTCAAAGTCCCTTCTCCTTCTATTCTTACGACAGCAGTCGGCTCTTTAGCCATTTATGACTCTGAGCGTATGGCATTCAAAGGGCAGCGTACGGCAAAGGCAGTGTACAAAAGCCAACATCAGGCATCGTACGCTGAGCAAAAGCCAGTGTATGCTAATAAAAAGGCAGCGTATGACCAGAAGTCCAAACTGAAGTCAGCGTATGCTAACAAATACAGTCCTTTGACTGTTTCTGAAAATCAGATTGGGGGTTCTCTTCCACAGAACATACAAATGATTCCCCCTCAACTTGCACATCTTGTGCCAACTAAGGAGAAAGACTCTTTAGTCAACTCCTCTACTCCTAAGGTCTTTACCTCTGGAGTTAATTTGACTAGTATTCTTACTAGATCAAACAATGGAAAATGCCTTTTGGCTAATTCCTCCAAAGTTGGATTATTACCGACTCCTAGTCGGAATAATACTCATCTTCCTTCTCTCAAAATTTCTCGGTCTGAGAAAGGCAAATTACAAGTATCCAAGACTGATATTAAAATCAAATCTCCCACGGATCTTCGTAATAAGCTTAATCAGAATCGGTTCGGTTCCACTGAGACAAGTATATTGGATCCTGATGCAGAATATGCCAAGAACTATGTGGCTCAAATTAATCAGTCTTTATACACTCAAGAACCAAGAAGACAGAAGAACAAAAGATAAGTTTCTACACAGAAACTATCTTCAAATACTTCCCAATCTGTTCCTACAGATCTCCGGGAATATTTGCAAAATAAACAGAGAATTGACACTCCATCTGGCTATGACATTGCCCATATTCGCCATGAAAAGCATGGTTGTGACTTTCAACCTCGGGTTGTCATCCAATGTTGTTGTTCACCAAAAAGACAATCTGTTTTCGAACGGATTCAATATGAACCAATGTTGGATGAAGATGAACCTCTTTATGCTTCTGTCAATATGACTTCCAGAAACATTGGGGGTAGCATACGGTCTGATGCTATATCAGACTCTGAAGATGGTGTTTATCTTGGCACTCGATCCAGGACCGGAGCCTTAACCAGAGCCTCTTCTTCTTCTCATCCAAGTGGTAATCCGGAGATCACAGAAGACTACCTTGGAGAGTCCAATTTTCCAGTATTGACTCCTGTAAAAAGCCCTGGGAAAGATACTGATTCACACAGTGATGATTCAGAACAGACTGTTTCATCATCTATTCCTCGAATGATTACCACTTACATGGCAGAAAGTGATCATGAACCTTCGACTAGCAATGAGGCTCATGAACAGAGGATTTCTTCTTTAGAACAACAATTGCGAGCTATGGCAGATACATTGAGTGCTATGCACACTCTAATGCAGGCTCAACAACAGACAGCACCACCAGTGGTATTGAATACCCCTGTTGTTCCAAACCCCGAACCTTCTACTATTCCGGGGGTACAATCTAATGTTCCTGTACAAACCACACCAAGTCACTCTGGAGCTGGGGGTGGTACATATGCTGCAGTCCCTCCTCCCAATTACACTCTACAAGCCACAACTCCACAATCTTCGGGAGTTGTCTCTGAAGAATTGAAGAATCTCAAAACTCAATTCGAGGCATTCAAACAGAAGGATGGTTTACAAAGGTTAGGCATCAAACAGCCTTATCCGATAGAATGGAAGCAGGTATCGTATCCACCAAAATACAAACCTCCGACCATCTCTTTCTATGATGGGACAACCTCTCCAAGTCAGTTCATTAATCATTTTGAAGTAATGACTGATCAACTGCAACCAAGTGACGCCCTCCTTACTCGGGTGTTCATTGGATGTCTCAAAGGAACGGCTTATGAATGGTATAGAAGTCTCCCTGATGGGTACATTACCTCATTTGCCGGTTTTAAGCAAATGTTTCTTGAACGATTCTACGAAGGGCTCAATGATATGACCATGTCAGCCCTCATAAGAATCAAACAGAAGAATAATGAGACCACTGAGGAATTCATTGAGAGATTCAGAAGAGAAGCCCTCAAAATGCCTCTTGGAACTCCCGATGCTGTTACGATCGACACTTGCAAGTCGAACCTCTTACCAATTATCAGCATGTGGACAGGGTCCACTCAGTTCCAAGATTGGCCTTCTTTCATTGTCAGTGCCAAGGCTGCCGAGGTCAGTGCTGAAACCTTTAAGGGTCTGGGGGTACAAATGGCTCCCAAAGAATCAAATCAGAGTGCTAGCAATAGTACTCGACCCAACAATCGCAAAGGGAAAGAAGCTCTTGAAGTCAATCTCCAAAACAGTAGTCAAGAGGTAAAGACTACCCAAGCTACTTCAGCTCCAACAAATCAACAACAGAGATCTCCTCGGCCGAAAGAAGAATATTCTTTCGATGATGACGATGTTCAGGGTATCTTTGAATGCTTACTCAAAGGTAATAAGATTCAATTGCCAGAAATTAAAAAGCCTGATGAAGCCAATAAGACAGATCATCCAAAATACTGTCCATATCATAGAATGCTGGATCATACAATCCGGTCTTGCTATGTATTAAAAGGAAAGATTCAAGAGATGATTAAATCAGGAGCTGTGACACTGACACCCAAAGACAAGACAGTCACAGCAAATGTAATTTCAATGCAGTTCGGTGACTTCCCTCCCTTAATGGTGGAAAGTGGGATTGTTCCTATCCCCAAAGCAACTCTCGAAGTTATAAACATCCCACCAGCACAGAATGACGGACTTGTTCCTATCACAACTAAGAAGGGAGAAATCATGTGGATTCACCCAAACTTAAAGTCAGAGTTTGAGACGTCTTCCTCTTCTCCTCGGAAGATTTCCTCATCTAAAAAGAAGCTCGGGAAGACTAAGTCATACAATGTGACTTCTAGTTTCACACCCGATTTTTATCTAACCTCTACTTTCATCTCAGCAGGAAATTTATTCTCTACGAAGATAAAATCTGTACCTCAAATTGAAGATAGGTTTGAACTCAGGCAAGGGACTCCGAGCACCTTTGGCCATCACTATGAGACATAATCAATCTCGTGTTGGCCTTGGTTTCTGGAATGAAGCTTTCATCAAACATAAAAGAACCAAGAGCAAAATAAAGAATTGCAGCATGGTTTCCATAGACCTTGAACCAGAATCTGAAGTTGAAGTTCATGCTGGAACTCGGTCAGGAAAAGTATATCTGAAAGATTATGCTGAAGTTCCTGAAGAAATTTCTGACGTTCCTCCGGTTACAGCTTCAACTCCAGTCTCTACTGAAGAGCCTTTAAATGTTCCTGTTGAGACAGTTCCTTCTAAACCGACAGCAGCTGACAAAGGCAAACAACAAGTCCGTTTCGACAAACCATTGAAGAAGTCATCTCCTATAGGACTTGAAAAGCCTTATAATTTTGATATATTAGCTCAACTAGCCAATACACCAGCTAAATTGTCAATCTTCGAGCTCTTACGTCTCTCTAAAGAGACTCGAGAAACTTTAAGTGAAGCACTGCTGCAAGCAGAAACCTGCTTAACTCTTCTCAAGAAGTTGGAAACAGGACCTGTTTCTCATTGTCATAATGTATTGGAATTTATTCCAAATATTACCTTTACGCAGGACGATATGCTGCTAGAGGATAATCGACATGATCGTCCTTTATATCATACAGGATATATTGATTCTATGAAGGTTGATCGTTTACTGATTGATCCAGGATCCGCTCTCAGTATTATGCCAAAGGCTATGTTAGATGCATTGAAGATACCTGTGCATAGTCTTTCCAGTACTATCACTACTATCTTGGGATTCAATCAAGGAAAAAGTGAGCCTTTAGGCAAGATTCGCCTTAAATTTCAAATTGGCGATCTTCGTACTAAGGTTACTTTTTACATCATCGACAATCATGGTTGCTCATACAATGCTCTATTAGGAAGACCATTCTTGCATGAACATAATGTCGTTCCTTCAACCCTTCATCAGTGCTTCAAATATGTTGATGATAATGGAGAGGTTCAAAAAGAAGTGGCAGATCTTTACCCATTCAAAGGAGTCGAAGCTTACTTCAATGACTCTCGCATGTACAAAGATGAATACTCGAAAGTCTTGCAAGCTATGGATAATGAAGATGAGACATCCAAAGTTGACACTTTTGTTATTCCTGTAAAAGGGCGTATCATTCCTCTGCAGTCTGTTAGATCATCCGAAGAAGGCTCACTGATAATTCCTGTCAGTGGACGCACTACTGCACCATCTTCCCAAGCTTCACAAAGTTTGCTGATCATTCCTGTCAGTGGACTCATCACTCCCCCTCCATCTTCTCAGACTAGATCAGATACTCTAGTCATTCCAGTCAGTGGACGTATTACTTATCCACGGTCTTCTTCAAGGGAGCTCACCTCTTCTGAGCCTTTTGTTATCGATCTTAATCGAAACAAAAATTCTAACTGTTCTTCTTCCTCCCCCTTTGTCATTAATCTGACTAAGTCTGATAAGGCTCAGCCTTCTGTTGTAAATACAGCATCTAGTATTAATGAAGCATCTCCTTTGCAGTATATTGATGTTTGTGGTTATGTACAAAGTTATTTACAATTGCTAAATAGCTTAGAGCCACTAACTATAGAGGTTGTTAAAGCTCTTCATACAGACGTATCATTAGACTCTATACAGAAATCATATTTTGTGGTCCCCAGTCGAAAGAAGGGAGAAAATCCAATATTTTTCTATAAAGGACCTCAGAATCCTCCTAACTTGGAAGAAGATGACATAAACGATGATACTGGAAGGTTACAACTGCGTCGCTACAGTCAACAATCCAAAAATATCATCAAGAATATGGGTTATGATTTCAGAACCAGTCTTAATGGAAAAGGAAGAAGAATGCCTGTTCGAATTCCTCCATTAAAATATGGAAGGACAAAATGTGGTTTAGGTTATATTGCTCCTACCCCTTTTATCAATATAGTCCATGAAGAGTCAAAATTCAATAAAGACGAAAAATCTGAAGATGAACGATCTGAGTCTTCTGATTCTCTCTCTTGGGATTCTGACACGAGTGTTGGCGATCTTCATCGCTCTATTCTATCCATCAATATGGTCTCTGTTGATGGCCCACAAGAAAATGATGAAGATGAGGATGATTTTGAAATATCACCTGAATCAGAACAATGGGCTCAAAGATTAGATGATCAATGGGAATTCAGGTTCGAGCAGAGGGAACCTCCTACCGAAGATAAACTGATCCAAATTGATATTGGTGAAGAAGGTTCCCCTAAACCAATATTCATCAGTGAGAGTCTTTCAGAAACAGATAAGCAAGACATGATCAAGCTTATTCGTGATTATATCGATGTCTTCGCCTGGAGCTACGAGGATATGCCAGGACTAGATCCGAAGATCGTAATGCACAAACTCAATATCATGCCAATTGCTAAACCGGTCAAACAACAACAGCGACGATTTCGTCCAGACATTATGGATGCAATTGAAGCTGAAGTCAACAAACTTATGGCTTCTGGATTTATTCGAGAGGAACAACATCCTGAATGGGTGGCTAACATCGTTCCTGTCCTTAAAAAGACTGGCAAGATCCGAGTCTGTATAGACTTTCGCGATCTCAATGCTGCTTATCCTAAAGACGAGTTTCCTCTTCCAATTACTGATGTCATGATCGACAATACATGTGGTTTCGAACGAATGTCATTTATGGATGGGTATTCGGGATACAACCAGATCAAAATGTTTCCAGATGATGAAAAACACACTTCCTTCAGAACGCCGATCGGTACATACTGTTATACAGTGATGCCGTTTGGTCTCAAGAATGCAGGAGCAACATATCAGCGAGCAATGAGCACTATATTCCGCGAACATCTCCGAAAAATAGTCGAATGCTATGTTGATGATATTGCAGTCAAAAGTCGACGAAAGGAGGATCATATCCAAGATTTGAAGACTATCTTTGATTTAATGCGTCAGCATCAACTTAAAATGAACCCTACTAAGTCCTTCCTGGGCGTCTCTAGTGGTAAATTTCTCGGCTTCGTCATTACCGCTAAAGGTATACACGTGGATCCCGAGAAGATCAAAGCCATCCAAGAGATGCGTCCTCCACGCACCTTAAAAGAGCTACGAGGATTTCAAGAAAGAATTGCTTATATCAGGAGATTCATTTCCAACTTATCAGGACGCTGCAGACCATTCCACAAACTTCTGAAAAAAGGTGTATCTTTCATCTGGAACGAAGAATGTCAAAAAGCATTTGATGACATCAAACAGTACCTCATGAACCCTCCAGTTTTGGTACCTCCCGTCTCAGGAATACCATTTCTTCTATATGTTCGAGCTATGGATCATTCTCTTGGTGCATTACTCGCCCAGAAAAATAAAGATGGTCATGAACAGGCCATTTATTATCTCAGTCGCACAATGACAGGCGCTGAACCGCGTTATTCTTCAATCGAGAAAGAATGCCTAGCATTAATGTTTGTTGTTCAGAAAACGCGACATTATATTATCGGTCAAACGATTCATGTCATTTCCAGAGTGAATCCTATCAGGATTATGATGAAGAAACCTGGTATTCTCAACTCCAGACTAGCTAATTGGGGAATCTTGTTAGCCCAATATGACATGCATTATATTCCTCAGAAGTCGGTTAAAGGACAGGCTCTTGCTAATTTTCTAGCAGCTCATGCAGTCCCAGAAGATTCTAAATTATATGATGAGATTCCCGATGAAGTTCTGGATTCAAATCTGGTTTCTGAAGAAGTTCCTACCTGGCGTCTATTCTTTGATGGAGCATCTAGAATAGGTCCTAACGGCAATATTGTCGCCGGAGTTGGAATTGTTCTTGTATCCCCAGAGGGATTAACTATTCAGAGGGCTTATTCTCTAGATCAATCATGTTCAAATAATGTTGCAGAATACAATGCGTTGCTCATTGGTCTTCAACTCGCTAAACATCTGGATGTTCAATATTTAGAAGTTTATGGAGACTCTAAGCTTATCATCAATCAGATCAGAGGAACGTATGAAGTTCGTCATCAAGATTTGATACCTTATCATCGAATAGCACTCTCTATGGCCTCCTCCTTTGAAGGTTTCTTTATCGAACATGTTCGACGAGCCTATAATGCAGAAGCTGATGCTTTGGCTAATCTTGCTGCTGTATTAGCTATACCAATCAGACGTCAGCAAGTGATAGTGGTTTATAACCGAGAACTATTCTGCGTTGAAAATAATCTGACTTTGGCTTTTCCCCATAATCCAGACGAAGATTCTCTCAACTTTGATGCTGAATTAAAATTTGACAAAGTGTCCTTGTCTTCTTCCGATTCTACTATGGAATATGTCTTTTCTAACAAAATAGACACCGTAACTGAAGACTGGAGACGTCCGTTTCTGGACTTTGTGTTGTATGACATACTTCCTGATAACCCGAGTGAAGCAGCATCTATCCGGCGCCGGTCTCTCAGATTCTATTATAATCATATTACGAAGACACTATATCGTCGAGCCTATGATGGTCTTCTCCTTCGATGCATCGCTGGTGAAGAAGCACAACAGATAATCCGTGAAGCACATGATGGCGTCTGCGGAGCTCACCAGCCAGGTCCAAAACTTCAAGATCGTATTCGACGTATGGGTTATTATTGGCCTACGATGGTAGCTGATACCATTCAATATGCTCGGAAATATAAAGCCTGTCAAATTCATGCAGACTTTATCCATCAACCATCGGAGTTCTTACACCCAACAGCGGCATCATGGCCCTTTGAAGCTTGGGGCATGGACGTCGTCGGTCCTATCAATCCACCATCATCAAAAGGACATCGGTTTATTCTAGCAATAACTGATTACTTTTCTAAATGGGCTGAAGCAATCCCGTTATCTGAAGTCAAGACTTCTAATGTTATCAACTTTGTCAAACATCATGTCATCTATCGATTTGGTGTTCCTCGGCGTATTATCCATGATAATGGACCACAGTTCGTCAGCCAGAAATTCACTCGATTCTGTGATGATCATCGGATTAATAATCTGGCTTCTACAGCATATAATCCAGCAGCCAATGGACTAGCAGAGGCTTTCAACAAAACAATCATCAAACTCTTGAAAAAGTTCGTTTCTTCCAATAAACGTAACTGGAGTGAGAAGCTTGGTGAATGTTTATGGGCTTATCGTACCACAGTTCGCAATGCGACCGGATGTACACCTTTCTCTTTGGTATATGGGTGTGAAGCTGTTCTTCCTCTGGAGATCCAGATTCCTTCTCTGAGAATTGCAATCTCCAATGAACTTACAACAGAAAACAATGATCGACTTCGACTTCAAGAGTTGGAAGCTCTAGATGAAAAACGATTGTATGCGCAACAAAATATCGAGCTATATCAAGCCCGAATCTCAAAAGCTTTTAATCGGAAAGTCAAAGTCAGAGCATATCAAAAGGGAGAATTGGTCCTTACTGTCAGACGTCCGATGACCATGACACATACGAGCAAAGGCAAATTTGACGCGAAATGGGAAGGCCCATTCGTAGTAAACAAAGTCTTCTCTAATGGAGCATATCAGCTTGCCTCTATGGACGAAAAAGTCACAATGATGCCTATCAATGGCAAATTCTTAAAGAAATATTATGTATAAATAATATTTTCGTTACTCCCCAGCAAGTGTAAAATCAAAAATTTATTCTTCTCTACAAAAGCTATTTCGATGTCATTATCCCCAGCGAAAACTGATATTCTACCATGTATCATTTTTCCAGAGAATTTGATATTTTGTCTTATTAGATTCCCAGTGGATTTAATAAAGATCTTGTATAGAAAATCATGTCCATATCACCTCTGAATTTTCTATCTCAGTATGTATCATATTTTGATATTTCAGTCTTTTGATTTCCAAGTTCAAAGATCATGGAAAATAGAATCCAAAGATATCTTTATATCTGAATTCTGTTTTCTCTCACCAGTATTAAACTAAAATTACCTTTGGTTTAATATCATGATAGAGTTACAAAGTTTATTTGTATATTCTATTCTACTGAAATATGTCATATATCATTTACCTCTGAACATGTTTTCTACAAAAATATCATCCACAAAATCGAAGTCAAATAAAGATATTCATTTCAATCAAATTCGGAACATTGATTACAAATGGTATCAAGACTTCAATATATGATCTATTTAGGAGGAGCGATTATCTCCTGAATATGAACAATTACATTATTCATCTTCTCATCATGGGCTTTCTTGAGACGCTCTGCTGTTTCAGATACAATCATCCGTTGATCATATTCCGCAACAATAGAACTTCGGCGGTTGGTCTCTTCAATCTGATGGGTTTGCATCTGTTCCCGCTCTTCCTGTAAAGATTGATAACGTTCAGCTTCAGATTGACGATCAGCTGCAATCTTTGATCGTTCTTCTTCCACGGAGGCAATTTGTTTTTGGAGACGAGCTAGCTCTTCCTTCAACTTTCTAAGATCTTCAGCCCTTGACGATTCATCTTTCTCTAAACGCTCCATATTCTGACGAGTATTTAACATCTCTTCGTCTTTTGCCATTAATTCCTTAGAAGACTGAACGAGGAAATCTGTCAGAGCAATATGTTGAGCTTGAGCTTCGCTCTCCAATTGAGAAATTTCAGCTGCAGTCAGAGACTCAATATCCTCCTTCTTAATCTCCCAATATTTTTGGATGTTGGCTTCTAAATCATTCAAGAGATGTTCAAAGAAGACACATTGAGCCTCATAACCAGATTGTCTCAAGGCTGAACATGGGAAACTAGTCGCCTCTCGAAGACTCGAAAAGGGCATAGTCTCATCTTTCATGAGTCGCCTTGAATATGTATCCAGATATGTATAAATAATATCTGAATACATCCTCATGACTTTGGCTATCCCTGTGTCAAAACTGGGAGTCGCTGCAATAGTAGGGGAAGGAGCAGGAGGTGCTTCTATTCTTGGAGCTGAAGTTAGTACCCTTGGAGAACTCGGCAGATGGGAACTCCTCTCACCCACCTCAGTTTGAACAAGTGGGGCTTGAGTAGAACTCATAGCCGGTGCAGTTCCGACAGCTGTTGAAATAAAAGAAGCATGATCAAAACCAAAAGATAATAAAGCAGAGACAAGACAAAACTTTGATGAATAAGATATTACCTGGAGTTGGTTCATATTCAGTCTCCTTCGGATCATTCAATCCGGCTCTTAGTCTGTTCAGAGTACTTTCTGACATGGGATTTATTTCACTGCTTCCCGCACCAGAAGTACTCGGAATTTGAACCTCAATTTCCAAATGCCTCTCCGGTTCTGGTGTTAACCCAGAGTGTTGACCAATGGTCTTCAATGCATCTATTGGTATTTTAGACAATGATTCATCGTCTATCTCCATGTCTTCTTCTCCAGAAGAATGAGACGACGGTTCATAGTCAACTTGTTCGCTCTCTGAAGCTTCAATAATTGGATTGAGAGGAGTGGCTTCCTTCACTGATTCTCCCGAAATCAGTAAGTCATTAGCCGTTTCAGTCTGATGCTCGACCTCTACCGCAGGTTGACTAATTTCCTGCGCATCATCGGCTATTGGTGGAACTGAGCCTACATCAAAATGTCTAGAAGACCCAGCAGTTTCAGGAATATCTTCTTCTTCTGTCTTTACAGAGAAATCAAAAGTAGCTTGCTTTTCTGCAGCCAATCGCATAGCACGATCTGTGGGACTCTCTGTATCCAGACAAATTACGGATTTAGTTTTTGAAACTATTACTTTCCTTCCTATTCTTCTGGTTAAAGGAACAGTAGGATATGTGTCTAATGGATCACTACCTGTTTCATCAATATTTCTGGCTCGTTCAGAAACAGGAGAATTCCCGGGAATAGAAATTCCTCCGCGACTTCGAGTCTCTGCTCGAGTAGCTCTTTTTGCGGCAGGACCCGCAGTACCTTTACTCCTCTTCCTCTTCGGTGTATTTTCTTCAGCACTCCCGATAGGCACATGCAATGGTTGATGAAGGTCATCAGAGAAGAAAGTTTCCAAAACATCATCATCAACTTCATCGGTGGCCAGAGGATCTTCTTTGTCGTGACAATCCCTAGGCAAGGCAGATTTAGTTGATTTCTTTTCAACATGAATAAAGCTTTTACCTAAGATGCTAAATTTTTCATCAAAGGTATTAGCTGATACATAAAATCTGGCATAGGACGCCAATATCTTAGCTCCTCTCCGATAGTTGAACGGATCTGGCATAGAAAAGGTAGCCCCTGTACCTTTGGCAATATAATATAGCCAAGCTCTGGCACCATCAACCAACCCGCCTTGATGAGCAAAACACGTCGTTGCATTGCCGACATGCAACTGATCGTAACCAAATTGACGAACAAATCTGCTCGGAAGATATGGCTCTATATATGTGATGTCGTCACGACGGCAAATTAAATGAGATGGCCTGATTCTCTTTAGTTATTCATGTTGGACATCATCCAACTCATTAGCACCAACGCCGTCAATCAGTCTCCCGGGCATGGTCTCATAACCAATAGGGAGAGGAACACAAGCGAAGCTCCAGAGCTCTCCCCTGTTCAAGATGGTTCTGCAATCAGTTAAAGTATCATATCTCCATTTCGGTGTGTGCTTGTATCTTTCAAGGAAAGTGTCATCTGGCCTAGCCATCCCAGCGCTCATCAGAGATTCAAAATGAAGAAGCAGCCATCCAAACAAGTATGTAAAGGGCATTTCTACCCGGGGAAAGGACGTCAAGCTCTTCCATGCCAATTCGAACATCCTATCTGTGTATGCCCTTAATCCGGCATTCAGACGGCAGGTCATTGCCGTTAATAGATCCATTTTATACCCAAAAACCAGACGGACTGCTGCAAAGACGACTCCTCTGTGCATCCTGTCTGCCGAACAGGTGCCAGGAACTACGAATTTCCTCAGCCAAAGAGATATGAAACCGGCCAGATGACCTTCATCGGACAATTCTCGGCCACCCTGCTTAATATAGGTTTCTAATCTATCACCGGTCTTGTAGCTGTTGATGTCTTCTTCGATGACAATGTCATCATGATTAGTCTCCCGGATTAATCTGTTAATCTCGGCTTGACTCAAGGGCTTGAATTTTCCGACATACTGCTCGGTCTTTTTCTTCTTTTGGACTTCGTCAGTGCGGCCTTGAAACAAATAAGCCATCCACTTCGAAGAATAGCAATTGGAGTCCCCCTCTCCACCTTGACCCTTATAAAAAGCTTTACAGATGCTGTAATGACACATTAATTCTTCAAATACATAAAGAATTAGTGGGTTGGCTGCAGAAATCTTATTCATTTCGTCAACAAAAGGGATATATTCTTCATATGGCAAATCTGCCGTGGGTAGCTGAGATATATATGCCATTTCATGAAGGGCGAATCCCATCTCGCCCTTTGGGGTCATGAAGGTGCCAGTCCGATAGTTATATCTCTCCGCTAATGCCAAAAACAGATCTGGGTTTGGTTTGAAACCATAAGCAGTACACTTAATGGCATCATATAAACCTATCGTCTTCAACTGTGCACCGAAGTTCCGCAAAATCCATCTCACTAGAGCATTCCATCTAGTGTTCTCTGGATTTACTAGACCAGTCAGCCTCATTGACTGTTTTGGGTAGATGGCATTCTTTAATTGAACAAATTCATTGGCAAAAATTGGGACTCTGACTGGCTTCAGCAGTGCCGAGTCCTCAGGAGGGATGGTGGCAGGTAACAGTTCTCGCAGAGATGTGACATGCGGTTCAGTACCACTGCGGAACCTTCCTTGACGATATCCAATCCATCCAGCCTTCGTTTGTCGGGATGGAGTAATATCCCACTTCATCTGTCTTTGCTGGCCCGAATGGAATAAACGGGCTATGTTGATACTCTTTGTCAAACCAGTCAAATACATAGGCTGATTTACATCACCATCCCTATAGTAACTGTATGATACTTTGTCCAGAGCAGGCTGGGAATTCATGTCAATAGCATCTCCAAAAAGGAATGCTGGCTTCAAATGGGCAACACCATCTACACTTTGTAACGGCAGTCCACTCATTAGGTTCAGTAAAGTATCATCCTCCTGATTGGTCAACAGAGCTATTCTTGTGGAAGGTCCGTCAAATTGGGGAAAATAAACATGTGATAGATCACTTCTATAATTATTTCCCATACTTCCTTCAAATTCTGCTTCTTGAGCCAGAATATCCACTGCAAAGGAAGAATAAAGTATTAAAAATCTTCAATGTCAAGAGATGATAAAGCTCAACATACGCTCAGTTTTTACTAAGCGTACAGCTCAGCATACGCTCAGTTTTTTATTAAGCGTATGACATACTCAAGGTTCAGCATACGCTCAGTTTTCTTTAAGCGTATGGCAGACTCAAGGTTCAGCATACGCTCAGTTTCCTTTAAGCGTATTTTATCTTAAGTGAATGGTTTTTAAAGTTCAGTTTATGATCAGTTTGAGTATATCAGCGTATGGTTGACAAGATGATCATCAAAAGTTTACGTTAACACAGGAGTTAGCGTATCTCAATGAGACAAATTGCCATAGCATATTCTTTTAAAAGATAGTGTATTTTGATATCTCTATCAAAAATACGCGTATCTTACAGATATACGCTCCAAACATACTTTTCGTAAAAAACAAAAAATATGGAATACAGCTAAACCCTAAAGAGGGAAGCGTATTTGCTGACGTATTGACCCAAAAGAGGAATACGTTTTCTGAGTTTTGTTCTAACCAGAGCCCTAAAAAGGGAATAGTTATTTGTTCATCATCATCTTTGTCCTCACCATAAAGAGGTTTCAATGGCCGTTCACTGTGTGAAACACGCTGACTGGCCGTCCTCTTGGTAGTGGCAGTGTCGACGGCAGGATGAGATGACTCTTCAGGGGCTTTCCCCTTTCCTTTCGCAGCAGCATCAATCTTGGGTGCCATTAATGGAGATGGAGTTGAAGTCGAAGAAGAACAAGAAAGATCTTGAATTTCTGAAAGCTCTTTTCTCTCTTGAAGGCAAAAACTCTGGTAAAGAAATAAAATAGGTTTTGGAAGACCTATTTATAGAAGAAAGAAAGAAGTTCAAAACGGCGGATATTTTTTAAACAAAATCCCTAAAGAATTGCATTGATATTGAGGAAGATAATGAACTCATGCCAGCGTGTCAGGACTCATTCCCACTTTCTGTTCAAAGTAATTTCGAACTTTTGAAACTCATAAAGTTCGAAAACTTTGAAGGGGGTCTTGTAGGATGTGGAAAATTATGACACGCTGTCATTTTTATCCATACGCTTAAAGACAGATGTCAGTTGAAGCCATACGCTCATTCAAAAGCCATACGCTCAGTAAATATTTTATTATTTACTGAAGTGACAGCACAGCATATGTTTAAAATGAGGAATGAATCTGACACTTCATCTTTCGTGCAAAGACAGCTGTCACGAGAAAAGTAACCGTCGTATAGGTTTTCAAAGAGCCGGTTTTGTCTTTTACGAGGACAACTCAGCAGCCTTCATAAATATAAAAGCCATCATTATTGTCAGTTTTGACAGTCTGTCAGCCGTCAAATCCGCAGTCACGACGCTCGAGAAGATTTTGTCAGTTATGGGAAGATATGGTGTACCAAAGAAGATTGATGATAGCCACGTGGCCACTTCTCCAGTGAGCGTATCAACCTCACATGACTCCTTCTTCACCCAGTCAAGCGAGCGTATGACCTCACATGACTCCTTGCCCATAAAGTGAGCGTATGGATTTCCTATGGCACTACGCTGTCCAAGTCAGCGTATAAACTCTCCTTCAACAAGACAGCGTATTACAGCAACCATATCCAGGATTACAGTCAACACACGTTCTCACGTGTCCTGTACCAGTTATCCACTTCTCTAGAAGTTATGCAACGTGGCATCCAGGCCATCAATCTCTCCTGAACATGCTCCATTACTTTCAACCGCACGCTATGTGTCTCCATCAGAATTCGCCACGCGTCCCTGCAGTTATGCACACGTCAAGTAACTACCTGAGCGTATGCTTAAGGACAGTTATCCTGAACTCTATAAAAAAGAGTTTCTTCATCTTCATCAGAGACTACAGTCATTTTCAGAGAGAACAGAGAGATTGCCCAGTTGCTGTCCAAGTTCTTCGAAGTTCGAGTTTTCTTCATCGCATCGTCCAAGGGATAAAGTAATCGTCTTCTAGATTAGATTCCTACAGTTGTAATTTTCTCAGATACAAAATAAATAAAGTGAATTTATTTATGGAAAACAAGGTGGAAACCTAGTTAGCCTACCTACGCTTGTTATTTTGACCCGTGCTCCCTAGGGTAGTAAGGTACTAGCCTATAGATATATTACCTACCAAAATACCTAAGTAAAGTGGACGTCTAGTCCATGATACGGCCCATTGCCGATATCTTGAATATTTCAAGATACGCAATGGTACGGCGCGATACCGGCGCCCAACAATCCCGATTTCAACTCGGGAGCCTACCCGCAAAATTTAATTCACGTATTCTAGGTCCATGCCAAGTTTCATCTCATTCCGACGCTCCGAGCTCCGTTTCGCTCTCTAACTCGATTTCCCCTATTTTCTATTTCCCACTTCTACTCATCTTCTTCTAACTTTTCCTATTCTTCTTATAATTCCTAACTTCTTTTCCTACTCTCCTTTCCCTCATTCTCTTCTAATCCTCTTCTCATTCCTAATTCTAATTCTTCTTATTCTTTTCCCTCTTCCTATTCTTACCTTCTCTTTCTCTTACTTCTTCCAATCCTTCTAACTTTTCTTCCTATTCCCTCTAACTTCTTCTAATTTTTCTAACTTCCTAATCTCCTATTCTTCTTACTCTATTCTTCATTTCCCTCTCTCTCTCTCTCTCTATATATATATATATATATATATATATATATATATATATATATATATATATAGGGGGTTAAGGGTGAAATAGGAGGGGAAAATGGAGGGGGGGGGACTGGCAGCATGCTGCTGCCAGTTGCTGCTGCTGTTGGTGCAGCAGTGGCTGCTGCCACAGCAGCTGTAGCTGCTGCCACAGCAGCTGTAGCTGCTGCTACTGCTGTTATCTTCTTCTTCTCCTCCTTTCTACTCTTCCTATATATATATATATATATATATATATATATGTGTGTGTGTGTGTGTGTGTGTGTGTGTGTGTGTGTGTGTGTATATATATGTAGATATGAGGGTATATATATAGACACACAAACACCCTCATATCTACATACACACACACACACACACACACACACACACACACACACACACACACACACACACACATATATATATATATATATATATATATATATATATATATATATATATATAAATACACACACACATTTATATATATATACATACACACACACACTCTCACAAACACATACACACACATACACCACCCAACACACACACACACACACACACTCCCTACCACTCTCACACACAACCACCATCTCTACATACACATGAATACAAATACTTACATACAAATACATACACGTATATATATATATATATATATATATATATATATATATATATATATATATATATATATATATATATATATATATATATATATATATATATATATATATATTAAAACCCCTAATAATTTTTAACCTAGATTTCTAGGGAATCCTACAAAATTTGTGGGCAAAGTGTAAAAAATTCTCTTCTCTACACTTATTGTGAAGCAATAAATGGAATAGAGAAATTTATTAGGGATTTAAATGCATACCTATAGGCTCTTTGGAGGGAGAGAGAGCTTGGAAAGAAAAATGGGTTTTTGAAAGAGAGAGAGGGTTTTCTTAATGGAGAAGAAAGGGGGGCTCACCTCATGTGGCCGGCCATGGTAGGGGGGGTTATTGGGTTTGGGTAGGATCCAATAACCCTCCACCCATTAGACTTGGTTTAGGTTTGATTTGTTTCGGTTTGGTTCGGTTTGTTTCTAATTAACCAATTAAGCTCTAAAATGACTAATTAAGCCATAGAAAATAGGGTTTATGGTTTCTAGCCTAATTAGGGTGGTATGTGGGCCAAGCCCAGCTAGTATGTGGGTCCCACTAGTGTCCAGGCTACCCGGGTCTCCTATTTAAGTCCAAATTGGACAAAATTCAAACCAAACCAAATAAATCCCAAAAAAATCACATAAAATAAATATAAATTTCTAAAAATTATAAAACGTGAAAAATGACGAAAATACCCCTAATTCGAAAACTGGGGGTGACAGAGAATGACCATTTCCCGTCATGTGAAAAGGTTGCATCACTTCTGAAATCAGATTTTAGGAAAAAAAATTAGAAGTTCTCTGGAGTTATTCAAGCTCAAATCAACACAAAAAAAACCAGATTAAAGATCTCTCTAATCGTTTTTCAATTAAAAATCTTTATAACAAATTCGAATTCACAAAATTTTTAAGATATACGAAGATGTTGAATGAATTTCTACATATCTGAACTCTCACATTGTTTTAAGATCTACAGAAAGAGAAGAATAAGATATTCTCTCCATAATTGACCTAATCGCCGGAAAACTTCAAATCTCTCCACGAAGATGATGATGATGATGAGCGTTGATCGGAGTTCGACTGAAGAAAAGCACAATGAACTAAGAACGATCTTTGCGATCTCTGCTGATGATGAGAGCAATGGAATTCAGATCTCTCGTGAAGAAGAAGAAGAAGAAGACGAAAATCGCAATCCAAATCTAAGTTTGTGAATTTAAATACATATATATGACCAAATTTGCGCGAAGGGGTAGTTATGGTATTATAAAAATGACAATTTTGTAAATATATAGCATCTAAAGGGAATCTTGAAATATTTAACATGAAAATACATAATTTTGGATATTTCATAAAACCTACCATGCGGGTGGGTTTTTCATAAACATCCACCTCGAAAGTGGGTATTTCAACAATTTTTAGTAAGTTCAAAGTACGTCAAACCAACGTTCAAGGTTGACAAATGATATATTAAGCTAAATCTAAAAGAATGAAAACCAACACAACACTATTACGTATAAAAAGAAAAAAAAAAAACTATATAATAAAATTCGAAAATGATATTTTGTCCGTGATTTGTAACCGCGGACGTGACCGCCGGCCGACCATTGCGCTCCCCCCCCCCCCTCGACTATCTCCGGGTCCCATCCGGGCTAGGGCCCAAACGTCGGCCGCCACGTCGTCCGACGGTCACGTCCGCGGTTACAAACCGCGGACAACGTACCAACTCCAAATAAAAATACATTCATACATCATTTCTTTCATTGTTTGGCTCATCACAAGGATGATGTGTTTGCATTTTATACCCATCTTTCTATATACAACTTTTTTCAACATATTAGAAGACATGGAATATAGTGTGTAGCTATATCGGACCGGATCTCTTTCATGGACCAAGATACGAGGCCCAACACGACCCAATACAGATCGGGCAGGCCGAAACCCACAATTAACCGGATTGAATTGGAACATGGAACATTTTTCGGATCGTACTCGTGCCGGGCCAACCCGGCCATACATGTCTAATCGCTACTATTATTTTGGGTCAGATTTGAGCGCTTGTTGCGTCACCGAAACTTCGCTGCCTTCGCCGCAACTACTCCCAAGTCCTAACCCAACAAAAAGCTTGTCCTTCCGAGAGGGTAGCCTAGACTGGTGTGACACTTGAGGCTAACGTTGGTGTGACACTTGACTATGGTCAACACTTTTAGGTATATTAACAATCAGTTACAATCTTTGTTGTGGAATTGTCCAGGTGTGTGGGGGCAGACAGAAATATCCACGTGGGAATTTCCTGCTGACCTGACCATGTCTTTTGATCAGGGCTCTTTACTGAGTCCTCCTTTAGTCGGGCAGACAGAGTAACGTTGATTGTTACTCTGTTCAATCCTATTTAGACATGTAACCATAATCACAATATAATTAAATTTTTTTTTCTATTTAATTATATTGAAATTACAATTACATTACAGTGTACCAAACGAGGCATTATTTTTTAAAGTTAGCGTTGAACGTTGAACAGTCAACAATATTAAGTCTGGTTTGGTTTACGCAAATTTAGAAATAGAAAAGAATAGGAGAGAAGAATTCTTCTAGACTTCTAAGAACCTATAAGATTATTGATTTTTTTTTTCTTCTCATTTTCTAACCATTTGTTACAAAAGTTAAAAATTTAGTACGACAAGTCCTACTCAAAATGTGTTATTTCCTATTTTATCTATTATTTTTAAATGCCTACGCTATTACTATGCAAGAACATTTATGTTATTTCTTTCCTTCCATACACCAATCAAACAATGAAAGAAAAATTAAATAATTCCATCCCATAGAAAAGACGAGAAAATTAATTTTCCTTCCGAGAATCAAAGCAAAAGGGCCTTGAAGGTTTTCTCAATTAGTTTTCTCGCTAGCTAATACTAAAATAGTAGTTGGGAAATAAACTTTTTGAAATGTGGATACATACCACAGGAGTTACAAGTTAGGGAAATGATAAATGGCCAACAAAGGTGACTGTATACGTGCCCACACACCGCGTGTCACCACCCAACAGCCCTCTTGCTGCCTTCTGGAGGTACCCCCCCTCCCCCATCTAATTAGAGGATGACATGTGGTCAAGACTGCGGTCCACACCCGCGGACAACGTAGCATCGTCCCGTAAGTTAAGATTGAGGAATATACAAACTGATGAGCGAGAAAGAAAATGGAAGCAAACCAACAAAATGTTCAGTGCACTTAGTTAACTAATATTTATATATATATAGACGCTACCACTACCAGATACCATAAACTATTACAAGAAAGCGAGGGGATGACGAAGAGGGAAGAGGAGAGTAGCAAAAGAGAAACATTAATAAAACCTAAGGCATAGAACATGATAGTAAACTAGCTACTATGTCGATAATTAATTATTACAAGTGCGTGCTTGCTGCTGTAGCTAGCTTGGACTGGCATTGGACTTGGAGTTGTTAGAGACGGGTTCAGCACTGGTGGAGCTGGGGATATTGGACTTGAACTGCTGCTTCTTCTTCTTCTTCGTCAGTTCAGACAGCAGTGCCTGGTTCTCCTGGTTCAGCAGCTGAGCCTTCTTCCTCAGCCTCTCGTTCTCCTTCAGGATGTAGCAGTTCTGGAGGTACAGCTTCGAGTTCAGCTTTTCCATGATTCCTGTAATTGGTACCCTGAAAAAACAAAACAAAAACATAACTGTTCAATTAGCGGCATATTTATATATATATATATGAAGCCTATATATATTGACAATATTTGTATATGAATAACTTGGGTCACTATAGATTCTTCAAAGGACTAATTAGAGTTTAGACCCTGAATTTTATACCCGGTTTAGAATTTAAGTCCTAACATGTTCAATTGGAGAGTTTAGACCCTGGAGTTTTATTTCTTGTTTTCTCTATTATATCCTCTCTAACCTATATATGAAAATTTCATTATCAAATACAGGAGAGTATAATAGGGAAAAAAAAAAATTCAGGGTCTGAACTTTCCAATTTGCCATATTAGGACTTGAAACTCTAGACTGCCCAAGGTCTAAACACTAATTTGCCCTTCTTCAAAAGAGAGAGAGAGAGTGTGTGTGTGTATATATAGTGAAACATACATATTCTTCTTCAATGACACAAGAACTAAAAACAACAGAGCAGCATGGTCCAAACATCAAATTCTTTTAGTATGGAAAATTTTGATTCCTTTTTTCTTTTCCATTTTATAGAGAGATCCGACAAAGTTTTATATTGAACAGGCATGCATGCATCCAATGTAACATTATTTATCCGTGAAAAAAAATATAAGGCACTAAAGCCTCGTTTGGTAGACTGTAATGTAATCGTAATCACAATGTAATCAAATAAAAAAATTTATTTAATTATATTGTGATTACGATTATATTACAGTGTACCAAACGAGGCCTAAGCACAACACAGACACACATGTTAAGAAGGTAGAAGAAGAAAAAAGAGAGGCAAAAGCATAAGTACGTAAATACTGCATGCACGAAGATGAATGTACAAAGTAAACGTCCACAGTAGCTAGCCAGCAACATATGCAAAAACACTATATATTCCAATATATTAAACAATCAACCAACCTTTTTCTAACAGAGATGGAGCAAAAGGAAGGAAGCTCTGTGTTCAAATTATCAAGGAAAGGAAAGGAAAGCAAGTGAGTTTTTCTGCGGTGGGGGTAGCTATATATATAAAGAGGGAGAGAAAGAGAGAGAGACTGGTGCTGTAATGATGAAATGGATGTATGGATTGATATATATAGGTAGAGAGCGAGGTGGGCATAGTAGGAAGGAAGATCTGGTGATGTCGTCAGGTGATGATGAGGGGATGGCAAGTTTAGAATTTGATGGATTTGGTCGGCCCAAGATTCGCAATGATGCCTCTCTTCTTTAACTCAATACTCAGCCTTTGCTTCTCTGCTCTGCTGTGCTGCTCCTTTGGCATTTGCCTTCTCCGTCCAGTGACAGTCAGTCCCCCACCCGGGCCACCCCATCCATCATTTCCTCTGCCCCCCTCCGTTCATACTTTTGTTCTCTTCTTCCTCAACTTCTTCCCCCCTCCCCAGTCACTCAACCAAATATCCTTCCCCCCTTTCTTCAACTTGAGAATTGCTGAAGTAAAAATTGAAAAAATTATATATATATATATATATATATATATATATATATATATATATATATAGAGGATGAGGGAGGTGAGGTGCCACCCTATGGAGGGTGTCTACTTGTCACCCCCCATGCTATCATCATGCACACCCTATGGAGGGTGTCTACTTGTCACCCTCCACATGCTATCATCATGCACCCATGTGCATGATGATAGCATGGGGGGTGACAAGTAGACACCCCCCCGTGAGGTGGCACCCTACCTCCCTTATTCTGATATAGCATATACAAAAAAAATAGGATTTGGTTATCGAAATGACCAATTTTAGATTTTGGGTCTCGAAAATGACAAATATTAGAGTTTGGGTCTCAAAATCACTGTTCATTAGCCTACGTGAACAGTGATTTCGAGACTCAAACTCCAACGTTGGTCATTTTCGAAATTCAAACCCTAATTTTCATATATGTGAGACTCTATTACTAAATAACCCTAAAAAAACTTGTACACATTGCTAGTCATATAATTATATCAATTTCTTATTTACCAATACTCGAAAATGACCAATTTTAGAGTTTGGGTCTCGAAATCACTGTTTATTAGCCTACGTGAACAGTGATTTCGAGACCCAAACTCTAACGTTGGTCATTTTCGAGACCTAAACCCTAATTTCCATATATATGTGAGACCCTATTACTAAATGACCCTAAAAAAAACTTGGTACACATTGCTAGTCACATAATTATATCAGTTTCTTATTTACCAATACTCTCACAAATGATATTTTCATTTTCTAACACATAATAATCCTCGATCTGCACCACAAGACATATTTCGAAGATATAAAAGAAACACAAACAGCTGCACGAATTCAGTTTTCAGCCCATAAAATCTAAACGCGACCTATTGTTAGAATAACACTAGTATTACATTCCAGAATTTTAGTACAGTAACGAAAAACTATTATTTTACTATTCTAATATGTATCGGAGACTGATTTTATAAGCCAAAAACTTTTAACACTCAGCATATCAATACTGATTACATCCGAAACAAACAACTCCGCATCCTCAATATTATGTCTTGAAAAGAACTCGAACATCTAGCAGTAGATTTTGAGTCTCCGTGTATCTACACTTTCACCTTCTAGAGACATCAATGGATCTGAGTTCCTTGAAAATGATATCACGTAATTCATCACCCAGACCTAATGCTAGCGACGATTTGATTGTATAAGCTTTTCATCGATCAAGAATTACAGAACTCTAAGGTGGTTGCCTACTTCCATTTTTACTTGAAGAAATGTCGGTCATCCTTGCTTTTTCCTGTTTCTAAAAAAAAAAAAAAGAAACATTCCGGAGAGGGTGATGAAATGTGATGAAGAGATTTAGCATGCCCAACTTTAGTTGGTGGGTTTAGAGCAATAAAACCAAGATTGCGTTATTGGTATGGTATGTATCAGCAGAGAGTTGGTAGAGGCTGTGACGCCCCCTTGATGTGAAACGCAACAAACCACCACTGGCATTACATACTACAGAATGATGTCTTTAGATTTCAATCTGTCGATTCTAACATAAATGTTGCATTAGTTCAAAAGCCAACGTGTACTAGTTTTAAATATTAATAACATAAGAGTTACGACTCACTCAAACCACTCCTCTGATGTTAACTCGCATGGTGATATAAAATAAATGTACCAAACCCCTCGAGAGCATCACATGAGAACCCAAAAGAAACTGGACAAATCTATTCATCGATATGTATCCATACAAACGCTGACACAATGTGGACGCGGCACATATTGTGGCATGGCCTGACGCGTTTTGGGATGTTTGTGTTCCGTCCAAAGTATCTTGACCATATAATGACATCGAACATTTAGTATTGTGCTTCACAGTAAAAAGTGGTTCATTCTGTTCTATATTTTCAAAGAATATGTAACGCAGAGAAGAAACTACAAACAGAATGTACAACGGTTCATGTCTACAGACCTCCTCTCCATACAGTCTCGAGTCTTTGAACTGAACTATCGCTTTCTTTCATAATATTAATCAGGAAGCAAAGGAGGGAGAAAACTGAAAAGTGCATTGTTGAACTTTCAAAAAAGTTCCGAGGGTCCAAATGGCTGCTTACTAAACACAACTTAGAACATTGCTTATTGTCAAAGTCTAAACTCCAGTCTCCAGAATAGTATCCGTGAGAATTAATATTTATATTAATTCTAACATATTTCCACACATCAAGGCAGATTTTCGTAGGTCAAAGTTAGATTCATACAGCAGTATAATTGTTTAAAATGCACTTAAAATTAGAATTGCACAAAATTTTTAGAGAGTTAATATTACTGTTTATTTCCAACCTCCATAGGACCTTTATGAACATTGCTTACTGTCCCCATGCTCTCTTCCTCAAGAATGTCAAAACATATTGTTTCAAACTCTGGAAGAATTATGACAATGAGAATGATGAGATTATCTCACTCTGGAAGAACTATGAAAATGAGAATGATGAGATTATCTCACTCTGGAAGAACTATGAAAATGAGAATGATGGCATAGCAAAATACACGCTGACAACAGATTATCTCACTCTGGAAGAATTTGATGTCCTGACAACATATTGTTTCACACTGGAAGAATTTGATGTCCTGTGTGTTCATTTCACCTACAGCTATTGCTGCAACTGCCGTAGGGATTTCATTGTTTCAAAGGCTACTACACTGCAGTCTTCCCAACTCTTTTTGTCACAAGGAGCACACTGGTCCCCGGACCATAATGAGAACAGCTATTTGAGTAACCAGGAATAATTCTCATACTGTGTGGGGACAGTACTTTCTCAATTATTTCCTTCTTATTGTCCTCATTAGATCTTGAGAGAGAGAGAGAGAGAGGAGATCCCTAGGATATGCAATACAGATACTATATGACACATTTCGGATACAACATGGACACAACTTCAATTTTGTTCTATTAGTTTCTAGTGTACATGTGTACGTTTACACAATTTAACTTGGGTGTGCTCACTTCCTGGTCAGTATGTAATCCCTGGGCTTGAAAATGAAAGGCACAAACATGAAAAATATAGAGATTTGCCCCTTTCTAGAAACCAGAAATAATATGAAGATCTCTCTGAAGTATATGTAGTTGATGATGATGATATAAGATGAGAATGACATATAGGAAACAAACTCCAAACCAAGGCTAAAAGATGAATGGGATGCTCTAACCAACGTATTTTCAAAGGTTCAATCTACAGTCTAAGGGACACTTCAGTGTACACTTTGTACTCAAACGAAAATCCTCTTTATTGACAAAATGGCACCACCATGGCACTTCTATTCCCCTAAACTTGAGGTTAGACCATGATGTTAACCTTGACTTCTTCCTTGTGCTTCTTTTCGTGAGATTGGCATTGCAAATGTTCTACAAACAAGCCTCTTTACGTTTACAAGCCTCGGTAACTTTGTATGCATGGTTTAAGGAAATAAAAAGAGTGATTTGTAGATGTATAGTATTTTGCTCTTGGTCTACTAATAGAATGAACCTTAGTAAATACTCTCAAACTAGTGGCCAGGGATAGGTGGGCATATCAGATGGTCCAACCCACATAACGTCCTACCCACGTAACTTGGTGAGGATACATCCAACTGTTTGAAACACTAATGAATACTCTTAATAAATATAAGAAAATAAAGACGACTCTTAGGATAGCATCTTAGTACTCAATGGTTGACCTGGCCCGTTCACCAAAAATTGCATATTCCACACTAGTCCGTGCAATGTTGTGAAGAAAGCTAATAAGATATTTGCAAGAAGTATCCTTCCTTCATAAAGTTTCAAGATTTATATTACATAACCTTTGTAGATATAATGAATATATAATTACACAACTATAACTGCAGTACGTTTCGATGCAAAGGATATACAGCAAGCACCATACCTTCCACACACTTGAGAAAGAACTCAACCCTCTTCACACAGACTTCATTAGAATAGAATTTCAGAACATTCTCTAAAGATTCAAGTGCTCAATAAACCAGAGAGTGGCAGAGATCACCAATGGTGCCGCTGTCAAGCAAATTAAGCAAAATGTCAGATTCAGGTATTACTGCATAAATGTGTTAAATTAGAAAGAAATCTAGTGTGTCAAAGCAAACCTCTATTTACACAATAAAATAGTTTAAGCTGCAGCCGCAACTGTTTCTTTTTCATTTCTGCCAAACTTGCAGGAATTTCTAAACCCTGTGCCTGGTTCGACAATGTATAGAACCGGATGCGCTTCCTGATCATCAGGAAAGAACCATATCAACAAACCCGAGAAAGCCGGAGCACATACTGATACAAAGTTAAAATCGAAAGACACTGCTCCAGTCAACCCCGGCCCCTACTGCCTGCATGTCCTGCCAGTACAAGAAAGCCTCAACAGGAGCTATCAGTATCTCTAGCTCAAAATTGGTACTGGCAGGTGCAGGCATGCCCAAGCCCCTTAGCGGGGCCGAGCTAACCCAAAACGCGCTTCTGAATGCTGCTGATGAGTCTGCAAAAGGAGGAAAGTGAAAGAAACAAACACATTTCAATTGACATGCCAAATAATTGAGTACACAATAGAAGAAAGGAAATATCAACACATTTCAATAAATGCCAAATGACTGATTACAACAGAAAAAGGAAATGTTGAAAGGATATTGTAATAATATCACAGAATAAACTTGGTAATAATAAAATGTTGAGCTGGAAAAATATTAGATAAAGAACTGTTACTATAAGAAAAAAGCTTCGGTAACAAACTGGTCCTCCTTGCTCCAGAGAAAAAAGCAGCAGCAAGCCACAACTCATGCACATGCCTATCTCCACGCGGGAAGCCCATTATCTTTCAGGTGTACAAATGAAGACCAAATTAGTGCGCATTTCTTTATAAGAATACTCAACAGAGCCCCCACATACAACTCAGCCGCCAAACAAAGCCATTAACTTTTTTCAATATGAAACAGATAGGGATCTAGAGTTGTTTGGTGGGCTGGGAAAGGACCGAACCACCCCGATTTTGACAGGGTTCAGTTTGGGCCAACAAGGTAAAGTAGACCGGTCTGGGCCTAGAACCATAATCCCAAACCCAGCCCTGCCCATGACTCGGTTTAAGAGGGTCCGGGATGGACCGGTATAACTAAAAAAACTTGGCCAACTGTTTTAGAAAAAACTAGGCCCAATATTTAAAACAAATAAAGAAAATAGTAGAGAAATATTTCTTAATAAAAGTAGTAGAAAATAAATAGAACGGGTCAAAATAAGAAAAGTGAATAAATTTTATTTAATTGAGAAATATTTAATATATACTATTCTCGTTAGATAGATGTTTCTTGAAATGACTTGTGTTTTGTGTTCCGGTTCAAAACCTCTCTTGGAGCTTCCTATGGATCATAACAAAGATTCTATGATCAGCTTGAATTTTTTTATGACCACAAGTCTACCTAAACATCAAACCTCTATGTCGTTACCAAATTCCTAGCCAAGGTAGCTATGAGCATGAGAGTCATGCCATAAAACCCAGGTCAGTTGACAGCCAGCTAGACGTACCTTATGGATATGCAGTTTAAGCTCAGTTATCCAAGGAGTACCCTCCATTTTCCGCGATACTATAAAAGTCTAGACGAGAATAAGGGGAAATTGCACTCATCATCGTGTTAAGCCAAAGAGTGAACTATCCCATAAAGGCATAAACAGTGACTAATATAAATAGAAGTTAATTATGTAGTTCAGTAATATCATAGCTCAAAACTATAAAGAAATGACAAAAAATGTAGCGAGTGTACAAACCTGTGCAAATGGTTGAACAAGTTCATGAGGACGAACAAAAGAAATGCCAGGGCGAAAGGGGACCGAATATTGAGATGAATGCATGTACATTGAAGATGTAGGATGAGAGCCAATACGATTCACATCAAATGTCGGTATCATAGCCTCAGGAGGACCATAACCAATTGCACCAGGTGTTGATGTTGATGGCCATGGTCCATGTATGTGTTGAGGAATAGGCTGGGGCTGGTGTTCGATTGAAATTTGTGGCCTATGACCAGATCCAAGCTGAGGAAATTCTGTATTGTAGTTCACAGAAGGCAAGAATAGTGGTTGAATGGTGTAGGGTCCTCCAACAAATCCAAAGCCAGGATCAAATCTTTGCGTATACCTGAAAGACATAAAATTTATGCATTATTCTAAAGACTTGTAACAAATTTACAACATATCAGATGCTCATTAGCATTAAGCTCTTCAAGCACTTTCATTGACTCTATTAATGGATAAAAACTGGGTATTGAAGCGCCAAAGAGTAACATAATAGACTATTACAGCAACACCACAAAACTCTAAGAAAGGGTACCTATGATCTCTGTGAAGACATAAAACTTACAAGATACACTGGTCAAGTTACCAAAAAACAGAATAGTTGTCAAGTAGAATCCTAAAATCAAATACAAGAGACCCAATAACCCCTTTTTCAATCAAGACGTGCCACAATACAATGGCTTTGGTGGTACAGAATAAAAAAATGAAGAGTGATATATGTTAGACCAGATCATTATCCCTTTAAATTAAATTCCATAATGTAAAAATCACATATTTCATTGTTCCGTAATGAACTGCAGAATAACATTCTTGGGTGGGATGGATTACCAAAAATGACTTAGTGACATTGTATTTTAATCCATTGTCCCAACTTACATTCCTTGTATAGTTGAAATACACTGGTCAAGTTACCAAAAAACAAAATAGTTGTCAAGTAGAATCCTAAAATCAAATACAAGAGACCCAATAACCCCTTTTTCGATCAAGACGTGCCACAATACTCTTTGGTGGTACAGAATAAAAAAAATGAAGAGTGATATATGTTAGACCAGATCATTATCCCTTTAAATTCAATTTCATAATGTAAAAATCACATATTTCATTGTTCCGTAATGAACTGCAGAATAACATTCTTGGGTGGGATGGATTGCCAAAGATGACTTAGTGACATTGTATTTTAATCCATTGTCCCAACTTACATTCCTTTGTATAGTTGAAATATGCGTAGTTCGTAAACTAAATATACAATGTCTCCTCAACGCTTATCATACGCCTGAGATGAAAAGGTAAGATGTAGGGAAAAAAAAATTACTTTATAACTTTTTTTTTACAATTAAAGTTAAACAATAGCTAGTTCTGCCATGTTTGTATAAACAATTTATCTAGATACTTATCTGGACACATTTAAGTCGTCATATTAAGATGAGCTGGCCCTACACAAGTACACATCAATGATGGCCATCTCATATGAAAGATGTCAAAATCTGATCAAGTCAGCTACCGGTCCACGTCAATTTGTCAACCTCTAGCCCATTTAATATAGTTAATTAGCAATGTCTACATAATATATAGAAGGCTCTCAAGTCAGATACTCCTATACACTAACACTTGGCACAATTCATGTATCAATGTAACCCTGATAGTCTATTTATTGAAAAATGTAAAAAGCTATCCCTAGATATCCTAACGGGAGATAGAGGCTATGATTGGTTTGGTCGAAAATGAGGGACAGGATACGGAAATGAAACTATGTAAACTTTGATCCCATTTCTAAATTAAACACTTACATTTTTCTTTGCCTCACTATCTTCACAACCAAACACAGCCTTACCATGCTTTTGGTGAACCAAGAACCACATTTCTCTTTTTAGTATGTTCCCCAGGAAAGAACCGCATATGAGCTTCTGTTCTAGAGTTTCTTCAGCTCATCATACCATTTTCAAAATATAAAATTTAGCAAGTGAAACTTTGCAGATAAAACACATGTTACAAGGGTATCATCTAAACTACCAAAATTATATAAATTCCAAGGTCTGACCAAGTGCCCAACCTACAGCATTTACTAAAAGCTTTTAGTACTTAAGAATTTCATAAGATGGATGGATATTTAGAAAGGCCTTTACTATTAGGAACAAGATACATATTTTGAAATCTCGTTAAAACTATTAGGTTAGAATGTATTAAAAGAATATCTCACAACACAACATATTATATGTGACCTTCGTAAATTAAGTGCATATTACACGTCCACAGAAAAAATTACGATAACTCCTTAGAGCAACTAAATCTGATACTTGCATTGCAATTCGCTGGACTACTAATAAAACAGAAAGAAAGGTAACTCCATTTATACGTGTTCAGCAGGCTCATACAGCCTATACTGCATTGAATTTTTATTTTGAGCTAATGGTGTTCAGATATGATTGGAGAATGTAAGTTTAACATGCTAATAATTATGATGACATATGATCCATCTGAATTTGGTAATATTAAGTTACCATAAAAAGCTAATAACATTTAAAGAATGCATTACTTTGTAATTAAGTACAAAGTAAGGTCACATGATAAACATTATATAATATGCACCGGTAAAAACATATCAAGAAAATAAAGGTGTGTGAAGCTCTTAGAGAGAAGTGACACTTCTGTAAAAAGGACGGCAGCTATGAAAGGAGTTGACGAATCACCACAAAATCTTACCTGTCATAATTCCTATCATAATCGGGATCCTTGCGCTCCACCTCACGGTCCCGAAAAATAGCAACCCTATTGCTTGGCCTGTATCTGCTCACAACTGGCTCTTTTTCTGTCTTATTTTTATTTGTTCTACTGCTACCTGAGGAACTACTCGAACCCCTTCCTATAGTACTTTCATGTCCATCAAAAACAGACTTTTCTTCTGACCTTGATGTTGTTATGGGGCAGAATTGGAAACTATCTTCAAAAGCTGAGTCACTTTCTGGCTTTGTAACTGCACCACCGCTACTGCTAAATATTCGCGCACGTGCCCTGTTATACTCTTCTTTTCTTTCTTCAACAGTTTTTGGATGGCCAGTCCTGGAAGAACAGGCATTTGGATCGCTAGCATTTTGTGAACCTTTTTGTGGCCTCTGCTTGATAGCAACTTTAACAGTGTTAACATCTTCTTGTGGTTGGCTTACAGGAATATCTGCAAGACGAACTGCAGGGAAGCGGCTTTCAGGAGTTTTTATAAGCACAATTCGGGAGCCAGATCCATCAGGTAGGCTATTGTCTGGCAAAACCAATGACTGGAGGTAATAATGCTGAGCTATACGGTGGGCTGCCAACCGAAGATAGGAAGTTGGTAGAGACTGGAATTCTAGTTGATGTTGAGTACGGTCATGAAGAAACTTTTCAACATCTTGCTCCATCCGTAAAACTAAAAAAACAGAAGAAAAAACATCTGAGTTTACCACATATATGAAACACATCAAGCTGTGTGCTCAGTTTAGATACCTATGTCACTATTATCAACAAGATTCGCATCCATTGTAAACATCAGGAATCTAATAAACTAAATATGATACATTAATAAAACATGGAAGCAACCTTTCGTTCAAAAACATATGTATTAAAAGCAAGGTTCACAGTATCGGTATCGGAATCGGTATCGGGCTATTCCTATAAGTATCGGTATCGGCGACATCGGTAGTATCGGCGGTATCGGATCGGAGTATCGGATTTTTTGGTATCGGAAAACAAATAACTATTAATAAATTATTTACATTTAAAAACATATATTTATACATTTAGGTATAATTTTAAGTCTTTTCTGTGTTATTTTTTTTTTCTGTGTTATTTTTTAGTAGTTTTGAAATTAAATGAAATAGTAGTCACCCCAACCGATTGATTTCATACAAATAGATTGATTTTCTTCTTTTACATGCTTTTACAACCTTATTATGCTTTAAAACCTTGCTGATTTGTCTTTTTCGTTTAATTTTCTTTTACCGAATTGACCGGAAAAGAGACCCCAATGTCGGTATCGGTCAGTATCGGGCATCGGTCGGTATCGGATCGGGACATGCCAAACCGTATTGGTATCGGCCGTACCGGATCGGTATCGGCCGATACTTTAAACCATGATTAAAAGCATTTGACAATCAACTTCAGTTGAGGTCATATGTATGCCAAGATACTCTAATCTGGAATCTATAAGCTTCTAATTGTTTCGTTGCCACTCTGGGATCTACCAATTATAATGCATAAATAACATTATCCATATACAAAATTGCACAGATAATTACCAAGCTATACATCTTCTCCTTCCGTCAATTTAGATGACCTCCAAAACTATGTTCTAATATGTATAATACAAATAATTCCCTCGTATCACGATTTTAGGTACAATTCCCCGAACTGGCTTCTACTTTCATAGCATCCCTCTGTTATAGCTCCACGGAGATGATTTGGTGCCAACTCAGAGATTGGATTCTCCGCAACTGACATGATTTTGCTTTGGGAAGTCTTAGGCTCCAAGTAGGACTGATCAAATATCAGAAGCAGAAAGAACACATGCTAAAACGCCAGATGTTTTCAAATTTGTGGAAAGGCAGATATCTTGACGAACTAGTCTGTGTAATTTCATGTAACTTCTTAGACTGGTTAAACCTATTGAACATAACAAAAAAATAAATTCATCTTTCATATCATATATTACATTAGCATGTCCTGGATACCGTGAAATATTCTTTGCAAGAGGGTCCTTTCCACAGAATCATATTATGTACTCACACCCGGACGGCAGACAGAATGTGTCCACATCATGCTTTCACACCACGGTTCTATTTTAGTATCGAGACTAGACTCGGAGCTGTACGAGTAGTATCCTCCTAGTTTGGTAGATGTACTTTTATTGGCTCAGAACTACATAAACACTAAAGGGGAGTTTGGTTAGTTGTAAATGGAAATCATGTTGCACTATTTCCACCAATTCCAATGTTTGGTTTGATGTAAATGGTGGAATTGATGCAACAAATTTTGCGGTCAAAATGGCCGTAAAACCAGTTACGACAACAAATACAACACAAGTTGCATCATTGTCAATGATTCTCTCCATTCAAAGTCGTTAAAAAAACCAAACAATGAATTTTCATTTACAGCAACAAAAGTTGCAACCATACATGTCAACTGCATCATTCTAAACAATAAATTTATAAATCCCGTAACATCATTTACATGCAACCAAACAATGAATTTGGTACACCACTTACAACAACAAATGCTACATGCAACATATGTTGCATGGGAATTCAATTTACATGCAAAAACAGCCCCTAACTTTCATCAACATCAACAGAGCCTTCTACCATCTAAATGGGTAGGCTATGGAGAATAAGAAAGTTCCATAATAGAGTTGACAAGTTTTTATGATGAACATTTACCAACTATGTTGCACGGATAGGGATACGACACCGTAAGGACATGGTGACACAAACACGGCACCTATTTTCGTATGCCCCTTGTAATTTGGAGTGTCCATTTTGTGTCCGTGCTTCCTAGGTTACCGACCTATGTCAATGCTCTATATTGGTGTCAAATTTATGACCTAGGTAGCAATAGCCATGAGAGGGTCAAACCGTAACACCAAGACAGGCACACAGGTAGACCACCTTTCAGCTCTGCAATTAAAGTTCATGCAACTCATGAGAAGCCTTCAAATGACCCTAGGCTATAAAGAATTCAAGCAGATCAGAAATGGGTTTTCCATACAATATCAAAGAGCAATTCGTCTGTAACATCTATCCCAAGCTACATTTAAGCCCCAGTAAGTTCTTCACCTGCTAAACATCTCTAAGCACAATCGAGGTCTTCTAGTTTACCCATCAAATTCAGGATGCGTGTTTTGGTACTTATGATTGATCGACACTCTCAAAATTAGGATACTAGAATCTAGTGTCCTCATTAGACGTGACCTAGATATGAAATCAAGATTGACCTCTTTGAAGATTAATTCAAATGACATTACATCTCATAGGTTTAAATGGGAGATGTAATGTCATGTGAAACAAAAGAAGAATTGAACTACTAAGACCAATAAGTAAATTTACTATAAAATCCATATGTCCTACAATTTACTTGAAAATAGTAGAGGTACATTAAAAAACCATGATGCATTCTCGTATGATGAAATGGTAGTAAAAACAGGTATGTTTTGCGTCATAATGTTGATGCATCAATTGTCAAACAAGGAATGAAGCTAAAATCAATATGCTTATATGGATGACTAACCACATGATAAAGGTAGGTCATGACAAAATGCATTCATGAGAAGTTAGAGACAGCATCTAAGCAAGGGATGAACTTGTAAAAGGGTTATTTTGTAGAAGATTTTAGTCTTAGGAATATGCCAAAATATGAATAGCACTCAAGTCAATAAAATGACGTAAATCCAGCTGTTAAAATAGCAGGTGGGGTCTCAATCTCAAGATGGCTATTAGGCGTATTTGGTACTTAGGTTGAGATAAACTGGTGGTTTATGAACAACTTTGTGTTATATTGGTCCTAATTTTCTTTTCTTTCCATTTAACTCGGAGACTTGCGTCGACAATCAAGCACCGACCACAAGAGACCCGGGCATCAACCATTAGAAACTCTGACTGTCAAAGCAGAAGTCGGGAATTGGGTTTCTCTGGCCTTGGCAGTGCTAAAAAATTACATAACAAGAGTCGGAGAGAGACCTGGGATGGGGGCGTCAGGATGTAGTCATCGTACATCATAGACAAAAGGCGACTTAGGACAGATGACGAAGGCAGGAGAAGAGAACTAGGAGGATATTTAGGTGGTAATCTCTTTTTATGTTTAATATCTACAGCTTATTGGGACTAAGGAGGGTTCCATTTCAAGGCCAATGGGCTTTGGGGGAGTCGAGCAGCTTGAGACACCCGTCTCCATTGTCAAGGAGACCGCCTCGGTACCTGGATGCATAAATTCTTGTTGACTAAGCGGTTGTCCATTTGAAAGGCATAGGTGATGCCTAAAACAGCGAGGCATAGGTGATGCCTACATCCCGTATCCACCTTTAACACATGACACAGATAGTTGCTAATGTTACAAAAACACTAAGATTTGGATGGAGGCTTTGTTGAATTTGTCAATATATTAATAAACATATGTGAGTAGGAAAAACGAAACATATAAGTGCAGATAACATCTTGGTAGAGCAGGATTTTCTATGTCAAAAATTAAGTAACCATCACAGACAGATTAGGTATAAAGTAGGTCCTTTAGCATTGTGAATACTTCTGGATGGCATGCTATTTCAAGAACTAGTAGGCTAATGAATCAGCGAGTTAGACTCAGTCGAAAAAGCAAGGTTCGCAGTATCGGAATCGGTATCGGACCATTCCTATGAGTATCGGTATCGGCGATATCGGTAGTATCGGCGGTTTCGGATCGGAGTATCGGATTTTTTGGTATCGGAAAACAAATAATTATTAATAAATTATTACCATTTAAAAATGTATTTTATACATTTAGGCATAATTTTAAGTATTTTCAATGTTATTTTTTAGTAGTTTTGAAATTAAATGAAATAGTAGTCACCCTTACCGATTGGTTTACATGCAATAGATCAATTTTCTTCTTTCAAATGCTTTTACAATCTTATTATGTTTCAAATCTTTGTTGATTTGTCTTTTTCGTTCAATTATCTTTGCCAAAATGATCGAAGAGACCCCCAGTGTCGGTATCGGTCAGTATCGGGTATCGGTCGGTATCGTATCGGGACATGCCAAACCGTATCGGTATCGTCCGCATCGGATCGGTATCGGCCGATACTTTAAACTATGCGAAAAAGTAAATAAGTTCAACCAAAACATTCAGTATAGACACTGGCATTGTAAATTCTTATCTATTTCTAGAGCCAACAGATTTTCAGTAGCAATGCATCAGAATAAATTAAATTACAAACTATATTTTACGTTCAATTCTCTTATGACTCGTCACCATTACAAGCCAAAACAGCCACCACCTTATATCATCTGGTAAACTAAATTGAACATATGTTGCAAGCACTTCCACGCCTTAGTTATTGCTAAACCACAAGACTTCCCCTCATTCAATGTATGTAGTTAGTTATCAAGTACTCAATTCAAACTATACACACCAATTTTATTGCAACATACCAACTTGTCATCGTTCACGGATAACCACCATTGAATCAAGTGTTCATTACATACTGATGGTCCAAAATATAAACAACTACTGGTATACCTACAAAATACCAAAAATATCATCATGTCTGCACTCCACTAAATTACCAGCAGCACATATCTAAGTCTTAATGAGAAGTTTGATAAACAAAGCTACAAACTTTCTCTTAGCTGGTAAGTCCAATTGGCAGAATCCAATGTAGCAATCTAAAGTTCAAAGAGAAAGTTAGTAAATTTGTTCATCATCTAGCACTATGGTTATTGCGGTGTTCCGATCAGAGACATTTAGCTCCTCGTACTAAAAATATATAACAGTGCATATAATGATGCATAAATAGCCGAAACATTAAAAAAAAAAGCCGAGAACTTACTAGAGAGCCGCTCCCGAGGCTTATCTAGAGCCTCTCTGAGGAACTGGTCGACCTGGCTCAAAGCTTCCTCGGAAAAACCTCCGCGTCGATCCCCGCCACCAAGACCCATAGCATCCGAAGCCGGTGCCGATTCATCGTAGAATTCCGGATTCGAAGGAACGGAGGAGGAGGCTTTCTTGGAGGACGAGGAGGAGGAGGAGGAGAGGAGGAGCATCCTGCTCATGGTCTCGTCCAGATCCGCCATCTCCCACGAGTCCGGGGCCCCGATCTCGTCCGTGGAGCCCACCATGGCGGGAGAGAGAGAAGGAGCTAGGATTCGAGTTAGGGTTTGAGAAGGAGGAGAGAGGCCCAAAGCCTAATTGAGAAGGAGTCCATGGGGAGGGAGGAAGAGAGAGATCGGATTCTAAAATTAGGGTTAGGGTTTGGGAAAAGGATCGGGAATTGAGAGAGAGAGAGAGAGAGAGAGAGTTGGGGAAGGAATATAGGACTAGAGTCTAGAGAGGAGTGTGTGCTCGGTCGCTTGCAACTTCCTTTCCTGCTTTTGGGAAATTACTGTTTGGTGCTATAGGAATTAAATAAAGAAGGTTCGGAAGTAGGGTGGAAGATAAATGTAAGGAATTGAGAGCAGCTGAGATTTTATTTTATTTTCTCACTTCTTTTCTTTTTTTTTATAATGTGGTGGAGAGCTTGAAGCTGCTGATGGAACCCGGAGAAAAAAATTCACTTGAACCTGACCCTGTTTTGTTTGGATGACAGGTGGGCCAGGACAAACCCATTACGGGACACATACAGATTGTATTCATTTCAATGGGCCAGACAGCGGTGCGTCTATACGTATCTATCAACACCACTCAAGTCAAGTCGAATAGTGATTAAACGGTACTCGATTAGCTATTATGGTTATCCAAAAAAAGTATAAGTTGGATGATAAAAAATTAGTAGATGAGTCATGAAATATTTTTTTATAATAATAGTAAAAAATAGATAATAATAGTAAAAATTAGAGACGGTGGACCCAAAAATTATACAATACAACGTGCACAAAGTCTCGTATGTATTGTCAAATATCTCAAAAAAAAAGTCGAGTAGTGCTTAAAACAAATTCTTTACTTCTCTACGAGATTATTTTCAAATCGAGATTATTTAAGCCAAATTGATTTTGATTTGATTCTCATAATCGTAAGGATAAAAAATACAATTTATATAATTAGAATACCAAGATCGAACGGTGACAAAACAAGGTGTCAAAAAAATAACCGAGCGTTATAATTAGGATATCAGTTAGAATAGTTTTAGTCATTCGTAAATACAAGTGACAAATGTATTTCAACTCAAGTGGAGAAGTGGAGAAAAAGACTTGCTTGAAACAAGACCAATATGTATGCCTTCAAATTCAAATGACGACAACTGCAAATAATCAATTTCCAACAGCATATAGTCAGGGCCGGCCGAGCTCATGGATGCACCAGGCAAAATTTCAGAATGGACCCCTCCATATATAATATATAAAAAAAATTATTTGCACCAAGAATTGAATTAAAAATTTCTAATGTACAAGTCTACCAGAATAACCACTGCATCACAATTATTTTATATTAAATGAGTACCATAGTACATAATAGTTCTAGTTTGGATACATAATATACTTTATTTAAAATGGATTTTTTTGGTTATTTTGGTCCGTTGGTCTTGAAAGGTCGTCCTGGCTATCTTGGACCAAAATTGGCCCTGCATATAGCATGTGACTAGGCAAACTCATAATCAAATTTCATAACTTTCATATTGATCGATAAACATGACTCACTCAAATGGTAAAATCAACCAAGCATCTCGGACCTACTAAAGATCTTATGCTATATAAAATCAAAATTGTTTGGATGATTGGAAGTTTTAAGAGCATAAATAGTAAGGCCATCCAAATTTCTACATTGTAGATTCAGAATATAAGAGCTTATTTATAGAATAGTAAAAGCATTATTAGTATCTGGAGCTCCCAAATGAATCTTGAGGTCCAAATCCATAATAAAAAAATAAATCTATAATGGGTTGGATTTGTATGAAAATAGTAGAAAATGATAGAATGACATTTGATTTCAAAGGATGTGTAGTTAAAAATTAATGCGTTAAACAATAATGTAAAATCTAGAATCTAGAAAATGAGATCCCAAATTGAGAATTATTATTCTACAAAACGATTCCCTACATTCCGAATCTAGAAGTTCCTAGACCCAATCTATAACCTCATGTGAGTGGGTTGGACATAAGAATCTAGAAAGTGAAAATTGGGATTGGTCTTATTATTCAATCAAATGAGCTTCTAAATTCTGAACGTAAAATTTAAAATCTAGATTCTATGATGGACCTTACTTTAAGAATTAATTGGAGCCTCATGATGGTCCCGTCTCAACCACAAGAGCTACAGCATGAGTGTCAGAATTTCTACAGGAATTTATTTTGTAGAATAGTAAGACTCGATTTGGAGCCTCAATTTCTATATTATATATTTTTTATTTTTTTTATTTTTATTTTTTTTTAAAGAAAGAAAGATACACATGGATCTACATCCACTCATCTCATTTGGGTTTCAAAATTTATTTTTTACTATTCATATACAAACCAAATACATTATACATTAATTTTTTTAATTACAAATGGGTACAAATTTGGTTTAAGATACATTTTTTTAGCACCATCACCATCTACTAATGATGCTCTTACATACATGTGTTTTCTGGTTGCTGCAAAGGTGATCCGAGCAGGACGTTGATGGGGAAACATAAACACATATTTATCTGGAGCGCTACTATTTGGACCGCCCGCGGGCATGCATGCGGGTGGCCCGCATCCACATGGCGGACTCTCATTCAGGGTCAGCCCTAGGGTAAGCCAGACAAGCCATCGGACTTGGACAACCCTCCTTGTTAGGGCAACCCCCAGCCCCCTAAGTCTTGCAGTTGTCCGTCAATAGAGCATTTGCGGTCCTCCCCAACTCCTTCTTGTCAGTTGAACTGGCAATCTTGCATGTCCATATTTTGAGTTAATACTGGAAATATCTCGAGTAGCTCAAGAGTCAGGAGAAGAACTCAGAATCTGAGCTCTACGCCACAGTCAGAACCGAGGACTTTGACGTCGTTGCCAATCCCACTCGCCGTCAATTCCAGGGACAATCGGTCACAGTATCCTCTCCTTTTGGACTCAAGGGCAAGTGGCAACCAAAATTAGCTCCGACTAGGACAACCCAACCCCTTGGGCCGGTGTCACGACCCGATCTCAATATACTGGATCCAGTCAGATCATTCCCAGCCTGCACCGTTGTGAGACATCAACAGTAAGCTGTGTCAATCAGTAGCAACGCAGGAACAACATTCTAAATATAGAATAAAACTTTATTAAAAACATTTAAAAATATAACAAAGAGTCTAATTAGAACACACAAAACAAGAAACATTCAGTTATTACAACTTCACTTATTACAACTTTTAAGAAGGAAAGAAACCAAATACAAAGGTGCAACTAAAACTCATGGGTTCCCTGTCCGGGTCTAGCTAACTCCTCGGAACCCAAGACAGTTCCGTAATAAGAACTATAGGTTAGCTCCTCCTCCTCGTCGCAATCACCTAAAATATTGGTCTCAAGTCAGGAGGGGAACAAGAACATACATATCCATTCCAGCATCTTAATGAATAATTAAAATGAGACAAGAAGCAATTTTATAACATAAATTTATTTTCTAAATATAATAAAGAATGTAGTGAAACAGTAAATCTCTGAAAATGAAAATGATGCAATCTAACTAACAATAGTGTTTTGAGCGCGTAACATCCAGTGGCCGGCTAGGGATGGAAGCAGTATGTGTTCTAGTGAACACGGTCCGGCTTCAGCCCAAGTGGGTTGGGCTTCCGCTATCCACAGTAAGGCAGTAGGGGGGCTTTGACACAGGTGTTAACACTACTCCTCAAGTCCCGAGTCAATGAGTCAATCAGTTGGGTCCGAGATGGATCCCGTGGATCAAGTGTCGATATAGTAGTTTTATGATGCAATGATTTTAATTATTAACTAAAACAAAAGTTTGAATACATATGAACTTGCCTTGGTTGTCCGATGCTGTAGGTGACGACAAGGAAATGTTGTCACGTCCCAGAACCAGAACACTGGAGAGCGGGGACAGACATAGCCAGCTACGTATAATTAAATGGGATCCACTCCACTATACGGTCACGGCTGTCTAGATATATGAGGGTTTATCTACAAGCCACCAGTCTCCTATGGTCAATAACAAGCCTAGTGTCTCAATCACAAGCAAGTAAGTAAATGCTACAAGATGTAAGATCACCAAATATACAATAGTAAGGCGTCCCAAACATTACATATTCAGCTGATCATGAAGCTAGTCGTTACAAAATATGAGGACTAGCAAGAGTTTTAGTCATACATGATCAACCCTAGGTTGCCAATCATGTTACAGCCCGTAGGCAGACAGTAAATAAAATATACACGAGCTAACACTTGCTCGTCGGCTAAACGCCTCAAAAGAATATTTTTACAATAGAGTGGGAGAGCCAAAATAAACCCACTCATTGCCAGGATTCCCTCTAGTGGTCACCATGTGGCTGGAAGGTCGGTAGATCCCCTAGGGTTGCTCCGGAATCTGGCCATACAAAACCAGCTGGGTCAGACCCCAGAAAGAGCAAGTGCCACAAAGGAGGCTTCACTTAGGAACTAAAACCAGCAAATTAGCACAAGAGTATAATTACATAAAAGACAGTAATGAAAAGGCTTAATAACAACAGCAAACTGAGTACGAAGAAACCATTCAAGTAGCCAAGTCACAACCCTTAAACCAAACAAGGACCGGGGTTGTAACCCTTCGCCTGAATAAAACTCCGTCTCCCAAATCTTGTTGGTAAGGTAAAATGTATCAAGCATGACAGGTAATATACGATGAGATAACCATGGGACTATTCAGATAACCAGGTTACAACCCGTAAACCAAACAAGGACCGGTGTTGTAACCCTTCGTCTAAACAGATCTTGGTTTCTCCCACCATTTATCGGCAAGATAAAATAAGAAATCAGGTCAAGTAACAATCTTGTACAGAATCAAGACAAGAATAGACTCCATCCAATCATTCACGGCCAAGCAATAAGTACGGCTTGATACTTTAACTAACTAGGGTTATCACAAGCCTTAGTTACTAGCAATATGCAATGAGATGTTCCTCCAGCCACAAGCCCTGCAGCTAATCCAGGTTATCCAGGCGACTTGGATTCATTAAGCAGTTATCAATAATTATTAGGTAGCTTGGTGTGCAGCACATGACAGTGTGCGTAGAAATTGTTTCATGAAGTGCCCCACATGACAGTGGGCTGGAAATGTGCCCTACTCGACGGCATGCTACAAGTCCAAACAATTGTGGCCGGGATAACGGGATCGCCTGTAACTGGGGAAATCTCTCATGACTACTGAATTATTCTAGTTATTAGCCTTAATCGATTTCAGTGGGTATCCCTGACCGTGGTACTCAGGGGTCCCAGTCCTAGACATGATGCAAGACAAGACTGGTTCATTTGTACAAGCACAATCGTCCACGGTGTCCAGGTCATTCAATCTTATCGTGTCATGTTGGCCGTCGCAACAGCCTTTCGAGAAATATCATGTCAGGTTTATCATGTCAAGAGTGCGCCACGACGGGCCACTATCAAGAATTATCATGTCAAGTTATCATGTCAAATTGTCAGGTCAAGTTATCTTGTCAGGAGTGCACCACGGCGGGTCACTATCAAGTCATATCATTTATCAAGGAGGGGAGAAACTTGCACAATTAAATAATAATATATATATATATATATAATATATATTCTTGAAGCCAAGGAGAAACTCTACAACTTTCATGTTGGGAGTGGGAAGAAATTCTGACCACAATTCAGGCAAATAAAACATTTAAACAATCAAAGTGGACCCCATGCGGCCCAAAAGTGAGAGAACATACATGCGATCAAAGAGAGTGGGAGAGCCACCCATGCGGCCAGCCAAAGCTTATGCGGCCAGAAAATAACTGAAGGGGGCCATGCGGCCTGCAAGAAATATTCATGCAACCAGAAAAGACAAGGAGAGGAACCCGCAATAAATGCCAACTTCCACTTAAGCAAAAGAAAAGGACACGTGACCACTCAAGTACTGGGGCCATGTGGCCTAAAATTATATAGATACAAACCTTGTGGGACCCTACTATAATTAATGCTTCATACTAATGAGGCCAGCACACCATGGTGTATGCGGCAAAATATGACACGTGGCCACTCAAACAATGCATGCAACAAAGCATGCGTGCCTTCATGCAAACAAGGCCACGTGGGTTACAAATGCAAGCACGCATTAATATAATGCAAGCAAGGCCTGCATTGCACGCGGCCAGCAAGGATTCTCAAGCCATATGCGGCTGGTGCAAAAATGCAACAACAAATGCATTAAAGCAAAAGAAATGCATTCAAATGCATTAAAGTATGCATTTAAGAAAATGTACTAGCATTAGAGTAATGCTTGTACCAGAATGTTATGCGGCTACTTTTAGGAATGTATTTAACAAATGCTTTAGAAAAGTGCATTCAAGAGTGCATAAAAATGCATTAATGCATTAGTGATTGTATTATAATACATTAGAGAAAGGCATATGCGGCTCATCATTGCTTCATGCGGCCAAGTTAAAGGCTTGTACGCTGAAGGCATTAGTTCATGCAGGAAACTAATGCATGGAATGGAGAATGCATTAAATGCATGAAATGGATTAATGCATGGAATGCATTAAATGCATTAATTAATGCATTTGAATGCTAATGCATTCCATGCGGCCAGGTAAAATTTGTTACATGTGGCCAACTAAAATTGGCCTATGCATGCGGCTCAACTTAAATATTCATGCAAGCACTGATGCATGCAACTAATATTAAAAGCAAGCCAGCTCACCTTGCTCCCACATGCGGCTGAATGCTTCAGGGAATGCACTTAGAGTATGCATTAAAATACTGTATGCATTAAAATATACATTAAAATAATACATGCATATGTGGCTGACTGCTAAGGCCATATGCGGCTGGGAAATACAAGACAATTAATTAAATGGCCATGCAATTAATGCATGCTAGCAAACGTTAAAAAATGGCCATGTGGCCAAGGCAATAAATTAATGCTCATGCGGCTGGATTTGTCCATGCGGCAGGAAAGAATACTTGCCGCATGAAATAGTCATGCGGTCAAGTACTGTTCTTCTCCTCCACTTTCCGAGGAGAAGAACACCATGAAGCCATGCTTCCAAGCTCCATAATCCCATCATCCAGAGTCCAAATCTGAACTTCCATAGGTCAAAATGGGGTAGAACGAAATTCTCTACAACATGGAACCATCAACTAGCAAAGATATGCAAGTTTGATAGATCAAAACTCATGGAAACCGAAAATTCCACAAAACTAGATCTACAAGAATCTAACCACAGAAACGAAAAATATTAAGTACTAAAGTGGGTTAGAAACACATAAGGAAGACAATGGAACAATAAAAATGGACTTCCTCCATGAAGCAAGATGCACTTGCCTAAGCTCTTTCTCTCTCTCTCCTGGTAGGTGAAGAGTAAAGATGGAGAAAAAGAAATGAGTAATGAGTAATAATGAAAGATAGAGAGTGGGATTGATATTTATGGTGGGAGTGGTGGTAGGTGGGAGTGGTTTGGTTCACATAAAATCAAGCAAAACCGAACCAAGCCAACAAACCGAACCGAACCAAGATAAATCCATCAATGAAATGCCAAAATAAATCAAGCAGGAAGACATGCAATACGGGTCAAAATACGTACACGTATTCCAAATACGTAATACGAGATATGGACATTACAAATGTTCATGCTAAAGTCCGGGACTTGAACCTACATTAATTTAGGCTAGTTATAAAGGCACTTCACATTTTTATCAGGGCTATCCCATTTTAAACTTTGTATTATTTACAAGTTTGTCATTAAAAAAAATTGATTAGGGCTATCCCACTCTTTGGTATAAAAGTCACTTTTTTTTTCTTTCTATTTTTTTCCCTCTTCTTCTTCCTCAACCCATCCAACAAGAAGAAGAAGAAGAAGAAGAAGAAGAAAAGAAAGAACAACAACAACAAAAATGTTAAATCATAATATTGTGGAAACCCTAATATTGTTATCCCTAATTTTTTTCTCATTTCCAATTTCGATGGCACCCAAAGGCTCCTCATAATATACAAACCCTAATATGGGAGGAAACCCAATATTGTTGTTCAACTAGTGCAAACAAGGATTGCCCAATTTTCTGGCAGTCCAACAAACTGAATGAACTGCCAGAAAACTGGGCAGTCCTAAGTCACAGCATGTGAAACAAAGGACTGCCCATTTTTCTGGCAGTCCTTACTGTATGTAGGACTGTCCAATTTTCTGGCAGTCCTGAATACAGTAAGGACTGCCAGAAAAATGGACAGTCCTTTGTTTCACATGTTGTGACTTAGGACTGCCCAGTTTTCTGGCAGTCCATTCAGTTTGTAGGACTGCCAGAAAATTGGGCAGTCCTGGTCGACGCACAGTTTTCTCGTTCGTGCATACTTGTGTTTAATTTAAATGGATAATTTTTCACTCCGAATGTAGTTTAATTCAAATGGGCTACAGACAATTGAAATAAACAATATAATGGATGCTTGAATTTTTCAATTTAATTTCTAGGATTTTGGAAACAAATAGAGAAAGAATTTAGGTGCCATCGATCTTCTTGAGAAGGAAATTTGAAAGAGAAGAGGAAGAAGAAGAGAAAATTTCTAGGGTGGAAGAAATTTCTAGGAATTTTCAAATTAACTTCTTGCTTGGGGATGGAGAAATGGTGGAGGAGAAGAGGAAGAAGAAGAAGAGAGGAGTTAGGGTTTAGGAAGAGAGAAAAATTTTTGCAAATGAGAGAAAAATTTTGGGTTTAGGAGAATTTTACTTTGGGACAGTCCAAAATCAAAAAAATAGGCTGTCCTGAGTAAAACACAAAAAAATCTGGACTAGCCCCAATCCGGGCTAGCCCTGATCAAAAAGGGCAGTGCCTTTATAATTAGCCTTAATTTAATACTCTGTTTTAGAAATCAATCCAAGGATTTAACTATTAACGCCAGTAATTAAAATAAACAATAGTTTAGTTATAAAAATATTTTTAGAGAAATAAAATTATAATTATTTAATACTTTAAACTACGTATAATAATATTTGGTAAAAACAATTTTTCCTAATAACTATTATGTTTTATAAATAATGCAGAAAAACTATATATTAGTAAATAATAAACGATTTTCATAACTAATGCTCTAATTTAAAATTACTTATATAATATCCGAAATTTACTTTTGAAATCTAAATAGTATTTTATTTACATAAACTAATCAAATATTTTAATAGATATTTTTCAATATAAAAATACCATTTTAATAACAAAATTATGAAAATCTTTTATTTAGTAAAACCTAAGATTTTTTTTAGAAACATATTTAAGATTCTTATTTAAATATCGTCTAAAACCTTATTTTAATACAATAAAAGCTTACTAAAATAATTTAACAATTTTATTACAAAAAGTATTTTATATTAATAATTAATAAGGAATCATTTAATTATACGAAATAACTTAAAGATTTCCTACGGAGAAATAACTAGCGTTTATTACTTAAAAATCCTTTTTGTCTATAATTTAATGACAAACTAATTACAGTTTTTATTAATAAAACTAATCATTTATTCTGATTAATTATGAAACTGATCTGACGATAATAAAGGCGTTAATATTGTTATTACTAACATTAATCTAACCATAAACATTAATTATTTATTAAATTCTATTACCAATCATAAGGTCCAAATTAATAAACTAGCTATCCCGAAATTGACAGAGCTTTATTCTGTCAATTCCGGTCAGAACGGAAATTGATTTTACATTCTGTGAATTACACAGAAGGGTCAAGGGCTTACAGGTGTAATGCCCGTGGTTCGTATTACGTATTTTGTATAGGTGTACGGAATCCCAGCCTGTAGTTAGACTTGTCGTGCTTGTCTTGATCCTGGTTTAGTGGCTTGGCTTGGCTTGGTTTTGTTTGGTTGGGTTTGGGTTAGCATGAACCCCACCTACTACCATCCATCATTTAAGCCACCAACCCCTCCTTTCTCTCTCCTCATTCACTTCTTCTTCCTCCATTAATTCTCTCCACCTTCCAGGAGAGCTTAGGCAAGTGCATCTTGCTTCATGGAGGAACTCAAGATTTATTGTTCCATTCTCTTCCTTACAGCATTCTAAGACTCTTTAGTACTTAGCATTTTTAATTTCCATGGCTCATTGCTTGTAGATCTAAGTTTATTTCATTTTTTTGGATTTCTTGGATTTTGATCTATTTAATCTTATTATTATCAAGTTCTGATGGTTCCATGTTGTAGAGAATTTCATTCTGCCCCTCTTTGACCTATGGAAGTTCGGATTTGGACTCTGGATGAAGGATTTATGGAGTTTAGAAGCCATGGCTTGTATGGTTCTTCTTCTCGGAAGAATGGAGAAGAATAGTTCCCTGCCGCATGTTCCTTGCTGCATGAACTTAGCCGCATAGCCTTTTATGCGGCAAGTTATCCTCCTGGCCGCATAGTCTTTGCTGCATGACTTGGCCGCATGAACCTTTCCTGCTGCATGAACTTTCCAACTGCATGGGACTTAGCCGCATGACCCGCATTGGTCCGGCCGCATAAAGCCCATCATTTTCAGCCGCATAAGCTTCCATCTTTTCCTGGCCGCATAAGGACCCGAGTCCTTCCAGCCGCATGGGACCCAATTCTTCCCTGGCCGCATATGGCCAGTGTTCCCCAGCCGCATGACATTTACTTAGACCGGGCCGCATGACCCGTATTGGCCCAGCCGCATAAGACTCCGTCTATTCTCCAGCCGCATGAGGCTTCTTTATTTCCTGGCCGCATAAGCTCTTACTCCCTGAGCCGCATAAGGCCCATCTTTTCCTGAGCCGCATGTGGACCATTCCCTCCGCCGCATGCGCTCCCCTTTACTGGCCGCATGGGATCCAGTGATCCTGAGCCGCATGCGCCCTTCCTTCTTGGGCCGCATGTGCCCTTAGGCCCTTAGCCGCATGAGCTCGAGCCGCATGGCTCTTTCATAAGCCCTGTACTTTATGATTTAATTATTATTATGCTCATGCCTTGTGACCCTCAGTGTAACTTGGGTCTCTTGATGAAATGCTTGTACTATGTTATCTTGCACATGTACCATGAACACGACAGTGACCCGTAGTGGTGCACTCTTGACAAGTAACATGACATGATAGTGGTCCGTCGTAGCGCACTCCTGACGAATAAACTTGACATGATATACCTGACATGATAATTCTTGATGGTGGTCCGTCGTGACGCAATCTCGACATGATAAGTAATCTTGATAAGTGAACCTGACATGATATATCTCGATATGCTGTTGCGACGGCTAACCTGACATGACCAGAATGAGTGACCTGGACACCGTGGACGATTGCGCTTGTACAAATGAACCAGTCCTGTCTTGCATCATGTCTAGGACAGGGACCCCTGAGTACCACGGTCAGGGGTACCTACTGAAAATGGCTAAGGCTAATAACTAGAATAATCCAGTAGTCATGAAGAGATTTCCTAGCTACAGGCAATTCCGTTATCTGGGCGCCCCACTTGGGATCTGTATCCTGCCGTCGAGTATGACACATTTCCAGCACACTGTCATGTGTTGCACCCTCCAAGCTACTTAAGGGTACATGTGTTTCCTGGACGATGTACCCACTTGAATTCAACCCCTAATTGCGTCCGGATAGCCTGGATGGTCTGCAGGGCTTGTGGCTGTGGAACAATCTTATTGCATCTTGCTAGTAACTAGGCATGTGATAACCCTAGTTAGTTAAAGTATCAAGCCGTACTTATTGCTTGGCCGTGAATGTTGGATGGAGTCTAATCAGTCTAGTCTTGTCCTGATCCTGTGCCAGATTGCTACATGACCAGATTGCTTGTGTTTATCTTATCGATAAATGGTGAGAAACCAAGTTCCGTTCAGATGAAGGGTTACAACCCCGATCCTTGTTTGGTTTACGGGTTGTAACCTGGTTATCTGAATAGTCCCATAGTTACCTCATCGTATATCATCCTGTCATGCTTTTCCATATATCATGTCTTCTATTATATATTATTATTCTTGTGCTAATTTGCTGGTTTTAGTTCCTAAGTGAAGCTTCCTTTGTGGCATTTGCTCTTTCTGGGGTCTGACCCAGCTGGTTTTGTATGGCCAGATACCGGAGCAGCTCCAGAGGATCTACCGACTTTCCAGCCAGATGGTGACTACTAGAAGGAACCATGGCAACGAGTGAATTTCTTTTGTCCTCCCACTTTATTGTAAAATTATTCTTTTGAGGCGTTTAGCCGGCGAGCACATGTTAGCTCGTATTGCACCTTTATTTACTGTCAGCCTACGGACTGTAACATGATTGACAGATCTGTAGAAGCATGGAATTTCACAGCAAGAAAGCCCATGCGCCAGGCACTATATGCGCCAGAACTCAGACAGCAAAATCAAATAAGTCATTCGAAGAAGGACTTTTTATTTATATATAAAAGTCTATTACATGGCTAGAAAAGGTTGTACAAAGGAGAATTTCTACAAAAGAAAGATCCTACATCTACAGCCAGCGGCCACCATGCGCCTCCAGATAGGCGCAGCGGCCACCATGCGCCTCCAGATAGGCGCAGCAGCCACCATGCGCCTTCCGATAGGCGCAACAGTCACCATGCGCTGTCAGTTAGGCGCAGCAAATGCCATGCGCCTCCAGCCAGGCGCATCCCACCATCTCTTCAGCATCTCAGTTATGTGCATCCAGCTCAGTTATGTGCATCCCTTCAGCAGCTCAGTCATGTGCAACTCTTCCAACCAGGCTCACCTGGCCGAGCAGAGCCCAGTTATGTGCTGCTCTTCCAGCCAGGGTCACACAAAGCATTTAACCCTCTGGCTGGAACCTAGGAAGAGAAGAGCATGGCAAAGCTGTGGCCAGGGGAGGCTTCGAAAGAGCCTCCAAAGACCAAGGAAGACCGTGATCGAAATCATGGCACAAGGAGCTTTCAACACAATCAAAGTGGGCGGCACCCACTTTGAAGGAAGAGAGAGCCTAGCACCACCATTCCGATCTACGGCTCTTCCGGAACAACGGAGACGAGGCCCGAACATCCCTATCTTTGGATGCAACAGGCACCTTCCGCCTGCCTCAGAATCCCTCGACTCCGTCTTTTGGATGTAACAGTCACCTTCAAGTGCATCGAAGACAGCACGACGTCTCATCTTCACCCTCGGGAGCACTTCGTCAACAGAATGCACCCGCATATCCAAGTTCATGTTGGAAGTACGTGAGGGAACGAGGAGCAAACCTTCTCTCCATGCCACTATTTATAGGCCGGGCAAATCAAACCCATACGCCAAGTGGATGACTCTCCGAATTCTGTGCAATAAATTTGCATTAAATGGATGAACCGGACGCCTCGAATTCAGCCAAACGGCTATTTATAGCACTCGAGGAGCGAGACAGCCGCGTCATTAAAGGACATGTCGGATGCGCCAGCCAAACAGCGCATCACACGGACGCGCCCTCCAGCATCAGGCGCATCACACAGACGCGCCCTACAGTACCCGGCGCATCACAGAGGATGCGCCCCCCCCCCCCCTCACATCTCCATGCCGAGTGGAACACCAACCAATGTGCCCACTCAGCTGTCCATCGAACGTCACAAACATTAAATGCTGAACTGACACCAGAGTTGGCAGCACGCTTCCCAAAGTCTGAACAGTTGACAGCTTTTTTCAGAGAACGAAGCGTCGACAACGTCAGCATCATCATGACTCTATTCCGACGGCTACTGCCACGTGGCCATCCGCATGCGCCTCTACGGCCATGCGTCCAAACCAGCATGCGCCTCAAAAGCCGTGCGCCTCAGACCCTTCACTGATCCCTAAAGACAGAAGAAGAGTCTCCAGTTGAAGCTTTGCATGCGCCTCAAAAGCCATGCGCCCCAGACTGATCTCTGATCCCGAAAGACAGAAGGAAGGTCACCTGCATGCGCCTTAAAAGCCATGCGTCCTAAATGGTTTGTAACTCCTAAAGGTTATGAGCCGCAGCCTCCTCCTGCGCCCAGATCCAAGGCGCAGCTCACCAGATCACTACCCCCCCAAATCCGAGATCTTCAAGCCATGGGTCGATGACACGTGTCCTTTGACTCAACTCGTCCAAGATTTCAGCAACAGAAAGATCTTCTCCTCTGCTACGTGCCGGCTCACAACAGCAGTATGAAGAGTTCTCCCCCTCAATCAGGGCACATCATCTACGCGCCTCCATCAGCAACCTCCACGTGGCGTCCCCACACACCGGCGCATCCTACATGCGCGCATGAGCAGCCAGCCTGCAAAACTACAAATAGAGGGATCTTCTCCTTCACACACACACAGAATCCACAACGAACATACAAGGAATCATCAGAGAGGCAGATACAGACACTCAACGTCTTCCTCCTCTCAGCAAGCTCCAGCACCCAGAGCAATCCACACCTTCAGAGAACCGATAACCGTCGTCAGCCGGTCAACGGAGTCAACGCATTACCACTCGCTCCATTGGCACTAAGGACCCAGCTTAAACAAAAGTGTACTCCTAGGACTACATCTAAGTCCTACATTGTAACACTGTTCTGTTTGTATTAAAGTTTTCAATCAAACAATTTAATGGCAAATAAGCTGGCGACTCTGCTGGGGACTTCTTTCTCCTCTTCCGAGAAAGTCGTGTCACAGGCCGACGACGTGAAGGTGGGCTCCTCCCACAAGACGCTGGTCGTGCGCCTCAATCAACAGGCGTACGAGGAGTTCATTTCTGAAGGAAGTGCGAGTCCTTCGAAGCGGCTACCAAAGCCGAAGAAGATCCGCACGGCCTGGGTGCGCAAGGTCGACGCCTCGGGCACCACCACTGAAGGGGATGCAGCAATCCAGCCTTCCCTTCCTGCTGACGTTCTCAGCAACCAAGGTGCGCCCGCCGATGCAGCGCATCTCTTGGGGAAACGTGCGGCTGACCACGTTCCCCAGCTATCTCCCTCTCAGGCGAGGAAGATACGTCGACGGAGCAGGGGCGCAGACAATGCCCCGCGCATCACCTCTGATGCGTCACAAAAAGCCTCTGTCTTTGACAGACTCACTCGCTGTAATGGCGAGGAGAATTTGGATGCTGAGTACTATGCGCCCCAGCGGGCTGGTACGAAGAAATCCAAGGCGGCACGGGCCATGCGCCACAAACGTGCTATGCCAGCAGCCGGCCACAGGCACGCGCTCGTCATCACGCGCGCTGCCGATGGCAAGCTGTACAAGGTTGACTCAAGTGCTTCTGCACCAGCAACGAGTCGATCTTCAAAGTCCTCATCTCGCTTGGGCGCATCTACTGCGTGCACAACCAAGTCGAGAGAGGCAAACTCAGTGGTCCTGAACTCCCGCGCCTCCTCTGGTTGTGCGTTTGAGGTCCGTTCAAGTCACTTCAAATGTTGTGGTTCCCCCACTACTGATCGTGATGCCTGCTTGGTATTAGATCAGGGGGCGCAGCACTCACCTGACCACCCCGGCGTTTGGCCTTGCAATACGTCTGAAGGGGGTGTGAAGGCACCACTCTCCTCCAATGACCTGCGCAACGTGATCACTCACAAGCGCCGGTCAGGAGAGTCGACCAACAAGCACGATGCGCCTCTCACGGGGCATACTTGTGCGGTGGTCACCATCAACTGCTGTTGCAAGGCGGCAGCTCCACCAAGACAGTCGGTCTTCCAACGACTGCAATCATCGACACCTCTCCGACGTCGCCTTGGGACAAAGGTGTCAACTGAAGAGGAGCCAAAGGTTGCTTCATGCAACGTGGTCTCCAACTCCTCATCAATCCGGAAGACGACTGCCAATTCCTCGTCTTCATCCAAAAGCCAGCCGAGGAAAACCAAGGCAGCTTGTCTCGACCTCTGGAGTGTTTGAAGGCACTCAGGTCGAGGAAGAAGTCCTTGGAGGAAGCTGGGGGTAGCCAGACCCTTGTTGAGCCTCCTTCCGAAGACGAAGATGTCCAAAGCACAGCTGCGGCGGATCTTCATCATCAAGGCGAGATTACTCTCCCTGAAGCCCCTCAAAATGAGGATGTCCTCCAGGACACCGCCGGGGGTAGTTCTGGAAACGAAGAGGTCCTTCAAGACGGAGCTGAGGGCAATCAGACCCTTGCAGATGCGCCTATTGAAGATGAACTCCAGAATGTGGCTGGGGGTGGCCAAACACCAGGAGAAGTAACCCCCCCCGCATGAGAGTGATGCCGAAAGCGAAGCCTCAACCAATCCATCCACTCCTGACCGTGTCAGGACAGTATACATGGCTGGGGATGATGTCGAGTCTGATGCACCGTCACAGGATATAGTCCAGCGCATAGACTCATTAGAGGGAGGTCTCAAAACCCTCTCTGCCTCTATGCAAGCACTGACTCAAGCGGTGTTTGAGATGCGGTCGGCCTTGATCAGGACACCTTCAACTGGTCCTGACCCAGGAGCTAATGGGGAGTCGAGTGTGCCCCTCCAACGGGCGCCCTCGGATACAGAAGCACCTCGGACCTCGGAGCCCTCGAACGCTCCAATCCAGATGGTACCTCCTTCCCCGACTCCTAGCTCTACGGAGGATGTGGTCGAAATGATCAAAGACCTGCGGGAGCGCTTCGAGTCCAAGAACAGGCAAGAGGAACGCCAGAAGATAGGCATTCCCCAGCCTTATCCCCTCGAGTGGAACAAGGTGGTTTATCCCCCAAAGTATAAACCACAAACACTCACCCCATACGACGGGAAGGACTCTCCGCGACGGTACCTGACGTACTTCCAGTCACAGACATGGCATCTTCCGAAGGAGGACGCGCTCCTCACCAGTATCTTTGTCGGGGCCCTGAAAGGAGTGGCGTATGACTGGTACTGCAGCCTCCCCGACAATTCCATATCGTCCTTCGACGACCTGACGCGCCTCTTCCTCGACCGCTTCTACGACGGCGGGAAGGACATGACGATGGCGTCTCTCATAGAGATACGTCAGAAGGAGAAGGAAACGGTTCGGGCGTTCATCGAACGCTTCCGACAGGCTTGCTTCAGGCTACCTCCAGGCATGCCAGAACATGCGCTCCTCTCCGCTTGCAGCATGAACATGTTGCCTGCAGTAAAGCTCTGGCTCAACTCTACTCCCCCTCCTGACTGTAGCTCCCTGATCATCGAAGCTGAAGCTGCAGAAAAGAAGGCGGCCAATGCACGTCTTCTGGGTGTCAGCTTCCCCGCCTTTGACGATAAGGGAAAAAAGTCCGCAGCTAACAGCTCCGGACGAGAAGCAAAGGGGAAACAGGCATTGACTGTTAATGCCTCAAAAGGCGCATCTGCGCCTATTCAGAAGCCTCCACTGGCACCAAGACCCAAGGAGGTTTATTCATTCAATGATGACGACACCCTGCAACTTTTCGAGATACTGAAGCAGGGTGACAAGATCAAGCTACCGGACCCAAAGCGGCCCGATGAAGTTGGGAAAGTGGACAACCCAAGGTACTGTCACTACCATCGGTTTGTCGGACACCCGACCAAGGACTGCTACGTCCTCAAGAATTACATCCAGCGCATGATCAATGCGGATGTAATCTCCGTCGACTATGAAGAGAAGACGGTGTCGGCCAATGTGGTTTCGCTTCAGTTCGGCACCTTGCCGCCAACTACCACACAAGATGGCGTCGTCCCCATCCCTAAGGCGACAATGGAGGTGGTAAACTTACCACCTACTCGTGACAATGTGAGTGGACTCACCCCGCTCACCACAACTCGAGGAGAGGTCCTCTGGGTTCACCCCGACCTCGTCTCCGAGGTGACTCAATCGGAGGTACGCCCTACCTCCAAATCAAAAGGCAGGAAGATCAAGTCTTGCCGCACAGTCTCTTCTTCAACAGAAGAGGCACTTCCAGTGCAAACACGTGCACAACAGAGCTCCCAATCCGGCGAAGACGCTGCCGAGGGGGTGCCTCCTAGCACCATCCCTGAGGAGGGTCCATCTAAGCCCTCAGCAGCCAACAAGCAGAAGCAGGTGGAGGCCCGTTTTGACAGACCTCTACGGAAGGAGAATGCTTCGGGGCTGTCCAAGCCTCACAACTTCGACATTCTAGCACAATTAGCCAGTACACCTGCGCGCCTGTCTTTGTTCGAGCTCCTGCGTCTTTCTAAAGATTCCCGAGAAGCTCTCTGCGAAGCTCTGAAGGACGCTGAATCCTTTCTCAGTCAGGTCAAGCAGCCTGAAGACCTCCCAACTACTTGTGCGCACTGTCATTGTGCGGATGAAGTTATCCCAAACATAACTTTCACCCAACAAGACATGCTGCTCAAGCATCACCGACATAACCGACCGCTGTATTATACAGGGTACATTGGCTCGGTCAAGGTGAGCCGGATTCAGATCGATCCTGGGTCTTCCCTAAGCATCATTCCGAAGACGCTGCTATCTAAGCTGGGGATCCCGATGTACCGGCTGGCGCCCTCCAATACAACCATCAGTGGCTTCAATGCTAGCAAGAGCGAGCCATTGGGCAAGATCCGACTGAAGTGTCACATTGGCAGCCTCAAAACTGAGGTGACTTGTTATGTGGTAGATGCCGAGGTCAACTACAACATCCTGCTCGGTCGACCATGACTGCATGAGTACATGGTGGTGCCCTCCACGCTCCACCAATGCATGAAGTATGTATCCACCAATGGCGTCATCCGGACGGAGTTTGCAGACATCGATCCTTTCAAAGGGATTGAAGCCTACTTCACCGATTCCGACTTGTACAAGCCCATTGACGAGGAGGAAGCCAACGACGCTGATGATGAGGCAGAGACGGCAACAGAACCGGACATGGAGCCTGAGACGACTCCCGACGCCCCCTTGAAAATCCGACTGAAGGGAAAACCACCCCAGAAGGCGCCTCCAATGAGCATCAAGCTATCAGGGAAAGCGCCGGCTCGCGAAGCACCCCTGAAGATACGCCTCAAGGGAAAGCCACCTCAAACATCGGCTCCCCTGGTGGCAAAATTACAAGGAATGCACCACTCACCGGAGGCGCAGCCCAGGCACCTCTCAAGGTGCGTCTCAAGGGCAAGCCGCCGCAGTCATCCAAGGTGTCAGAGAAGGCTCATATAACCCTCTCAGACCCCAAAGCTGTGGTGGACTCTCCTAGTCTACCCCCAGTTCTTACAGACGAGGAGCTTGGTGATTATATCTCGGCTGACGTAGAGGCACCCTCCTTTGACAATGTAATCCCACGGGATAAGATCTCGTATTTTATCAATAATAGAGTGTCTTTTAATTATTCTTGTCTTCCACACTGGAATGCCATGTATACATTAGACAACGCTCTACGGTCGTTGCAAACACAAATAACGACCGTCTACCATAATCGAATAGTCCCGTCTCAAGGAGTCTTCATAGTCCCTCCACGGAGCCGAGACCAAGGCACCATCATCTCGGGCAAAGTCGAGCGTCATCGGGACCTCCCGTCAATCGAGCCCGAACCTGATACCGGCAGAGTACAAGTCTATCGGTACACGGATGCGGCAAAGCACATCATCCAAAAGATGGGCTACGACCTGAAAAGCAACAAAGGCTTAAACTACGGCAAGGGTCGGCATCTCCCTGTCCGGCTTTCGATGCCCAATGGAAAGCCACAGGACTATTATAATCGGACTGGACGAGGGTTAGGCTATGTCACGCCGCCATCAACCCCAGAGAGTTCAGATGCAGAAGACATAGAACATTCCCACTCGTCCGAAGCATCGACTTGGGATTCCGATACCATTATCGGGTCAGTCTTCAGGAAAGTGCTGTCAGCTAACATGACGTCAGCACAACCTCAAAAAGGTGAAGGCGAAGACCAAGCGCCAGAACCCTTCGAAGAAGAACCCTGGGCCCAACGCCTAGGGGAACAATGGGAATCTCGTTTTGAGCTTCGTGAACCTCCCACCGAAGACGAAGTCGAGCAGATCGACCTCGGGGAGGGGTCTTCTTCCAAACCCATCTTCATCAGTAAAAGCCTGGAAGGAGAAGATCGAGAATCTTTAATCCAACTGGCTAAAGAGTATATCGACGTCTTCGCCTGGAGCTATGAAGACATGCCAGGACTCGATCCACAGATCGCAATGCATAGGTTGAACATCTTACCTGATGCCAAACCTATCAAACAACAGCAGCGACGCTTCCGTCCGGACATCATGAATGCCATCGATCAGGAGGTAGACAAACTCTTGACCAGCGGCTTCATCCGTGAGGAACAACACCCGGATTGGGTAGCCAACGTCGTTCCTGTCACCAAGAAGAACGGGAAGACGAGTATGTATCGACTTCAGGGATCTCAACTCTGCTTGCCCGAAGGACGAATTCCCGCTTCCAATCACTGATGTGATGATCGACAACACATGTGGCTTTGAGCGCATGTCCTTCATGGACGGGTATTCAGGCTACAATCAAATCAAGATGTTTCCCGATGACGCAAAACACACGTCATTCAGGACTCCAAAGGGTGTTTTCTGCTACACAGTAATGCCCTTCGGCTTGAAGAACGTCGGTACGACATACCAGCGAGCTATGAGCACCATCTTCCGTCAACATCTTCGCAAGACGGTCGAATGCTATGTTGACGACATCGCAGTCAAGAGCCGCCTCAAAGGAGATCACCTACAGGACCTGAAGAAGGTCTTCGATCTCATGCGGGCACATCAACTCAAAATGAACCCCGCTAAATCCTTTCTGGGGGTTTCTAGCGACAAATTCTTGGGCTTTGTCATCACAGCGAAAGGCATTCATGTTGATCCTGAGAAGACCAAAGCCATCCTCAACATGGACCCTCCGAAGAACCTTCGAGAACTTCGGGGCCTACAGGGACGTCTGGCATATATCCGGAGGTTCATAGCAAACCTCTCCGGTAGATGTCAACCCTTTACTCAGCTCATGAAGAAGGGAGTCTCTTACGTCTGGACAGAGGAGTATCAAAAGGCTTTCGACGACATCAAGGCTTACTTAACAAGCCCACCAGTCCTGGTAGCGCCAGTCGCCGGCAAACCATTTCTCCTCTACGTCCGTGCCATGGATCATTCTCTTGGCGCTCTACTGGCTCAAAATAGCGATACAGGCTTCGAGCAAGCAATCTACTACCTCAGTCGAACACTCATCGGGGCCGAACACCGGTACAACCCCGTCGAAAAGGAGTGCTTGGCTTTGGTGTTTGCCATCCAGAAGACTCGTCATTATGTCTCGGGTCAGACAATTCATGTCATTTCCCGAGTCAATCCGCTCAGAGTCCTCATGACGAAGCCAGGATCATTGAACTCCCGGCTGGCTACATGGGCGATCTTGCTAACACCGTACAACATGGTGTTTGTGCCACAAAAAGCTGTTAAGGGTCAAGCTCTGGCTGACTTTTTAGCTGCACACCCCATCCCAGAATCCTCAAAACTCTATGAAGATATCCCGGATGAGGTCCAAGAATCCAACGTCACCGAAGGAAGCTCCGTTTGGCGGATGTTCTTCGACGGCGCTTCGAGAACAGGCCCCAAAGGCCAAATCATCGCAGGAGTGGGGGTAGTCTTAGTCTCCCCCGATCAGCTGGTCATCCAGCGTGCGTACTCTCTTTCGAAGCCGTGCTCCAACAACGTTGCCGAGTACAACGCACTCGTCATGGGACTCCAGCTCGCACAACAGCTGGGGGTCGACCATCTGGAAGCTTACGGCGACTCAAAACTCGTCGTAAACCAGGTTCGGGGACAATACGAGGTTCGCCATGAAGATTTAATCCCTTATCATGAAGTCGCGTTGAACATCATTTCAACCTTCACCGGGTTCTTCATTGAACATGTCCCCCGTTTACAAAACTTGGAGGCCGGCCTCGCAGCCTCATTAGCAGCGCCCTTTGGGACTCAACACTATATCACGGTAACAGGACGAGATCTGATTTGTCCCAGAAACAACCTATGCTTGCGGGTGGCCCACGCCATGCCGACGAACACTGGGGTTAATGTCCGAGACTGGAGGTTCCCGTTCATCGACTTCGCTGTCTACGGAATCCTTCCAGAGGACCCGAAGGAAGCCGTCTCAGTCAGGAGACGCTCTCTTCGATTCTACTACGATATAGCTACCAAAACGCTGTACCGACGCTCCTTCGATGGGCTCCTCCTTCGATGCCTGTCCAACGAAGAAGCAGCCGAAGCTCTTCAAGAAGCTCATGACGGAACTTGTGGAGCTCATCAACCCGGTCCTAAGTTGCAAGATCGACTGCGACGTATGGGCTACTACTGGCCAACCATGGCTGCCGACGCTGTCGAATATGCTAAGAAGTGCCACGCGTGCCAACTTCATGCAGACTTCATACATACACCATCGGAGCCGCTACATCCTACAGTCGCCTCCTGGCCCTTCGAAGCCTGGAGCATGGACATTGTAGGGCCAATCACCCCTCCTTCATCGAGAGGACACCGTTTCATCCTGGCCATCACCGACTACTTCTCCAAATGGGCGGAAGCAGTTCCACTAGCAGAAGTAAAAAGCTCCAGGGTGGTCAGCTTTGTCAAACACCATGTCATTTACCGTTTCGGAGTACCCCGGCGGATCATCCATGACAATGGTCCTCAGTTTATCAGCCACATTTTCAGCAGGTTCTGTGACAAGAATCGCATTCAGAACGTGGCCTCAACCGCCTACAATTCGGCAGCAAACGGATTGGCTGAGGCATTCAACAAAACTATCGTTAGGCTGCTCAAAAAGGTCGTGTCATCCAACAAACGCGACTGGGACGAAAAGCTTGGCGAATGCCTTTGGGCCTACCGCACAACGGTACGGACCCCAACAGGCAACACTCCATTCTCCCTGGTCTACGGGAGCGAAGTAGTACTGCCTCTCGAGATACAGATACCTTCGCTCCGCGTAGCAATCACAAACAAACTCACAGAATAGGACAATCAACGTCGTCGTCTGCGAGAACTGGAGGCACTTGACGAAAAGCGTCTCCTAGCTCAACAACGCATCGAGCTCTACCAAGCCCGAATATCACAGGCTTTCAACAAGAAGGTCAAACAGAGGACTTTCCAAGTTGGCGACCTGGTTTTAGCAGTCAGAAGACCAATGGTGTTGACCCACAAGACACCAGGAAAGTTCGAGCCCAAGTGGGAAGGACCTTTCATCATAGAGACGGTATACTCAAACGGTGCTTACCGTCTCGCCAAACCCAATGGGGACTTGTTCATGATGCCCATCAACGGCAAGTTCCTAAAGAAGTACTATTCTTGACATCCTCCAGACATGTACTTCCTCAAACAACCTCTTTCCACAAACTCATACGCCTCCGGAACCCAGATGTTCCGTGGCATCTTCCAGTAGAAAGATAACCACGTCCATATTACCTCTGAGTTGTCTCTACACCCTACAAAGCAGAATCTTACACTTCGTAAGCCTACGCTACCCTTCATGTTTACCACGTCCACATTACCTCTGAGTAAACATCTTGTACAAACAACCCCTGCGTTATTGTACATTTATCGCAGAACTTCCACGTCCATATAACCTCTGAGTTGTTCAGCGTATCCCCCAAGATCATTCCTACCACGTCCATAATACCTCTGAGTAGGAAGATTCTATCATTTCGAACCCAATGATTGCCATGTCCACATTACCTCTGAGCAAACATAATGGTTCCTTCAAACTTATTATCTGTACCTGAAAACCAAGGTGCGCAAAAGATAATAGGTCCACACAAATCATCAAGTTCATAACAACAAAAGATGAACACATCACAAAAAAGGTTGTAGACTTCTATATTCTTCTGAAAAAAGGAGTACAAGAAGCTACATCATCCCCCATTAAGGGTTGCAAAAGAACATAAAAGAAAAAGGGAAAAGCTATGGTCCCTGAATCTCCCCAGGATGGGCTGAGAGCTCCCTGACTCGAAGCTTTAAGTCGACTGCGCGGGCCTCCACCGTCGCCAGGACTCGTCGCTCTGCTTCTTGGCGCATCAATTCAACGGCCCCAGCGGAAGTATCACTTGCATGCTTCTCATCAAGCTGTTGTCGTTGCTGCGCCAAGGCAAGAGTCCGCTGAGTAAAAGTCGCTTCATCCTTCTTGAATGCTGCATGTTCAGCCCGGACACGCTCGACCTCTAACTGGAGTCGGGCCCGTTGGTCTTCAAGGCGGCGCATCTGGGTGTCGATATCCGCGATATTAGCTTCCAATGCAGCTCGAGTTTCCACCGTCATCATCATCAACTGGAAGGAGCATGCGCCCGAACAAGCATGCGCCCAACAATCATGCGCCCTGACCTCCATGCTTCTTATTCAAAGTATTCCAAAACTTATTCAAAAGTTTTAAAAACTTTGAAGGGGGTCTTGTAGAAGCATGGAATTTCACAGCAAGAAAGCCCATGCGCCAGGCACTATATGCGCCAGAACTCAGACAGCAAAATCAAATAAGCCATTCGAAGAAGGACTTTTTATTTATATATAAAAGTCTATTACATGGCTAGAAAAGGTTGTACAAAGGAGAATTTCTACAAAAGAAAGATCCTACATCTACAGTCAGCGGCCACCATGCGCCTCCAGATAGGCGCAGCGGCCACCATGCGCCTCCAGATAGGCGCAGCAGCCACCATGCGCCTTCCGATAGGCGCAACAGTCACCATGCGCTGTCAGTTAGGCGCAGCAAATGCCATGCGCCTCCAGCCAGGCGCATCCCACCATCTCTTCAGCAGCTCAGTTATGTGCATCCAGCTCAGTTATGTGCATCCCTTCAGCAGCTCAGTCATGTGCAACTCTTCCAACCAGGCTCACCTGGCCGAGCAGAGCCCAGTTATGTGCTGCTCTTCCAGCCAGGGTCACACAAAGCATTTAACCCTCTGTCTGGAACCTAGGAAGAGAAGAGCATGGCAAAGCTGTGGCCAGGGGAGGCTTCGAAAGAGCCTCCAAAGACCAAGGAAGACCGTGATCGAAATCATGGCACAAGGAGCTTTCAACACAATCAAAGTGGGCGGCACCCACTTTGAAGGAAGAGGGAGCCTAGCACCACCATTCCGATCTACGGCTCTTCCGGAACAACGGAGACGAGGCCCGAATATCCCTATCTTTGGATGCAATAGGCACCTTCCGCCTGCCTCAGAAGCCCTCGACTCCGTCTTTTGGATGTAACAGTCACCTTCAAGTGCATCGAAGACAGCACGACGTCTCATCTTCACCCTCGGGAGCACTTCGTCAACAGAATGCACCCGCATATCCAAGTTCATGTTGGAAGTACGTGAGGGAACGAGGAGCAAACCTTCTCTCCATGCCACTATTTATAGGCCGGGCAAATCAAACCCATACGCCAAGTGGATGACTCTCCGAATTCTGTGCAATGAATTTGCATTAAATGGATGAACCGGACGCCTCGAATTCAGCCAAACGGCTATTTATAGCACTCGAGGAGCGAGACAGCCGCGTCATTAAAGGACATGTCGGATGCGCCAGCCAAACAGCGCATCACACGAACGCGCCCTCCAGCATCAGGCGCATCACACAGACGCGCCCTACAGTACCCGGTGCATCACAGAGGATGCGCCCCCCCCTCACATCTCCATACCGAGTGGAACACCAACCAATGTGCCCACTCAGCTGTCCATCGAACGTCACAAACATTAAATGCTGAACTGACACCAGAGTTGGCAGCACGCTTCCCAAAGTCTGAACAGTTGACTGCTTTTTTCAGAGAACGAAGCGTCGGCAACGTCAGCATCATCATGACTCTATTCCGACGGCTACTGCCACGTGGCCATCCGCATGCGCCTCTACGGCCATGCGTCCAAACCAGCATGCGCCTCAAAAGCCGTGCGCCTCAAACCCTTCACTGATCCCTAAAGACAGAAGAAGAGTCTCCAGTTGAAGCTTTGCATGCGCCTCAAAAGCCATGCGCCCCAGACTGATCTCTGATCCCGAAAGACAGAAGGAAGGTCACCTGCATGCGCCTTAAAAGCCATGCGCCCTAAATGGTTTGTAACTCCTAAAGGTTATGAGCCGCAGCCTCCTCCTGCGCCCAGATCCAAGGCGCAGCTCACCAGATCACTACCCCCCCAAATTCGAGATCTTCAAGCCATGGGTCGATGACACGTGTCCTTTGACTCAACTCGTCCAAGATTTCAGCAACAGAAAGATCTTCTCCTCTGCTACGTACCGGCTCACAACAGCAGTATGAAGAGTTCTCCCCCTCAATCAGGGCGCATCATCTACGCGCCTCCATCAGCAACCTCCACGTGGCGTCCCCACACACCGGCGCATCCTACATGCGCGCATGAGCAGCCAGCCTGCAAAACTATAAATAGAGGGATCTTCTCCTTCACACACACACACAGAATCCACAACGAACATACAAGGAATCATCAGAGAGGCAGATACAGACACTCAACGTCTTCCTCCTCTCAGCAAGCTCCAGCACCCAGAGCAATCCACACCTTCAGAGAACCGATAACCGTCGTCAGCCGGTCAACGGAGTCAACGCATTACCACTCGCTCCATTGGCACTAAGGACCCAGCTTAAACAAAAGTGTACTCCTAGGACTACATCTAAGTCCTACATTGTAACACTGTTCTGTTTGTATTAAAGTTTTCAATCAAACAATTTAATGGCAAACAAGATCCTAGGGTTGATCATGTATGACTAAACTCTTACTAGTCTTCACATTTTGTAACGACTAGCTTCATGATCAGCTAAATATGTAATATTTGGGATGCCTTACTATTGTATATTTGGTGATCTTACATCTTGTAACTATTAATACTTGCCTGTGATTGAGACACTAGGCTTGTTCATGACCTTAAGAGACTGATGGATTGTAGTTAAACCCTCATATATCTAGACAGCCGTGACCGCATAGTGAGGTGGATTCCATTTCATTATACGTAGCTGGCTATGTATGCTCCCGCTCTCCAGTATTCTGGTTCTGGGGCGTTACAACAGGAAGGTTGCTGACGGAGTACCGAGGGGAGGCCTCGGACTCGGGTCGCGCAAGGGCGACGGAACAGACACAGACGCACGCGCGCGGGACGGCGCATGTCACGCGAAACGCATTCGGGATGCGCAGGAGTGCGCGCACGGACGCGCGGGGCTGCCGCTTACGGGGCGCGCGGGGGCTGTCGCGCACGGGGGCGCGGGCCGGCGGGGGCGCACCGGCGCTGGCGCGCGCGCGGATGCGGCGCTGACGGCCGACGACAGCCGCGGGCGCTGGCGGGAGGCGGGGCGGTGCTGGCTGACGCGCGGGGACGGCCGCGCAGGCGATCGGCGGCCGGGGCGCAGTCGGGTGTGGCCGGTTGGCGATCGGCGAACGGCGGCGCGTCTCGAAAATACCCCAAGGGGGAAGTTGGTTTGTCCGGGGCGTTGCGGGGATCGTCGGTGTATGCTCCTATTTGGGAGAGGAGGGTTGAAGGTGGAGATAGAAGCGATTTTGTGAAGGTTTTTAGAAAAGAAATGGAGGTGCTGATGTTTTGTGAAGGGGAGAGGAGTTTCTAGGTGTTTATGATTCTGCATGTAAGGTTGCAGATCCGGAAGTCAGGATGTCCACGTGGGATAGCTGCGAGAACGGGGATCGTGGGTGGAATGGGTTGAGTCCAACGGGTTTAGGTAGGAAGCGGATTTGATAGGGGATGGATTGTGTTAATGGGTTATACCATTGGGCTTATGTTATGGGCTAAAAGAAATAACAATAATAATTGTAATACACATATCTACCATTTAATAGCAAAAAAGCGTTATAAACCCTTTTATTAAGAATCAAAAAATTATGGGTTTTACAGCCGGCCCTGCTCCCATTGGCCCGGAGCATGTTGGACGGAGTATGTAGCGGGAGGGGGGCAATGAGAGCACCCACGGTTAGGGCTGCAAAGGAGTATGTAGCAGGGGGCAGTGAGGGCACCCACGGTTAGGGCTGCAAACGAGCCAAGCCGAGCCAAGCTTTTGTAAGCTTGAGCTTGGCTTGACTAGAATTAATCTAGCTCAAGCTCGAGCTTGATAATTTTTTTATTTTAGAGCTTGAGCTTGGCTTGAGCTTGTTTTTATTAAGCTTGAGCTTAGCTTGGTTTGAGCTTGGCTTGATAAGCTCAAAATCAAGCTCATTAAGCTTGATTTCAAGATTGCTCAACTTTATTTCAAACTCATTAAGCTTGATTTCAAGATTAACGAGCTCGATTTCAATTTAGTTAGATTTGAATTCAAGTAACTATAATATTAATAATTTATTTATAAAATTTTAATTAAAACAGTTTCTTAATATCAATTATTAAGGACATATAAATATATAACGCACACAAATATATATATATATATATATATATATATATATATATATATATATATAATTAGAATTCAACAAAGAACAAACGAGCTTCTAAACGAGCAAGCTCGCAAGCTCATAAACGAGCCAGCTCGCGAGCTCAAACGAGCCGAGTACTTCTAAGCTTGAGCTTGGCTCGTTTATTAAACGAGCTCGAAAATGAAGCTTGAGCTCAGCTTGTTTACTAAACGAACCGAACTCAAACGAGCTTTTATCGAGCTGAGCTTCAAGCCGGCTCCCGAACGGCTTGGCTCATTTGCAGCCATACCCACGGTCACACCCAAGGACGGTCAAATTAGCCTTTTCCTTTTATATGATATATACCAAAATAAACACAACAAATGTTGACTAAAAGTGCACATCAATCATGAGCTGCTGATAAGAAGCAAGCAAAGGAATTACAGGTTTTACGAAAGAACAAAAACACAAACAGAAAAGCATTCACAAGTCCCAGTTTAAGAAGCAAACCTGGTCACGTAGAGGATCTAGGAATATCAAAATCTAGATGATTGAGAAGAGCGCGACCGAAAGTAATTGCTAGGACGAGAAATCTGTGGATATGGAATCCATTAATTCCTCAGTAAGAGAAGGATTGTTGATGGCGAGAGCTGAGCTCATCTGCTGTGATGGTTTCCCTGTTGAAAGATGAATCATCTGTTCCTCAAAATACCATACTCAGGCATTAGTAGGAGGATATTAGAGATCTTTAGTCTAAGAATTCATGTATCAATTCATGTATGACGCTTACTTCGACAGCTGAACTATAGTTGAGAAAAAAGGCGGTACCCGAGATTCTTGGATATCTGTACAAACAACAGTGGCATTTGAAGCGAAAAAAGAGTACGTACACATGCAGCAACAAGCTGTCTTCAGGATCAGCTGTCAATTACTGAATGGCACATTAGCAGATATCTGCATCCTCGAAAAGGAACTGGTACTCTTGATGAGGGATTCAGCCTTTGCAAAGACAATCAATCACCAAACTGCAACAACTTGCCCTTGGAATGAGCTACCCGGCACGAAAAAGGGAGCTCTGCTAGTTCAAGCATTAGCATCCATCAATCCAGGTCAATGGCACCAAATTGAAATCAGGTTATGGGGTTTGGACAAGATATTTGCAGCTTGGAGTTCCCAAACCACAGGTGGAACTCTGGATGCTAGATGGCCATAATACAGATAGAATGTGCAGTGCCAACGATGGAAATTGTGATTATCACCCTTCCACCAGGTGTTGAGACCATATCTGTGAAGCAGCAACATGTCAGTGCTGAAATGCCTCCAAGACTTGACAATACAATTCAACTTCACTGGACCTCCAGGCTCCAGCTATAAATAATATGGATATACATTGCCACTCATGTTCATCATTATGTAATATAGAAATCAAGTTCTTTCTCCAGCACTCATAACAGAGTTATTGATAAATCTACCTGAGCATTCTCTATGATAACTAAGACAATATGTATAGTACGGGATGCATATCTCTACGATGTAAGAGAAAAAGGTACTATATGCCCCTTCTCAATACACGTCATTCTGACAGGATGCATGTTGATAAAGGCTCAAAATTGCGAAGATTAAATCAATATAAGAAACAGTCATGTACATACAAGTATAAGAATCTAGGGAAAAGTTCAGTAGAAACTTTCTTCTGAATAGCAATGAAAATTTGAGAGATCCCGTGATGGCAAATATTGATACATTTTCCAATGAAAACAAATGGTGCAATCAAAGAATCATGTTCGGATCTCAAATGTGATATATTGCTTAAAATACTTGATTTACCTGTCAAAAAGGAATTAGTGCATGTAAAGAGTGTGTCAAGGACAGATTATTACTCAATTGCTTCCTAGTATAATTCATGCATTGACCTTCCTAAGAAGATACAGTTAGTTTCAAATTGGTGATAGAAATAATTAACTTTCAGATGCCAACAACTGACAGAAGAATGCAGAATCAGTACACTATCAGGATTTTAGCCAATTGAATATAATCCAATTACATATTGCAGCACCAATGTTGCTATAAAGTCTGTTTATCATAACATTGCAGGAAGGCATAGGTAAAGTAAGACATAATGCACTCTTATACTGCTCAGAAGTTTGATGGCCACTACAAACATTAAGGCAATTTGGGTGGTCAAATGTCAGGTGCTATGCAAAGAAATGCAGTTGGAAGGAATGATGTGATAAAATGGCCATGTCAACAGAGCACAGGCAATTAGGGGGAAGAAATATAAATAATATGATCTGAATCCAACTCTTAAGGGGGTGTTTTTTCTTCATTAGTTAGCGATGTGGCACTAATTAGAGGTTAGGGTCCCAGTTCACTAATTAGATCCTCTAATTAGTGGTTTACAAGTTGTTTGTTTTTTCCCCACTAATTATTGGTTATATGTTGTTTTCCATGTCTAATTGGACGTCAATTTACCCTTGTACACTTATTATAAAGTATTCTAAAATAAAATATTTCGCTAATGATATGTTGAAAACTTATCCACGACAGCTTTAAATTGAATTACGAAAATAACTTCATTAGAAATTAAGTGGAATGTCAAATTCTGATTCCTAGACTATATCATGCAAGTCAAAACAATTACAAAACATATCATAAACAAGTATCTTACCATTCACAACAACTACAATATCAAAAACAGTAAAACTATATTAATCTCAAAATTTTGTGTGTATTTCTGCCGCAATTTGATCACGCAATTCGTGCATTAATTATTGGTCTTTCTTTGTGTTTCTATCTTTTTATATTTTATATCACCAATGTTAAGGATATCAGAGGAAAAATACTGGATTTTCTAGAAGTTGCAATGATCCTTTTACCTCTAATTAGAGGTTGGGTTGCAAAGAAAACCTCATGCTATCGCTTTCTTTTTCGGAGCGTCTAATTAGTCGTCAAGCTCTAATTGCATATAATCAGATGCAAAACAAACAAACAAACAAAAACAAATGACATATTTTTGTGGGCCCACTCCTTACTAGACCCAATTAGTGATTCAACTCTAGTTAGAGGTAAAAACAAACACCCCCTCAGTATATGATCTTTAACAATTATTGATGTGTTATCTTCTAAATTATTGATACCAAGTGGGTTAGGCTTTAATATCTGAATTATCCAAATAACATCATAATACTATCTTGATGATAACTTTTCAAAACTATATGTCCTCCTTCATGAGTTCTTTGTTTATATGGTGAGTAGAAGATATTTTCTCTAAACACCATCAACCATCATTGTTTTGAGATATGCTACAAAAAGGCTTTCTTCTCCCAATGTTCATGGGCCATTGTGCATGCTAGAACAGATGTTTGGATATGAGCTATACTCTGCAAGGAGACACATGGGGTATGGACGATATGCCCTTGCCATTTGACCTCTCTTCCCGTATTAGGAAAGGATGAATGCCTACTATGTGAATAGTACGGCTAAACTACCGTGAGTAGAAATATTTATGGCCTAATATCTCCTTTACTCCTTTTTCATCCTCCTCTACCTGCCGGTGCTCCTCCTACTCTCCAGTCTTCCTCGTGCACCATGAGCACTCTAGTTCATGGCCGTCAGCAACACTCCTACTAGCAAATTCGTGTCACCTTCTCCCTTGCCACTGACATTGCTACCTCTCCTCATCACCTGCAACGTGTCATCCACATTACTTCTCATCACTATCTTTCTTTGTCTCTAGGGTTCGTCTGTAAATTTCATTCTGTTGTCATTCTTATGAAAATTACTCTAGGATTTATTGTTTTTCATAGTTCTAGATTTTATTAATCGCAACAAATTTTCTCTAACACTTTATAGAACATATTTGGTTTTGTTGCCAGCAGATAGGGTTGTCAATCTGGTTAGTCCGGTCACTGACTGAAAACCGGCTAGGGGAAAAGAGGGGGAAGGGGGGAGGGTGTTAGAAACCTCAAAGGCTTGCATGAACAGTAGGAGAGACAACCACACCATTACATTATTGGGAGACAGCAACCTATGGTCATCCTCCAAGGAGCTCTCCTTGTAACTAATCTCCAAATTTCGTAGAGAACCTCAATTTATAAGGCTTGCATGAATAGTAGGAGAGACAACGACATCATAACATTATAGGAAGACAACCACCTATGGTCATCACCCCAAAGTGCTCTCATTGTAACTAATCTCCAAATTCGGAGAGAATCATAATTTGTATGGCCTGCCTATATAGTGCTGTAACTTCCAAGTAAAATCCTTAAAAAGACTTCTGCTCCCTATGTGAAACTTTGACATACTATCACTATGTGAATATAGTCTTCCAATTTGGAACCAGAACTGTCAAAGATAACTGGCATAACTGAAATCAATCATATTTCTCATGCAAAAATGGAGTTTCTAATTGTACACAAAATTGAAACAAGCACCTCAAAATTCCATATTCCCGCTAGGTTTTGGCTGGATCTCTGACTGTGATTGAGAAAGGAAGATCGATCTCGTCCACACTAGAATCATCATGAGCTGCGGACTTCGTCACACCTCTCATATACATTGAAGCAAGTATGAGATAGGTTTAAGTATTTGGTAATATCCATACTCGAATCTGCATCCACCATATGCGAACACCCTTACTTGCAACTGACAAATACAACTTAAATGACCGCTATTACCGTATCTAGCAAGTAAAGTGTATCAGGGAGGCCATCCTCTGATGAGTTTTTACTGCAACTAATCTGAGAATATGTAGGATATTTTCCATTTATATGGCTGCCAATGTAGAGCTACAATTTTCCAAATAAAGTCCCTAAACACTCGAGCCTTAACTGAAACTATGACATGCTGTATGAAATTTAATCTTCCAAGCATTTAAGACCGTGTCGTCAAAGAAAATACAAAGGGTAATTTGGCTTCATTTCATCTTTTTTCCATGCAAAATATTTTTGATTGTACAAAAAATTCGAAACAAACTCTCCTCCTCACTAGTGATTTTTTACACTTGAAGCTGCCAATTCAAGGACCTAAAGGACAATGTAGTCTTCAATTGCATCCCCTATGTATCGCGTGGTAAAGTGAAGTATCACAATTACAAATCCATCCCAAATTATCAATCGATTCAATAGTAAATCACGACAGGGGGAACCTTAAATCCGGAATCCCCAAGGAAAGGTATTACCTCCGGCCGCTCCGCGAGGTCCCGGTAGAAAGCGTACTCGGCCTCGTAGTCGTGCAGGCCCAGCTCGGCCTTCTGGTTGGTGTGGTAGTGGTGCCTCGCCCCGGCCGACTTCCCGAAGCCGAACAGGCTGACCCTCCGGCACACCCCGACCGCGAGCGCCACGGCCTGCATCCCCGACGAGTAGTGGAACTCCCTCTCGTCGCGGGACTTCCCCCACTCTTCGGGGGGATTCCCGGTGCCCTCGGTGAACCTCCTGATCGAGTAGTACCTGACGATCCTCGCGCAGAGGAGGTCGAAGCTCGGGTCGGTGACGAGCAGGGGGGCCTTGTGGGAGGAGTTGCACGCGGCGTAGTCGAGGAGGTGGACGGGCTGGCAGATGTACATGAGGATGGGGACGCGGTCGCCGTAGGGGTGGCAGGAGCAGCCCGGGCGGCGGGCGCAGAGGTGGAGGATGTTGCTGTTGACGAAGGAGAGGTTGGTTCTGGAGCCGACGTGGCGGGAGTAGCCGGCGGTGCCGGCGTTGTTGAGGCGGACGACGAGGTCGTGGGAGTCGATGAGGGCGCCGTGGTCGGAGTTGAGGAGGACGCCGCTGTTGCCGACGACGGCGCAGGAGTCGTAGAGGGGGGAGGGGCGGGGGAGGGGGAGGAGGAGGGAGGGGGATATGGCGGCGCCGGGGTCGAGGCGGCGGCGGCGGATCCAGTCGAGGAGGAGGGGGCGGAGATTGGGGAAGTTGCGGTAGTCGAGGGGGGTGGCGGATCGGGTGCGGGGATGATCCGACACGTGGTGGCCGTGGGCGGAGGTGGGGGTGGGGGGCCAGATGGAGGAGATGGTGCGGTGGCGGGCGCGGGCGCGGGCGCGGGCGGTGGAGGGAAGGTTGCCGTCGAGGAGGGCGTCGACGTCGCGGCGGAGGTCGGGTTCGGTGGGGTCGGCGGAGGCGAGGCGGAGTAGCGTGGGGTTGATGGATCCGGACCCGCTACGAATGGCGGTTCGGAAGGAGAGGAAGGTGAGGGTGAGGGTGAGGATGGAGAGGAGGAGGAGAGTGAAAGGGAAGCGGAGGGATTTCTTCATGGTTGGGTTGTGTGCTCCTAGTGCTAGCTAGGCTGCTAGAGTTCCGCCATTGATGATGGAGCCACAGCTGCTGCAGCTGCAGAGCTACAGCTAGCATGGAGGTGGGAGTGGAGTATGATTATTTCTTCTTTTTAAATAGGGTTTGTTTGGGAATTTGGAGTCAACTTTGGCAGAGGAAGGAAGGATCTCACCTTCCCCAAATAGGCTAGGCTAAGGTACTGCAATTCTCTTATCTGAAAAAACAGAAATTTTCATAGGGGGTAAAGAAGTTTACAAAAATTCTAAAAAAAAGTAAGAAGTTTGTTGAAATTGTGGATTGGGTAACGAAGCTCCATCATCGATGGCGTGCCATCGTCCATACAAATACAAGTACACGTCCAGAAAGAACGCATCATCAATGATGGCGCTCTGCTGAAGTGGAAGTGGACTCCCCATCTTACGAGCCATGGAGCATGGCGCGCTCCAGGAGCTGCCATGGCCCATGGCGCACTGCCATTGGGTGGGTTCACCTAGGCGTGAGCGTGGGGGTGTGAGCCAATGCCGGGTGGGGGTGAGCCATGCCACGTGGGGGTGGGGTGAGCGGAGAGCCATGGACCATGGCGCGCTCCAGGAGGAGCCATGGCCCATGGCGCTCTGTCCACGTGGGGGGTGGGGGTGAGCCAATGCCGCGTCGGGGTGGGAGTGAGCTCATGGGGTGGGGGTGAACGGGTGAGCCAAAGGCCACGTTGGCCACGTGGGGGTGGGGGTGAGCCAAGGTTAGGAATGGGAGGGAAAACAGCCAGAGAGCTCCATCAATGATGGCGCGCTCCCACATATCTAGTCCCAACGGCTACATCCAACGGCTACATGTACTTCTCCCCTGCACTTCCAACGGCTATGTAGCACTTCCAACGGCTATGTAAAGTAGAGTGCGCCAACATTTCTGGCGCGCTATTCCCACCACAGCAACGTCTACATTTTAACGTCTCTATTCTCATCGTCTATATATTACAATGTTAACTCTCTCTCAAACACATTTCCTATCTCTTACAGAAGCACACAACTCTTTCTCCTATCTCTCACAGAAGCACTCCTCTGAAGCTTGGAAGCGCAAGTCCTCAGAAGCTAGTATCTCCCTCTTACAAGCTTCCAACTCCTCACGGAAGCTAGTATCTCCCTCTGAAGCTTCTCTCCCTCTTACAAGTTCTCCTTCTCTATTAGCTAAACATTGTCAACCAACTTATTTTTTCCATGGATCATAATATTAAAATAGTCTGCTCACATGGTGGTAGAGTAAATGGGTTAACTTACGAAGGAGGTGACACCCAATTTTTTACAACTTATCGCCATATTACCTTAGAAAATTTACGCAATTTAATTTCAGCGCATTTTTCTATTAATTATCAATTTATTTTAAAGTCTGTTTTTGGTTCCACATGTTTATTGATAGATGGTGAAGAAGCATGGAATTTTATTCTTGAGATTAATTCACAATCACCTTATATTAGTTTATATGTTACTCAAGTTTCATCATTTGCTAATAGAACTAATGATAAATTTGTTTCTAATTACCCACATGTTAACACAGGTGCTAGTTCTTCTCAAACAATTGCTCCCTTACAAGATGAACATAATGATGATGATGATTATGCTGATGATGATGATGATGATGATGATGATGATAATGATGATAATGATGATGACAATGAAAATAGTGATAATTTAATTGAAAATACTGGTTATGAGATAGATGATGATAGTACTGATAATTCTAGCACTCCTGAATTATTTGTAGGACATAATTCAAAGAGGGACATACCCAGGACAAACAGAGCAAATATGCTCTAGTACAGCAAAGTATCTGCAAATTATGAAACTAACATATTAAAATTAACTCGCTATTAAAATTAATAAATATTAGCCAAAAATATCAAAGAGGGACATACCCTGCAATCATCGACCGCGACTGGACCGTCGATAGTCCTATCTAAATCCATAAAATTACCCCAAAGCCAAGTTATCGTGACAAAACTCCTTGCTCCTAGGTCCGCAGGGGACGTAATGCCTAGATATCTCCTGACTATTTCACACGGATTTAAATGTGTATCAAAATATATTGGTTCACCTGTAATAGGTAATCCTAGAATATTTGCGACATCCCAGAGTGTGATTGTCATTTCACCAACAGGCAACTGAAATGCGTTGCGTTGAGGCCACTAACGCTCGGCGAGACTAAATATGAGGTGAACATCGTGGACTAAAATTTGAATTTCATCCAGATAATGAAATCCAAATGAACGCACCAACTGCTTTTGATCATCAATTAACTCCCATGTCTGATACCTTCTCTGATTCCTCCAACTTCCATGCTCCCGTGTTCGAGCCTCGGGAGGATAATCATATAACTACAAGCGAATTTTATTTGTTACATTTATGTAAAATAAATAAATAATACAGAATAACGAGAGTTACCATTTTAAAATTTACCTTTCCCTCAAAAACTAACTTAGATATATGAGTTTCTCTTTCCTGTTTCATGATTTCTGTAGTCGGTCCCCCGGGAATAAATCCGTCATTCGGTGGATTCATCTGTTACATTTTTTCGAAAATACAATTAGTAATACAAATATTCAAATAAATTCAAAATTTAATCTTGTTCAAGAGTTACTTACATTAGAAAAAGGAGGATGAAGATGAAGATGAAGATGAAGATGAAGAACAAGAGAAAGAGGTGATGTGGTGCTGTCTAAATTATGTGAGGAAGAAGAAGAGAAAGAGGTGCTGTGGTGCTGTCTAAATTATGTGAGGAAGAAGAAGGGAAAGAAGGAGAAATTTATAGAGGGGAACGAGAGAAATAGGTGCTGCCAAATGCTGCCAAACAATTTCCCTCCAAAACATGCCACCCCCTCTGATGGCGCGCCATCATTGATGGCGCACGCTTCCCACGTCACTGATTTCATAAAGCCAAAGCTACTGAATCACTGAAAGCCACTGAATCACTGATAAAGCCAAAGCCACTGAATCACTGAAAGCCACTGAATCACTGACATATAAAGCAGTCAAAGTCACGCGCGCCAGAGCGCGCCATCAGTGATGGCACGTCATATAGGACGTTAAACACAACGCGCCATCAATGATGGCGCGTCTTTTGGTGCCCTGACCCTGCACTTTATACAGGCGGGCGCGTCTTTTGATGACCTGACACAGCTCAGCGTCTCAGCTCAGCGTCCTTTGACCAGCACTTTGTACATCTCAGCGAGCAGCAGCATAGCGCGCCATCATTGATGGCGCGTTCTTTCTGGACGTGTACTTTTATTTGTATGGACGATGGCGCGCCATCGATGATGGAGTTTCGTTATCCAATCCACAATTTTCCCAAACTTCTTACTTTTTTTAGAATTTTTGTAAACTTCTTTACCCCCTATGAAAATTTCTGATAAAATAGGGATTTTTTTTACTTTCATTCCACTTATTAATATAAATTTGTACTTATATTTTATTTTTTTATTTTTTAAATTTATATCTCACTTTTTGTCACTAAAAAAAAATTTCGTGATAAAACAAATATTTTTCGTGACAAAAAGTGGAATATAAGTCCAATAAAATTAAAAAGTGGAATATAAGTATAAATTTATATTAAGAAGTCGGATTAAAGTCAAAAGTTTCCTAAATTATTCAGGATGTTGCTTGATTGAGAAATATGGCTTTGCTTGATTTAGTTTGCATGGCTAGAAGAAGGCTAAAAAATTAATAAAAGATTTTTTAAAAATATATAAACCCCTCAAATATTTATCAATTTTAACACAAGTGTTCCAAATATTATTAGTTGGAAGGAGGGTCCTCAAATCTATGTCAATTTTACAAAAAAATGTTATTTTGACCATCCGCATGGCTGGTCCGCATTGATCCGCGTCCGCTTGGCAGTCAACCATTAGCGTCCCTACTAACGTTGGTCCATTCGGAGCCGGGAGACTAATGTCGATGCGCCACGTGGCTGCAGGCTAACGCGGACCAGTCCTGTGACGGTCAAAATAACATTTTCCTAATTTTAATATAAGTCCATCCTACCAACTTCTTCCCAATTATGTCTCGTTTAGTTCGCGGAATCATCGGGTTGGAAAAGAAAAGTGATTACTTTCCTATGTTTGGGTGCCAAAGAAATTGAGGAGGAAAGGAAAGTGATTTAGAAAAATTACGGAAAAAAGTGATTTCATCCATCCAAGTAAGGAATCACTTTCCCATATTGAAGTATTCACTTTTCTTTTCAAATTTTTTGACATTTTCAAACATCCGAAAAAAAAAATCAATAAAAATTATAATTTTTCAAAGAAAAAAAAAATGCCAAGAAATTGATTTTCTTTTTCTTCCGTTCCGCGAACCAAACGAGGGAATGAATGGACATGGGAGGAAGGTTATATTTGAGGAGGTAAGAGAGGGATGACCGGTGGGTCAAGAGAGCGAGGAAGAGAGGACGGTTATATTTGAGGAGGGCTTTGAATTTATTATATTTTTGTTGAAATTAGGATCGAGGGGGGAATGAATGGACATGGGAGGAAGGTTGGCAATTTTTTTTTTGAAATCACACGCACACACACAATTGGGAGGCTCGAACCTTGTCGGTCCCTCCGGATGTCCGCTCTAATACCACTAGACTAGAGAGCTCGGACCATTAGTGTCCTTAATCACTACTATTATATATAACATTTTATTGATTATAGGGAAGTTGTAGGAAACTGGGAACCTAAACCAAAATTCTCTTATCACTACTATTATATTCCAAATTGTGTTATTTTATTAATATAATATAATGACTTCGTCCACAGCAAACCCAAGTCACAGCAAACCCATAAGTTTTATATTCATTCAAAGGTGTTCTCCCCACGAAAAAGCTTACCTAAGATCCGACCTCGAGATGGAGTGACTTCATTGGCACCGGCATTCGGCAACAAGCAGAAAAAAAAAAAAAAAAAAAAACCTAATCACAATCATAAGACCTTTGTTAAGATTCGTCCAGATAGACATAGGTTGAAACTATATTATTAATAATTCTATTGTCATTTGCCATCTACAATCAAAACCAATATTTTAAAAATTGGATCGGAGATTGATCCGATCAGAACACTAAATTAGGTCAAATCGGTCTAACTAATGAACTAATCTGAATTGAACCAATTATATAAGTTTATAGTCTTACATTGAATATCTATTATACAAAACACAAAGGTTTTTGAATCCTAGGGCTGACTGTGCCAAGATAAAGAGTAGTTGGAATTTAATCTTGGTGAATCAACGGTTGTGGAATTTTATGGGGAATCCAAAGAGTGGGGTTTGCACTCATAATGGTTGTGGATGAGCATTATTGAGAGTGGGGTTTTATGGAAAATCAACATTATTGAGAGTGGGGTTTTATGGGGAATCCAAAGAGTGGGGTTTGCACTCATAATGGTTGTGGATGAGCATTATTGAGAGTGGAATTTTATGGGGAATCCAAAGAAAATTCACATCCAGCAGTGGTTGGGATTTAATATTTTGATGGGGCCTCATAATTATTATTGTTCGTTTAAAATTGGGGGTCCAAGATTTTGAGGAGGAATACCTTAAATGAACCATGCCCTATGGACACGGGTTATGACTAGTATTACATGTTACACAACTTACATATATATTACTTAGAAGTCCTACATATTTAACATAGTACAATTAGTCAAGAAACAAATATATTATAACTTTGATTGGATGTATAGTCTAAAACAAAAGTCAATGTCGGTTCAAAATCTCTGATCGGTCGAATCGACTGGATTGACCGAATTTTTAAAAGAAAAAGAAATAGTGAATAGGTATCAATTTAATATAAAAAAATAATGGTTCACAAATTGACCGGTTCAATCGGCCAATTCAGTCGGATTTTTAAAATACCGATCAAAACATTTTACAAAATTTTTAACATGAATAAATTAATTGTATCGAGACCATTTAATCCTTGTTTATACATTTTTAACCGGTGCCAAGACTCCACAATTGTACAAGCAACTTTTTCCGACCATTAACAATTTTTTTTATAGATATTATTAATTGCAAGTGGACTGTGGGCTGACCATATCCTCGTGCATTACACGTAAAGAATTTATTAAAAAAAAATTAGATTTGTTATAAATAATGCTATCCAAAGAATCATAACCAAAAAGAATGTAGCCCATCTTAATAACATGACTTAGATGTGTTTGACTATATTTATATAATATTATGTAGTTAAATAATTAGTTAAAATTTATTATTTTTAATTATATACGACTCAGATGGTTAGCCATTTTCAAATATCTTTATAAAGAATAGAGATAGTAAGCTAGAAAGTGGAACCAAGTGACTGAAAACTTTATAGAATATCGTTAATAGGACGGTATACTGGTAACACTAAGGTCATCTCTAATGGGAATTTCTAGCTCCCCTATTTCTTTGTTAGAAATATAATTTAGAAAAAACTTCCATGTTTATATCTCAATTTCTAACCTATGTGACGGTGATGTAGGATGAAGAGTTTCTATGAGTGTTTCTACACGTAGAAACTATTTTTCTCTCATACCAATTAATATTGTGTCCAACGTCATTAAATTTAGAATAGAAATAAAAAATCATTGGAGGGTATTTTTTGTACGAGCAATTTCTATATATAAACTTTGCCATCTAAGATTAAAAAATTTATAAAGTACAATGACAATGACGAGTAGGATAAAAATCCAACTTAATAAATCGAAAAATAAAAGGTATCCTAACCTTTCAAAAATAGTTACGTGCCAAAAAATGTCTCATAAAACCATCTGCAATCAACTAATAATGGATGACCTTAATTAGTATCACTTAGGGTGCGTTTGATTGCAAGGTAGAAAATACGTGGAAAAGAAATTAATTTCATGGAATAATTTTTCTAGGAAAAAAATTTCATGGAATTTTGAAAACGTTTCATGGAAAACTTAATTTGGGTGTTTGATTGCCATTATTTTCCACGAAAAATAGTTATTTTCCATGGAAAATGATATTTTCCTATGCGTTGGACAAGTTTCATTTTCCACCATTTTAGATGAAAATATGGAAAATGATAGTTTTTTGGAAAATAATTCCATGAAAAATATAAGCTATCAAACACTACAATTGGTGGAAAATTTATGATGGAAATATTTTCCATGGAAAAAAAGTCCAACCAAACACAGCCTTAGGGTGTGTTTGATTGCAAGGTAGAAAATACGTAGAAAAGAAATTAATTCCATAAAATTATTTTTCTAGGAAAAAAAATTCCATGGAATGTTAAAAATTTTCATGAAAAACTTAATTTGGTTGTTTGATTGTCATTATTTTTCACGAAAAATAGTTATTTTTCAAGAAAAATGATATTTTTCTATGGGTTAGACAAGTTTTATTTTCCACCATTTTAAAAGAAAATATGAAAAATGATAGTTTTTTGGAAAATAATTCCATGAAAAATATAAGCTATCAAACACTATAATTAGTGGAAAATTTGTGGTGGAAATATTTTCCATGGAAAAAAAGCCCAATCAAACATAGCCTTAGTTTATGGAGTTCTACCGTAACAGAATCTATTTCGCTCAATCAAATTTCAACGGTGGCATAAACGATCGCTTTTTTTTTTATGATAGGAAGTATAATCAGAAACTCATCGGTTTTCGGATGCCATTCTTCTTTATCATATTTACCAATAACATAAATTTCTAAAAAAATTAAAAGTCTAAAATAAGTAATGAAATAAATAATTTGAAAAGGAAAAAAATCAACAACTAAACATGTGCTTCTTGAATCTATGGCTTGGAGTGAAGTGTTTGACATATCCCACCGGCTATTAAAAACTAACTTTTCCAACCATTCCTATGGATTGATGTTTTGGTTCAATGAACTAAAGAAATGGTGTGTATATTACAAATTATCCGATATATAAATTCGCCTGTTAGAGTACCATGTTTTTTTTGAGGTGTCCTTTCTCTAAGTCGGACCGTAACTATATAAGTCACCCAACCGTCCGAAGAGAAATTCAAACCCAAAATCTGTGCTTGGACGACCCATCGCACTACCACTAGGCTAGTGCCTTGGGAACTAAATACTCAAGTTGCTTGTATACCGAATCGATGTAACCAATTTGGTTTGGTTTTCGAACAAACTTCCTTTTTTTGTTTTGGTTATATATATTTTTTTTGATTATTCAGTTTGAATTTCAGTTTTCGGGCTTTGAAAACCAATCCAAACCGACCACCGAACTATAGTTATTTATCTACCTTCAACCTCTTACATATATCAACATGTTCTGAAGATGGAATTTGAATTTTTGATATATATAATTTTGTTGTAAAATTTGATTGAAAATTTTTTAATTGATTATTTTTATGAAACTGTAAATCCTAAATCATCCCATTATGTAAATGGTCCGTCAACATAAAATTAACATTTAGTCCGGACTAGTATGTAAAAATTGAATTAATCAAAGAACAAAGCATTTTGGTTAGATCCGATTCCATTTCATAAATTTGTGGTTCGGTTGACGCTCGATTTTCATAAATTTCTATTCGATATATTGATAACCAATTAAGTAACCAAACTTTCGCTACATGCATGATTATGTTGGATTAGCAAATTGCTTAAGCTAAGGGATTGCCACATTGTCAAGTTGCCACATGTAGTTATCATGGATACCTTACATTAACTCTTAGGTTGACAAAACTCTTGCTTACTAATGTCGATGTGCTATTTAAAGTAACTCTCTGTATGATAACTCTTAGGTTGACAAAACTCTTGCTTACTAATGTCGATGTGCTATTTAAAGTAACTCTCTGTATGAGTTGAACTCTAATTCCTATTTGTTGCATGATCATAAACTATATAGAAATATTTTTTTTGGCCCTCACGGGTGATCGTACGCGTGCCCGCACCGACGTGCAGGACTAGCCTTGGGATAAGTCAGACAATACTTGGGACTTGGGCAACCTCTCTCTTCTAGGCCCCCCTCCCTCCCCCCCTCCAAGCCTCGATATGATCCCACCAAAGGTTCAGGATCACGGATAAACACTGGGACTTGCTCACAAAAAGTTTCATGGTCAAGGGGCAACCCAAACCTCCGGACCGGTCCCGTCGACGTGTCATCCCCAACCGGGTCACGGTCACGGATAACCACTAGGTTGAAAACAACATCATCATGTATGTACTAAAGTAATTCAAAAAGACTTATCTTATTAGACTTTGGAATTTTGATTGATTATTTCTTCAAAAACTTGGTACATAGTAACTAAAGGTGGGTTTTCTAGTTTTGACGTGTGCGGGTAAAATTTCCAAATACATCATTATAATGATTTAGGTGGTTTTAGATTACTCGGAATCTTACTCTAGTTTTATTAACTCAAATAAAATTTTATGGCTATTATGAATTGTTGTTACATTTTTATCGAGAATTTTATTTGGTGCTAAAGGCAACAGTGGAACCCATAACAATATTGTGTTTTGTGTATTGTTGATTTAGGGACTCAATACATTTTTAAAATACTAATTTTATGCGCGTTTGGCAAAGCATTCTTCCCCAAACTAGGTTTTAAGTTATAAAAAAGAGATTTTGTCGAATTGCATGGGTCTAGTTTTACATCGGGCATGGATCAACTTTATAGGCACACCTCCATCTATTTGGCGCACACCAAGTTTGCATAAGTCGACCGGTCCGAACTTGAATGCTCCCTCTGTTCCAGGAGATCTTCCTCCTCCGCCTCCAGTACCTACTAATATAGCACAAATGTTTACCCTATTCAGGAAGATGCTAGAGACGCAGAGGGCTCAGCTCGAGACGCACCAGAGGCAGTCGGACATGATGCGACATGACATGGAGAGCGTCCATCAGCTCGCTCTAGCTGCGGTAGAGCGGGAAGCTCCGGCCCAACAGCATGATGCCCAGCTTAGGCCGGATAACATCCAGAATTTTAAGAAGCTGGGACCACGAAACTTCAGTGGGACAGAGGGCATCATTTATGCAGATGACTGGCTCGAGAATATTGAACGACTTATGAGGATGTCTCGTCTTGCTGATGACTTGAGGGTTGAGGCAGTAGAACTTCAACTACTGAATATTGCTCGCACCTGATTCAGAAATGAGCAGGCTTGCACCAACCAAACCGATTGGAAAAGGTAGTCCGCAATACAATAAAGCCACCACCTTATTTTGAAAATAACTTCAGCACAAAGGAAATATCTAGTTTTCTTTCCCCCCTAATGATCTTTAACTTGTACTGTGTGACTAGGCCTGCAAATGAGCCAAGCCGTTCGCGAGCTGCTCGAAGTTCGGCTCGATAAAAGCTTGTTTGAGCCCGGTTCGTTTAGTAAACAAGTCAAGCTCAAGCTTTGTTTTTGAGCTCGTTTAATAAACAAGCCAAGCTCAAGCTTAGAAGTACTCGGCTCGATTGAGCTCGCAAGATGGCTCGTTTATGAGCTTGCGAGCTGGCTCGTTTAGAAGCTCGTTTGTTCTTTGTTGAATTCTAATTATATATATATATATATATATATATATATATATATATATATATATATTAAAAAATATATATATAATGATATGGTTGTGTATTATATATTTATGTCCTTAATAAGTGATATTAAGGAATTTTTTTAATTAAATTTTTATAAAAAATTGTTAATATTTCATATACTTGAAATCAAATCTAACTAGCTTAAAATCAAGCTCGTTTGAATTCAAGCTTAATGAGCTTGAAATAAAGTTGAGAGACGAACTTGATTTCAAGCTTATCGAGCTTGTTTATCAAGCTTGAATCAAGCTTCCTTATCAAGCCAAGCTCGAGCTCAAACCAAGCCAAGCTCAAGCTTAATATAAACAAGCTCGAGCCAAGCTCAAGCTTCAAAATAAAAAATTTATCAAGCTCGAGCTCGAATAATTCTAGTCAAGCCAAGCTCAAGCTTACAAAAGCTTGGCTTGGCTCGGCTCGTTTGCAGCCCTATGTGTGACATCTAATTCGTCGGACGTTGGGCACGCATGACCATCCGTAAGCATTCAGGGGCGGCCCTGGCCCAGGGCAGGCCGGGCGACGGCCCAGGGCCCCCGACGAAAGGGAGGCACCAACATGAAACTGTCCCTAATAGAACTAGTATGTATTATGTGTCCTTTTTTTAACAAAAGAAATTGTGGTGTAGTGTGTACAATGCTAGACTTATATTAAGAGGTCCTTGGTTCGAATCTTGACTACAACAAATTTTTTGTTTTAGTTATATTTTTTTTTTACCTTATGTTGGGATCCATTTTGAAAATTTCGCCTCGGGCACCCACTTGCTTAGGGCCGGCCCTGTAAGCATTGATATATAGATATTGATGGAAAAAAAAAAGAGGAAACTGACAGAAGGCTATGTTCGTCCAAAACTTGTAACTTATGTGGAAAGCAGCACGAACACCAAACGGAACGCCGGAGAACTGATAATACGTTAAAATACAACTACTTGTCTGTCCATATCAAATAGCGGTAAGGTACAACTGCCATTTCTCCCGACTAGTTCTGCATGGTGCCCAATGCATATAACACAGTAATACAATGATGTAGGCATTTATACATTAACTAAGATTCGCAATATGACTCAGTATATATATATATAAATATATATATATATTGTCACACCCCAAAACAAAAAGAGCGGCACAAGAATTACCCCCTTACACCAGAATGCCGTTTTGAAACATGCTACAAAGTAAGAATCGAGAAGCCGACCCAGTTCACATTCCATTCGCCTTTCTGCCCTCATATGCTAAAATTCGGTTCTCCATCTGCAACAGACATTCCACGCTTTAAAAAAAAAAAAAGTACGCAAAACAAATAAACGAGAAGTATTGAAATGTTATTATAATTGTTATCGGGAGATGCTGAACTTCCCAATGGCACCCTAAAGAAACAGAAACCATATTACATGGATTCACTTTTAAAACAGTTAAAATTGGTAAGAAAATAAGCATGAGTGAACAAATAGAAGATGAAGGGTGAGCTACAAGGTGAACGATTTAGATGAACAAACTAAACATCTAGTTGAACAATGCTTGTCCAATAGAAATATTATTTGATCGATCAACTCCACATTGATCAACTGCACAAACTGTTCTTTGAAAGGTGTGGAAGGCTGCTACAAGTAGCAATACATTAAAAGACAACATGCAAATCAGCTTATTCATGAAAAGTTAAAGGTGGGGACAATTGACGAGATGGTTTAGACATGTGCAATGCTGACCAGCAATGAACCGGAAAGGAGGACCAATAAGATAGTAACTAAGAAGCGGCTTGGACTAGAGGTAGGCCTAAACAAACATGGATTTGTATAATTTCTTCCATTCAGCTCTCTGAAAGGTCATGTCCATTGCAAGATTAACAAAAAGTATATCCTTTGTTACAACCTCAATCCAAGTACATTTAAGCCTATCCATAGTTCTAGCTAATTATTTAACTAATATCTTATCGCTCAACCTAATCGGTGCATCTATTGTCTATATTGTACATGTCCAAATCATCTAACACAATTTTCTCTATCTTCTCAAAATTTGGGCCACCTCAAACTTTCCACGAAAACACTCATTTCTTATCCTATCTCTTGTTGCCACTATTCAATCTTAGCATTCTCATTTTAGCTAGGCTTATTTTCTGGGTATGTTTATTATTTATCCAATATTCAATCCACAAAGCATGCTTGGTCTTATAGTTGTTTTATAGAATAAAATTCAACTTAAATGGTATGTCGCGATAACAAAGCACTCTTCCATTTCACACATCTTGTTTTAATTCTATGAATAACCTTCTCGATCTCTCCATCATTATGAATAAATTATCCTAAATACTGAAACTTGTTTTAATTCTATAAATAACCTTCTCGATCTCTCCATCATTATGAATAAATGATCCTAAACCGGAAGTTATAGAACCTGGGTATCTAGTGTTCCTGGGTATGTACTTCTCCCTCGCTTCTTTTTGACCTTCGTTGAACTTACATTTAATGCATTTTGTTTTTACCCTACTGATTCTACAGCCCTTAGATTCCAAAGTTTTTCTTGGTGGTTCTATTTGAGATCGATTCTAACCCCCTCTATCACCAATTGTGTTCTACAGAATCTTAACTAAATAGTAATTAGCAAATCAATAAAGCATAGTGTACTTGCTAAAAAGATGAAACACCTCGTGGTGTGCACTTTTCTTTTAGTAGATAACTGTGTACAACAAAGAAAAAAAAGTTTGGAAAAAGATGGCCGGTACAGTTGAACACTGATAGACAAGGAGATTTTTAATAGGAAGGAGGATTGTCCTATACATACATATCCTAGATGGCTAGATGTGAATATAGAAGCCGTCGTGACATTAGTCATATTTCAGTAAACATCGACCAAGATAAACGAAAAAGGTATTCAATATTTATTTTATTCCATCTTCGAAAATCAGAGTTAAAAAGGACACCTTAGCTAAATCTTGCATCTCTGTTCTTAATATGAGTTACTAGTTAAATTCTTAATAACTTTCATACTTGCAACTTATATAACTACCGAACTCAGCTGGCTCTTGTGATCAACGAGGAGAGGTATAACCTCCTTGGCTAGGGGGACAGTCTTGGGATCGAACCGCGAAGGAGGGGTGTGTGTGTGTGAAAATTGGGGGCAGTGGGCCCAAATGGCATGCAAGCAGCGTGCACAAATTCCCATGCATTACGCCGGACATCGAATATATATATCTATTCTACTATATAATAGGAAAACTTAGATGGTGAAACTTTTGAATTCCGAAAATACCCTTACATACTTATACTAATTAAAAATAGTTCATTAATTTTAATAAGGACAACTTAGTAATTAGGAAGACAACCTTTTGGTCTTCCTAAAGAGTCTTCCTAAACTAATTAAGAAATGTTAAAATACGTGCAAGGCACGTGCACATATGCTAGTGTATATATATATATATATATATATATATATATATATATATATAACTTTTACTTTCATTGCCTCGTCAATAATTGATCTACACACATTATAATAGAGCTTAAAAAGGAATTATCCATTTCAACTATCAACAATGATGTATATTCCCTATTCACATAAACACAAAAAGATATCCTACATACAAGATTACCTGAGACATGGTCTGGAATTTACTCTGCAGACGGTAAAATTCATGTTTTAGAACATTTAGGGCCCTCAAGCACCTGGACAGAGACAAATGTCATCACAAAATGTTAGTCATGAAAAGAACATCATCAAAAGTTTTAAACCAAGTGGCTGACAAAAATGAAAAGAATCACAAAGAAAAACCTTCTCATATTTAGAAAGATTTGATCGTTTCAGATTTGAACTCATATACAATAGGTGAAGGGTACAAATGGCAATAACGATACTTGACACCTTCCTAACTTGAGAGAAAAATAACGATATATGCTGCTGCAACGTGCCCATTCTCTCTATTTTAGGAACTATCAAAGTTCAACTATAGTTCATTGTAATCCGCAAGAATCAGTTGCACGACTTTATAGGACGTGGAAATCCTGCCCTGAAGTTCCTCCAACATATCTCCATAGTCGAGACTAGTCCTCTCATCCACCAAACATAAGATGGATATTACCAGAATGTTGCCAAGGGTATCTCTGTGATTGAACATATATGTCATGCAGCCATGGCTAGATAAACATGATCCCAGATAGGACTCTTACTGCACATGTTCTCCAGTAGTTTTCTAAAGGCTACGAAGTTTCAACACGTCCTAAGGTTTAACCCCTGCCAATATTCCTTCACTTTAGGTAAGTGGCTAACAGGTGATTGATCTCCTCAGTTCCAAATGAACAACAGGGACATGCATATTCTCTTCCTCCTCAAAGCATCCACAAAATTCAAATTTGAAATCCTCCACCAATTCTCTCTCTTCCTTAACATAACTCTCTTTCTTAACTAATATTTGAGTTTTGGAACGGTAGAAAGTGGAGGGGGAAATTAAAGAGAATGAACTCCACAAATATGTTTAGTTTTCTTTTCATTTTCGTTGAGGCTGTGTTTGGATTGGTGGAAAGTCTGGGAAAGGAAAGGATTTTTTTTAAAAGTATTTTGATAGAAATAGGATCCCATTTATATAGGATCAAGTTCATTTTCCTCACTTTCTTAGCAACCAAAATCAGCCTTAAGGTACTTGTGCCAATGGATAATTAGAAAAAGTAGGAAGACAAGAAAAACGTTTAGATTAAAGAGAATGAACTGAGTTCAGTTTCTTTTTGAATGGAGTAGAATAATCATTAGTTATTGTAAGAGGGTGGGTCTCATATGTAACTTTTTCTTTAGTCTCTTTTAAACCTGTAAACCCACATCTGATAATGTACTATGAAGAATACCTATCCTCGTCATGTGTGGTCTCATACTATCTCAATATATCCCATTAAGTTGACTTTCTTCCAACATGGCATGGGAGCGGTTATCAAATAAATAAAAAAATACTTCCCACCCACTCCTACCAATAACCTAATCCTAAATAACCAAAACCCTAACCTTAACCTCCACCCCCATCCCTCCACAAGCCTCCTCCACCAATCCTAAACCTTAATTCTAACCTCCACCCCCTCCCCTCAGCAAGCCTCCTCTACCAATCTTATGCCTCCTTGATCAATTAAAAAAAAAAAGATCCTAACCTCCACCAATCCTAAACCCTATACCTAACCTCCCCTCCCACTTTCCCCCAACAACAACAGCAACAACACACAACGACAAACAGAGAGCGCGCAACAACAACAACAATGATAATGACAGCCCACCATAACATGAAAATAAAAATATATCATCTCCTATGACCCTACTACCCCCATCTGATACCTCTGAATGCTCTTCTATGCTCAATGATGATTCAATTTGATTGGATAATTGTCTTCTTCCTCAACAGTTGCTCGACATTGTCCCCCTAGTCTTCCTAACAACACACAACGACAACGCCGACAACACGCAATAGCAGCAGCAGCAGCAGCAACAGCAACAACAACAATGACAGCCCACCATAACATGAAAAAAAGAAGAAGTATCAACTCCTATGATCCTACTACCCCCACGGTTAGGGCGTGAGGATGGAGGCTAGTATTTTGGTAGAGAGCTAGGTCCAAGATGAACGATGCTTTGATACCAAGTTGAGAAGTTGACTTAACAATAATGGACTTGATTTATTAGAAAAACTAGAGTACAATATATAGAAGAGGATAGATCCCCCTTATATGAGATAAGCCCAATACTAACAAATACAAATAAAATATGAACTAAGAGTCTCCTACAATTGTCTAATTCAAGACCGAAGTTCGGCTCACTACAATCTATCTCCAACAATACAAACCTCTCACCATTCCGATTAAGTTGAGTGTTTCTCTGGCAATATGCTAATCATTATTGTCACAAGCTATTTATTTAGTTGTTTATATGTTTTTGGATCCTAAGCATTGAGACCAAACATATTCGCTTTTCTTAAAATTAAAATTCATTTTTATCTTAGGAGTTGGGAAATTAAATTAGTGGCTGCCTTGGCATCAAGAGATCTCCACACATGAATTGATTAAGTGCTTACAAACATCAAACTTGAACTTACAACCAACACACTAAATTACTGCTAGACTTGTAGCGAAAATCCTAGTGTTGTGTGTATCATACCAATGTAGGGACAACCCTACCCCCACTTTTGGGGTTCAGAGTCCAAACCCATATCTCCAGGATGCAAGCATGAAACCTTGCCAACGCACTAGGCCCTACTAACAAAATAAACAATACTATTTGGATTCATATGATATTACCTCTATGTTGGTAACATATTTTTGCCAATATAGCATGAGAGGGTCTTGTCATAAAACCTAGAAGGCTAGTTAGCATGTAGGTAAACCTACATTTTAAATCATGTAGTTTTAAGGTCATGAAACGAATGAGCACCCTCCAGTTCCCTTATATTATACAAGAATATAATTGAAGGGTTGAGATGATACTGTTTGCTATAAGAAATTGCATTCATCTTGAAGAAAATCAAGTCAAATGGAAAAAAGAAATGGCACTCCAATGGGAGAAGGCTTCAATGGTGAGGAGAGTCGCCGTTAATTTGAACAGCCCCTTACCAAAAGAAAACACTTGACAAGGATTATGTAAACACGTTAATAAAATGCAGAATAACTTGAAATGTTTCCAGAGCTTATGAAGCCATATCATGTTTATTTTGCTTACCCTTCTTTGTCATTTTCATCACAAAAATGACGGAATTGGACGCAGGCCACTGTCACGTTGTGAGCTCCTATGCTGCATGTGATACACAAGCCCGCTTGAAATGAGATGAAAGGAGAGATGTATACTTACCACAAAATAAAAGCTCAAAGTAACATGTAAAATTTAAAATAGGGTTTTGAAGCACGTGGAAACGAATTTGGCAATAAAGATAGTCAATATCGTGTATACCAAATGACCCAACCAATAAAGTTCTATATCAACTGGGTATAGTACATATATCAAAATACTTTGAGACTTCTACCTTACAGCAAGTGGTTGAAGAACATGCAAAAACAAACCCACTGAATCGTTGTTAGTACATTTAACAGGCATGCATATCCATCATTATACAATCATCCCTAAGTGACTGGTTCTTGAAATTTGGGATAATAATCTAATACAATTTTCAAATGTTACAACGGTGATGCATAATTAGCTCAGATCTGCATCCCGATGAAATAGAAACAACTGTTCCAATCCAACCAAAAGGTGTTTGCAATCCATACCAAATAACAGAAATGTTATTTAATGAACTTTCTTTTAAGGAAAACAATGTGTATTCCTAGCAATTACAGGATCACATATATGTTGTCTGTGTTTGTTATATACTGGTCATGATCTTGGTTGTAAATAATAGCACTGTTAAACATATTCTTGATACTCAAGAATAGGCATGGTTACAGACATACATAATTTGATAGATTTCTGTCTCTCCCATTAACTAGCATGTTCACTCTCACAGTTGGGATGCATGTATTGCATGTGTACCGTATTGACTGACCTCAAAGTAACATTCAAGAGTTAAATAATATGTGGTCCTGTAAAAAAAAGGGGAATGAAGGAAGAAGTCCATGGTATTGTTTACTATAAAAAATTCTGGCTTTTGCCTAGATTTAATCCATCAAATTTAAATCCATCTAGACAGCAATCGATGTATTACATGTCGAACAAACATCTGGTTCTGGTTTTTTTGTCTTACATAAAGTGAGGATGTAACCAGTGTTTTAAAAACCTCTAGGCGCTCTTAGGCGAGCTGCCTCACCTCACCTAATCGCCTGGGAGCACCTAGGCGCGTCTAGCCTCACCCAGAGAAGAAAAGTGACACCTGGGTAGCTTCTCAAATTTCCTTTGAGTAATATCTTTTCTCGCTTTTTTAGCTCATGTTAGGTTATCCAAATCTGCCTCTAAAAACTCATCAAACATGAGTTTTTAGACAATAAACTAAAGAAACAAATTATCAATAGAAAATAGCAAAATAACTTAACTATAGTCTATAGAAACAACATTAAGTTTAAAAACAATAAAATCACACTTAAGTCATTATGACAAAAGACATTGTTCAAATGGAAAAACAAACATAAGATAACCAATGAGTCAATGTTCCACATTCCTAAATGACTTAACGAATCATTTTTTCCTACTCAATCATCCATCATTTATCTTCATCATCTAAGTATAAGATATCATCATGAACATTATCATCAATATCATCATCAAAAATGAAATCTTCATCCTACACAATCTCCTCTCTTTCTTTTCTTTTTTCCTTTTTGATTTGTCTATTTAATTAGTAACTTATACCGTTAAAACTTTTAAAAAAAGACACTATTTGGGCCTTTAGAACTTACGCCAACAACTTCAAAAACTAACAAAACCAAACAAGTCCATAAAACTAATTAAAAAGAATCATAACAAAGCGTAAAAAAGTTGCATAAAACACCCAACACACGCCTAATTACATATTTGCCTAATCTCCCCTTTGACGACTTTCTCGCTTGGGCGTTGCCTAAAGAAGATACCTCACATGCCTTTGGATTAGGTGGTGAATCATCGTCGGTCGCCTTTTGGGCGCCTAGGCGTGCCTGGATGGCGCCTTTAACAACATTGAATGTGACCACGGTCATGATAATGTATTCTTCTCTACGAGGACCATTTTCAGAGCACATGCACCTTGCTTTTTTCGGGGGTGGGTAGGGGGTTGTGAATTCACCTTTTGGGGTGTTGAGATTTAAAATTTAAAAAATCGATTGCTCCTCTTCCTAACTTGAAGGGGGCTCTTAAAATTGGATCCACTTTGGTTTCGGCCTGCCTAAATTGTCCTGGTGATTAATATGTTCTTTGTATTCAAAGTTGGTTGGAGAACGGAGATATCACACCTGGAAGTATTTTACCATTTGTGAGACACTTTGGCCTTTTGAATTTGTAAGACTTAGTTACTTTGCTTTTCTTATTGGTTACTCTCCACTGTCTGAGTCTACCATAGGTTTCACAACTACTCAAGAGAACTGTGTTATTAGTTGAGGTGCTCACCCAACATAAAACCTAACAACAACAAAATGCCTTTATCCCAAATTTTTGGGGTCGCGCAACATAAAACCTAATAACCAGATATTGGGGAATCGGGAATCAACATGGCTGTTACACTTGCGGTCTTGCCTACAATGCTCATTACTGTCCCTATCACCCAAGTTAGGGCAATCTATGTTTGTTGTATCTAGTATTGGAATTATGGGGGTTCTTTTTGCATTCATTAATTATTTTCACAAATCTATAAAAAAAATTGTAGCAACAACGAGAATGTTGGTACCATGATTAAGGTTACCAATTCGGTTTATTGTGTGAAAGAATTCAAAAAATCAAATTGACTGGCAATGAGTAAGCATAGTAATCAACCAATTTATCTGATTAACTAAGTGCCTAATTGTGTAAATCTTCCTAGTGTCCGACTCATTGTTGTTGATTTAGAAGGCAGTAGCCAGTAGGCATGGGAGGCGGAGGAATAAAATGGACGTTGCTAAACCTAATTTGGAGGGGAATAAAAAAAAAAAAAAAGAATAACCAGCTCACTCACTACCTAACGGACACAGAATGGTGTCAATATCCTTATCATGTCCGTACTTGTATCCGTGTCGGGCGGAGGATAGAGTGGGCAGGGGTGGGCTGTAGCCCGGGGTAAAAAAAAATTACTAGGTGTTTTTACTAGGTATATCCATTAGTAGCCCGGTGTGAAAAAAATTACTAGGTGTCCATCGGAATACACTTAGACCGGGGGAATTTAAATTCCTGGCTCAGCCCTTGCGTGTCGGTATCGTGCAATAAAGGTAACGGTATATTGTATCTACTTGAAAAAGTATATATTCCACATCCGTATCGTGTCCTTGTCCATGTCTGATTCATGCAACAACTCTCCACAAGAGAGCTTATTCTTATTTATAATAAATCAAAAATAAAATACGAAAAAACAAACTCTTGACACAATTTATAGATACAGACTGAACCTTTGAGTAAACACTATACACCAGAATAACCTACTAATCCTAAAATAGACCCAAAATATACTACATTTTTTCTAAAATTTCAGAATAATCGCAGCGGAACCCGACTAGTCAGTAATTGGCCATGCAACTCACATGCATAACAAAATCTGTTTTATATCGTTTTGACATGATATATCTATCACCCATGAAAAATCAATAGAAACGTCGAAAAATAATAAATTTACCACAGCAAAATAAGCACAGTAACAAAAACTAAACCCAAAAATAAAAAAAAGACAAAACCTTGAGCTGCTCCCTTTCAGCTGGTGAACGCAGCCGTCCACCTTTCCAAAATCGACAACGACTTGCTCCCTGAAAAAAAAAATCAATAAAAATATATATCATGGTCAATTTGTGACCAACAACAGTAGAATAAGTAGCAACATACAATAAATTGGTGAGCTCGCCGAGGATCCTCTCGGCGTCGTCGCAGAACATCTTGATCACCTCTGCGACGAAGCCGCTCCCGTCCTCCAGCATCTGCAGCTGCTGGAACTGCTGATTCAGCGTCCCCTGCCGCGAGTCCGACCGAGATTCAATCAGATCCAAAGAAAAACCCTAGATTTCCAGCAAAAATAAGACGAGAAATCGAGAAAAACCTCCGCGAGCATGGACTTGACGAAGGAGTCGAGCTGTTCTTTGAGAGCCATCACCGCCATTAGAGAAGCAGGAAAGGAAACCCTAGCTTACTTGGGAGGAAGAAGAGAATATGGAGAGGAGTGAATGGTGGGGAGAAGAACGAAAGCAACGAGCATCCCACCTTTTTCTTTCTTTTAGTAATGGTTTTGGTTGAAGACGCGGACTACTAGTAGCGTGAACTAGGAAATTTTTAATTTTTCTATTTCCATATTTGGTTCAGAATAAAAACTTGTTTAAATTTTTTTTTAAAAAAATTTTATGATGCTACCTAGATTCAGTATGTGTCATTAAAAGTAGGCATAAAAGTATTATTGTCCAAAAAAAAAAAATTTAATTAATACACCTAACCAACCACACTACCAATAAATTTTCAATTTTAGACTTACCAAACATTAGTACAAACATGGGTAAAGATCTTAAATTTATTCGTCAACCTCTAAAACTTGAACCAAATAACATACAGAGTGAGTACGACTAAAGTTTTTTTTTTTTTGTCTACTTTCTTTTCCTGATTTAAATGTTTTCGTTCTTTTTTTATATGTTGTTAATATTTTTTTATACATATGTATATTACTATCTAATAATAAAAATTGATTTAACCGTAAATATTTTTTTCAAATATGTTCATACCTAACTTTACTAATAAAAATTGTTTATTAAATTTAATGAAGACGGTTAGGTAATCTATTCTACTATATAACATGAAAATTAGGTTCAATGTTAAAATTTACTTCCTAAAATACCCTTCAATATATATACAAATAAGAAAGAATATATGTAATAAATTTCGCTGACAACCATTTAAAATATGTATTATGGAAGAATTAATGTATTGTGAAAATTTAATGGTTCATGCTATTTGTTAAGTCTTCTAAGTTATTACCACAGAATTCGAAGAGGTCAATCCATAACCTATATAATTAAAAACAACAGAGTTAAACCAATTCATTAACATCATTCACTCCAAGTGTCTTTTAATCTTCCTAATTATAATATATGAATAACAAATACGTGCAACGCACGTGCATATATGTACTAGTTATTATAAGGATAAAAATGATTAGTATAAATTATTCTTGGATTTCCGACGAACAAGCATATTTTGATAGTTTCTTCAGAAAGTTCCGACAGGGGCGGACGCAGAAATTTAAGAAAGTGGTCAACCTAAAATGTAAAGGGAGTCTAAAAAATAAAATCACATACTAAAGCATGAAAATAATGTAATAAGAGCAATGTATACTTGTTATCTATAGGAAAAAAAAAAAGAATGTAGTTTGCTATTATGATAATTTTTGCTTCCAAATACAACAAAAAAAAAAATACGTGCAAGATATGTGCATATATGTTAGTTAATATTATATTAAAAAGTGGCTAATGTTAGTAGCAGCATGCATGTAATGCAGATGTAAAAGTTAAGGTTTGACTGGCTGGCTGGTTGGTTGATTTGTTGTTTTGTAAATACAACACTTAGGCCTCGTTTGGTTCACGGAAGGGAAATCGATTCTCTTGTACTTTCCATGGGAATGGAAAAGTAGAATTCCTGTCACATTTCTTTTTCGTTGTTTGGTAAAACAAGGAAACCACATAGGAAAGATCATTTGATTTTCTTTCCAATGTTTGGTTGGTGCAGGAAAAGAAAGCAAAAATATATCAATGTTCCAATAACATCCTTACATTTTAAAATAAAAATGACATTATGAAAATCCAAAAGGACCCAAAATACGAGGAGTTAATGGTAAAATAAGTAATAACACATGGTTAGTTTTGTCATAATTTTTTGTAATAAATGTTGGGAAAAGATGAGAAAAAAACAATCCCATGGGTCATGAGTGGAACCATATTCCCTCTCATTTTCCCTCTTATCACGAAATTGATTTCCAAGTTTGTGGCTACCAAACAAAGAAAATGAACAACATTCCTTTCCTAGTTCTTTAAATCCGTGAACCAAACGAGGCCTTAGTGTATTAATTGTACTATTTATACTAATTATTGTATTTTTTTTTTGCTAAATACTAATTATTGTTAATATTTCACTTTTCTATTTTTTTTATTTAAACCACTAACAAAATAATATGCTTACAGTAAGTTTTGAAATATTTCTTTATTCACTTTCACTTCACTAATAAAACAAGAACAGAAGAGTTCGGTGTGGGCGATTAAGGTTGTGACAAGTTCCACAAAACAATACATATATTTTTTTCTCAAATGTACATTTTATTATTTTTTTCAATTTGACATGTTTTTTAACATGAATTTATTTTACGGTTTTGTCATAGTGTATACATTTTTTGCGATACGATATATCTTTGTTTTTCAACATAGTGTAGCTATCACGTTCCACTCTCATGATACGACGAGCCGGATACGTGACAAACATTTTAGACTAAACGACTTGCGAATACCAATATATCCGTGCTCGCTATTGTTACATGTAAACGTCTGTGATAGATTTATCATAAATCATCTATTACAATATATGATTAATTAAATTATGAAAAAAATGTATTCTAAAAGTATAAAGATGAAATTTTGTCGTTCTATCCCAACTATAAAAGGCTAACTTGATACACATACAAATGCTTATATACCTTAACTTATACAAAATATAAGTTATATTAATCAGTAAACTCGCCTTCAGTTCCAGCATTCTGTTCTCCTTCTTCAGCTCTACTTCAAGGTACAATGGTAGTTTCTCATGTTCATTTCTCATATATAGTGAATAAGTACTAGGCCATCAAACGATATGAAAATCTCAATTAAATGACAAAAATCAAAAAAATAAATTTTAAGGAATCAAAAAAATTGGAACAAATTGATCTATGTACAAAGGATCACACGGTAAAAGTAATATGAAAATGATATAAATGTGAATTAAATATGATGGAAAGAATGGAAAATAAATTTTGCTTCGGTATATTACAATTATGATTATGTTTAGATTTTTTTTTATCCCACTCCTATAACTACATATCCTTAATGTCCTATTTACATTCACAACACACAAACATGTTGACTAAAAGAATTGGTCGCCGCAACATAGAAGAATTGGTCGCTGCAACGAGGTTATTACAAACTAAAAAAAATCCGACTTGAAAATTTAGTCCCGCTTACGTGTTTGTGTGCGTCCTACGTGATCTAAGTCCAAATATTCACACCTAAAGAATTTTAAAGTTATCGTGAATCTGTCTCTAGTTCTAACCTAATTCCAATTTGATACAAGTAAAATTAGGGACATTAGACATATTTCGGATAGAAATTTGACTCTTTTCCAAAAATTTAAAAATTTCGGTATTTTTTTGTATTTATTTATCCAAAGCACCATCCGTTGAATTTGTTGTTTTCGAAACAGATCTAGATGGAATATCGATCAGAATATTGAGACCCCTTGCAAATAAATTTTCTCTCAATTCTGATTTAGCAACGATCAGAAGCAGAGACCGTTTGAAAATAAATTTGCGCTCTGTTCTGATTTAGCAACGACATAAGCAGAGACCTCTTGCAAATAAATTTCAATATCTGTTCTGATTATGTAGGATTTCGGAGACCTATTGCAAATTAATTCGCTCTCATAATTTTCTAAAGCGAGTTTTAGAACTTCGAAGATTCCTGCAAAGGAGTTTGCTCTCCAAAAGTACCTGAACTGAGCTTTAGACATTATTCCACCATCTCTTAGAGGATTCCACCATCTTCTGCAATATTCTATTTCCAGAAGATTATTGTAAGCCTTAAGCCCTATAAATAAGTGGGCTGACACGGGTCTTCAAGTATGAAGTTTATGTGCTGCATGAATCGAAGTGCAGCAAAAACACTAAGATTCATGCAAACGAGTTTGCTCTCCAAAAGATCCTTAGAATTTTGGAGATTCCGGCAAACAAGTTTGCTATCTAAAAATTGCTGAAGCGACTGAATACTACTATGCTTTCAGATTACAACTTCCTCTTTCAATTACAAATTGATAGAAAGAGTGTGTTCTTTCTTGCAAACGTGTTACAATTGGAAGAAATGAGAAGAAGAAATAATAATAGATTATTATTGCTGGGGTGGTGAAGAGCACATTTGCTCAAAATAAGATTCGTCCGCCGTGATCTACTTCCAAGAACCAGTAAGTTCACAAAGAACTTTTGGAACGCTCGTAGTCAACTTTTCGTGACTCGAATGGGCTCCATGAACTCAACGAACTCTTTTTGTTTTATTATTTGTGTGCCTCTTACAAATGAGGTCAGGGGGCTCTATATATAGAGTGGAATGAGACTTCACTTCTTCTCCTATCCGATATGGGACTAAAATACCAATACTAAAAAATATAGTGATATTTTAGATCATCGATCCCACAATCAGCATAGTCATATACCAGTCCACGCCTACCCACTCATACGCTCTTGTGCATGCACGAAGTATCATTGAGCCCGTAACGACAAAAAAACAACATGCTTCCTTTTTGGAGTTAGTTATTTTCCTTTTAGAAAAAACACCCTCACACACTACCAAAATAAGTCAAATTAACGACGAATTTAGCGACATCCAAAGCAAACCTCGCTACACAATAGGATTTAACGACTCAGTAAAACAACCTCACAATACGTCGCTGTTGGCGATGTTCTGCGACTACCATTAGCATAACGGAAAGTAACGTTGCTAGGGGTCGCTGGACGTCGCTGATTTTTGAAACACAACGACGTTTAGTGACATTATAACATTTATGTCGCAGTATATTAAAATTTTAGCGACAATGATTCCTAAAACGATTGTATTTATGGGGTTGGTGTATTTATTTCTTAAAGGACAAATTATGTTAAATATCCCTATGTTTTACACTTATTACAGAAACTACCCATACTTTCAAACTAATTACGCGGACCACCCCTATAGTTTCTATTTTCTATAAAAAAATATAACACTAACTACCCCTATGTTTCATAAAATTTCTAAAGGAGAGGGGTGGTAAGTGTAATTAGTTTCAAATACGGGTAGTCTCTGTAATACTCATGAAACATAGGGGGGTTGGTGTATTTATTTCTTAAAAATATCCTGCGTATATGCTAGTTCTATTTTAGATATAAGATTATTAATATATTTATATTTAGATTTTTTTTTATGACCTTCATGGTTCATGGGCCCTGGACGGTCGCTTTGACTGTCATGAACAAGGCCGACCCTAGGTCACTTAAACCTTATGTCAATTTTCTGTTCATATAATTCATTTCCATATCAGAACGTTGGTGATTAGTTAGGAAAGAGTTTTTTTTTCATTTTCTTCTTCATTTGCTTTTTTTTTAATTACATTTTTCTCTCAAATAAGTTTTCTTTAAAGAAGAGAATCCGTAACTATCCTATTCCTTTATATTTCATAAATTTTTTTTCCTGTATGTCAGTTTTCTTTTCATATAATTCCTTTCCAGCTTAGAAGGTTGTGGATTAGGATAGAATTTTCTTTACATTTTATTTATTTATTTATTTATTTTACATTTTTTCTCTCATTTTTTTGATATATAGTCAAAACTCAAAGTCCACATCCCCAAGAGCTCATTTTTTTAGGTTTTTTAAAGGAGAAAAAATGATGAACCGGGCAACCAATCTGAACCTGACCTAGTCCCGACCCGGTAAAGCCTTATTTTCAATAAAAAAACAGTTTGTTATTGCATTTCTCTACTAATTTTCCAAATTAATCTCGCAGGTACATATAATTTAGAAGAATATGTCTTTTATTAAGGGTCCATAAAAGTTTGCATTTTGAAGTTGATGAAAATAATCTTGAGTTTTCTTTCGGGTTGTCGACCGAGTTGGGTTTGAATTTTTATCTATAAGTGCAACTTGGCCAAGGCTCGATCAAAGTTCAAACCTACTCAAAACTAGGATGGGCCCGGCCCATATAACATATCTCGATAATTAAGAGAAATGATTAGGAGAAATAGAACAAGAAGGATTTCAAATTCAATTTTTTAAAAATATTCATTAGGTGATACAAATATTTAAATTAAATAAGTCAATCCCTAATGAAAAAATTAATTATGAAATATTACAATTATTATTTTTTGATTAAATTAACTAAATAATTTAAAATTCATGGTAATTCATGTGCAGTACCAATTGCACGTCTGTATAAAAGCTTTAATATATAACTTTGGCAGGATCATATAAGGTTGAGCTTTTGAAAATCAGATAATTTCATGCATGTGGACAAAAAATTAGGTGCATTTTTAGCAAATAGGAGAATGTTGATGTATGTGAAGTTGAATAATGCTATTTGTTCCTCCAAATTGTACCTTCAAACCGTCCCTCCTTACGTGGTAGCTGACGTGACATATTGATTTGGCAGCTGATGTGGCAAATTTTAAAATTAAAATTAAAATTAAAATTAATATTAACATTAAATTAACATTAAAATTAATGTTAACATTAACATTAAAATTAATATTACTGTTAACATTAACAATAATATTGATATTAACATTAACATTAAAATCAACATTAACATTAATATTAACATTAATTAATATTAATATTAACATCAAATTAACATTAATATTAACATTAATTAATTAATATTAACATTAAATTAACATGGACAAAATTGGGTAATTAACTTTTTGGTTAAAATTTGTCATGTCATCGGCCATGTCAGATGACAAATAATATTATTTAACATGTCACGTCTGCTGCCACATAAGGAGGAATGTATTTGAGGGACAATTTGGAGGTACGAATAGCAATATTACTCATGTGAAGTTAGAGAGATGAAACGTCACTAGGAGTAGTGGAGCCTTATATGATGGAACGTCCACTCTAGTGACGTCATGTAAGAGAAAATTTTATTACATAACACTATTGGAGTTGACGCTCCATCATAGGACGCCACTTCTAGTGGCGTTTAATCCCTCTAACTGAAAAGGACGCTGCTACGTAGACCGAACTTTTGGTCCGCCGTCCACGTGGCAGCCTCCCATTGACAAGTCTACCGACGGTGGACCCCACACGGATAGGGGAGAACGAATGAGGTTCGGCCACGTAGACCTGCGGTCACGCCAGCGGACAGAAACCGCAAGCCATTTATCATTTCCGAACTGAAAAATATTTCAAATTTTTTCATCTTTGCTGCAAATGAACTTAATTTTATCCTCATGTATGAAACTCTGTGTTTGAAAATACCGTTAGCAGTGATGATAACAAGATTTAGGAGACTTGTATAAAATATGGTTGATTTAGTGGATTCAAAAAATGTATATGCAGAGCTGTGGAAATCTTCAACACACAAATAAAACACAAAGAATTCACTTTATTTTTATTTTTTTTTAGCATACAGCAAATGCATATGCTTCACATTATTTCCATGAAATACAAACAAATATGTTCCAATACAAATTATGCAAGTAACACTTCACAAAGTGCACCTCTTATTTAGACAAACCAACACAAGTAAACATGCATGCTTGCATGCATGCAAGCCCTAATGATCAGGGTGTTGGCGCCTCCACGCACTCGGCCGACTCGCCGGAGCAGCTCCAGCGCCCGAACTAGTGCCGACAACATCGAGCTCATTCTTCCTAAACACTCCTTGAACGTCGATGTCTTCATCAATCGTCTCTGCCATGGCCTGCTCTCCGTGAGGTCCAGAAGCAACAGTCTTGTGAACGTGGACATGGTCCGTCACATTCATCGCGTCGGCCTCCTGAACAGTCTTCTTCTTCTTGAGGAAGCAGAAGAGAGCCGCAGCAAGGAACGCAAGGAGGAACAGGCCACCTAAGGAAACAAACACTATGACGATGACGGCGTGGCCAGGGGCAGGTGGTGGCGGGGGGCCGGGGGTGATGTGGGGTGGCGGAGGGACCAATGCCGGTGGCGGAGGAGAGAATTTAGGCGGTGGCGGCGGAGAGATTAATGGTGGCGGGGGAGAGAACTTTGGGGGTGGCGGCGGAGAAGACTTGGGAGGTGGCGGCGGAGAGAAGCGGGGAGGCGGTGGAGGGGACGAGGAGGGCGGCGGCGGAGGGGAGAGGCGGCGAGGGGGCGGAGGGGGCAAAGTGGCAGGCGGCGGAGGGGAGCGGCGAAGGGGGAATGGGAAGGACATTGTGGAAAATGATTAATTTGGGTATTGCAGCGGAAGAGGAAGGAGGAGGTGGTGGTGGGGATGACAGTTCAAGTACTATTTGAGTGTATATATATAGTGAGTGAAGAATGGGAGTTGGTATATTTTTCGGAGGGTTTCTTTCAGTGATGACTTTGGCTCCAATGCTAAGACTCGGTTGAGTTGAGGGTTGCTTCTACACAATGCTTTGCTTGGGATGAAAGACTAGGAACACTCAGCCCAGTGGGGATTTTATTGGTACGGGATCTTATTTCGGAAATTGATAACGTGATCGCAAGGACCATCTGACAGCCAACCACTGACTCTTCTGTCATTATGGAGTCTCATTTTCTTAAAATCTGGACCAAAGAGTCAATGAAAGACCGTCATGTGGCCTGCGGTCATCGTCATAGTGTTTTAAAATTGTAGAAACAAACAATTAAAGAATATAAAAATAGCGTAAATAGGGTAAGAAAATTATGGTTAGGATTTTAAAATTTACTTGAGCCAGTGGGATTTCTCCATGGAGCCGATGGGACTTCCTCCCTGCACGAAAAGCGGTGAAAAAGGGTTGAACTTCACTGACCTAGAGTGGTCGAAGAGAATTGAACTCCGCTGACCTCTCTAGATGAACACATTTAAAACAAAACAAAAAAAATTATTAGAGAAGGAGGAGATGAGTAAATAACGGAAGAGATGAGAGAATTACAAGGAGAAGAAAATCCTCATGACCTAGAGAAGGATGAGAGGAGGAGGAGAGGACGAAAAAATTTTAGAGGAGTAAATATTTAGAGGATGAGAGAATCATAAACCATTTATAACCAAATATTTTGTAAAGGAAAAATTGATGGCATATGTGAAAAAAAAAGTGGCGTCCAATTTTTCAATCTCCCTAATTTGGGCCCAAATATTTAAAACTATTAGATTATTTTTTCTTATTAAATTTATTATTTAATATTAAACTATTTTTTATTAGTGACTGATTTAAAAGTCCCTAATATATTTCATGAAACATATTTAAAATTTTCACGTCTATCTTCTCATTTAATAATTAAATAAAGTTTAGTGACTGCATAGTCCATCACCATTAAATATTTATTCCGTCAGAAATAGTATTACTAACGTTTTTCTTAATTTGACACAATTAATCTTTTACTAGTGACTGAATATTCATTTCGTCACTGACTTTCGTTATTATAAGCAAAATTTCTTGTAGTGGCATATATATAGGATTATCAGGTTATAATTTTATTTTTTTACCCTCACTTTCTTGACAACAAGCACACATTAAGTCCGATAAGGTCGTACGTGTGCCTGCAGACTATTTAAAGGAGAGAATTATCCGTATTGTTCAAACTATATATCAACACTTTTCCATGTTATAACCAGGGTTAGTGTAATTCATGAATGATAATATGCTATTTGAAAGCCATGCACATCAAGAACATGAATGTGACTGGAATAATTTTTCTCAACGAGTTTATATTTCTGAACTTTACCAATATAATCAAGAACTTAATATATTTATAGACAAATTGAGTAAGTTGAGCTCAAGCATATTATCTACCATCTGTCTGTGATATTGTAAACAAGTTTAACCAAGCCAATAAAGTTAAATTTGCTCCACACTTTATGAAATGAAGCTTGAATATGCTTATCTAATCTGAAATATTGATCAAGTGTCAGGATACTCTCATTTAATTTAGAGCTCTGTTATTACTCAGCCTTGGCGAGAGAAACTCCCATCCCATACAGTACTAGCAATGCCGCCCATTTCTTTGACGATAGAGGACAATGTAGCTGGACTGTCAACTTAGACACCCTTCGTGGATAATTTGGCGAGAAAAAGAGAAAAGATGTGGACCGAACCAAAAACTCGAACTCGGTTGAACTGGAGTAGACTAGATGAGGGCTGACTCCAGGGGCGGATCCAGAAATTATAGTTGGGATGGGCTGTCAAAAATTTGGGTGGGCTGGAAGTAGATAAATTCATATAAAAAAAGCAAAAAAAATTTTATATAGAATAAAAATGTAATTTTTTTTTTTGGTGGGCTCCGGTCCACCCCACCCAACCTCTGGATCTGCCCCTGGCTGACTCATACAAATAAAAGACAAAAGATATATAAAAAAATGCAGAAAAAAAAACTTAGGGGGAGCTCAAGGGTGGAATGAGAAATTCAAAACTAGGTGGACTAACTAGGTTAGGACTGGTTAAGTGATATGAAGAAAACAAAATACAAAAAATACAAGATAGCTCCCCAGCCCTACCCAGCGCTCGCCCTTGGGTGGGCTAGAGCCCACCCCAACCCCTATGTGGTTCTACCTTTGGGTGCGATGCACGTAGCAAAGAAAAAAAAAATCTCTAATATTATTAAAAATATATATATGTAAATTTAAATTATATTAAAATAGTTTAAATATAATTTTAATATGCTCTAATTAAAATTTGTTATAGATATTTTTTTTTTAGAACTTTGGATAAATATAGTTAGCTTAAGGGATAGTTTAGCAAATGTCCCCATTCAAAGTATAGAAACTAGAATATGCCAACATTTAAAAGAAAAAAAAAATAGCGAATGCCTCCATTCCTTTGTATGGAACAAATAAAAATTTAAGATATACTCCCATATTTAACAAAAATTTTGGTTTATTTACAAAAAATGAGGACATTTGCTAGTTTTTTAACATAGTGGAGGTATATGCTAGTTTCTATATTTTGAATGGGAATATTTGCTAAATATTCCTTAGTTTAAATATGATTTGAACATTGAATATATTTAAATTGTATTTGTTATAAATCAATGTTTAGGTAGTTTTTATGTGAGAGATATACATACGATGGTAGTTAGAAGGATTATTTTTTTACGCTAGTTATGTACATACGACTTAAAGGGCTCATTTTGAGTTGTTTTTAAGCATCTTTATAACTTTGACTAGTCACCTGCACTTGCATTTCGGAGTAATTTTATGTTCGGATTTAATCTATTGGATTTTATAATGTAACTACTAATTAGTTTATGGTTGATTAATGAGTAGGCGTATCTCTTTTATTAGTAAAGTTAGGCAGAAATTTAAATTATATTAAAATAATTTGAAATATTTTAGTTAGTTGTTATAATATATTTCCAGGACTTTAGATAATGTTAGATAGTTAAAAAAATTCTTCTTGGCTTAAAAAAAAAATCCTTCTATGCCTTCTTAAAGTTTTTTTTTTTTTTTGAGTAATGATATTCGTACCTCCAAATTGTCCCTCCAATACATCCCTCCTTATGTGGCAGCTGACCCGACATGTTAAATAATATTATGTGTCATCTGACATGACCGATGACATAGCAAATTTTAACCCAAAAAGTTAATTATCCAATTTTGTCCATATTAATTTAATGTTAATATTAATTAATATTAATGTTAATATTAATATTAATTAATGTTAATGTTAATTTAATATTAATGTTAATATTAATTAATGTTAATATTAATGTTAATGTTAATATTAATATTATTGTTAATGTTAAGGATAATATTAATTTTAATGTTAATATTAACATTAATTTTAATTTTAATTTGAATTTGAATTTGAATTTGAATTTGAATTTGAATTTTAAAATTTGCCAAATCAGCTGCCACATCAACATATTATGTCAGTTGTCGCGTAAGAAAGAACAGTTTGGAGGTATAAATAGCATTATTTTTTTTTTATTACAACCACACAACTACATATTGTTGTGGTTGGAATGCTCGAACGCTGCCGAGTGTACTACCTTTGATATGAGCTACAAGCACCAGACATCTTGAAGTCTCTCTACAACAACAGTAGAGATAAATACATTTAAAATGACACAACAACACCAGATATAATCAACTTCGTTCATAATTCATAACTCGTATTTGTTACTTTGTCGATGAAATTAATTCAGCAGAATCAGCCAACATATATATTCCCATAATACAACAGATGTCAAAGAATACACCCATGAATTCTTTCGAAATGAATGTCAAACCACCATGCATGCAAGCCTCAGTACGTGATCGATCATCTCGATCCATCCGGCTGGCTCCGGCTCGCCGCATTTCCAGCCTGCAGGCGAGCTTGCTCCACCGCAGCTCCGACTTCCTCAGCAACAACGTCAACCTCGTTCTTCCTGATCGTTTCTTGAACAGTGATGTCTTCGTCGATCGTCACTGCCACGACTTGCTCCCCATGAGGTCCCGGAACGACAGTCTCGTGGATGTGCACGTGTTCTTGCACGCTAGCTGCCTCCTCTTCCCGAACCGTCTTCTTCTTCTTCTTCTTGAAGAAGCAGCACAGGGCTGCGGCGAGGAATGCGAGGAAGAACACGCCTCCGAGAGAGACGAACACGATCACGATAGTACTACCATGGTGGTTGGGGGTCGGGGAAGGAGGTGGTGGTGGTGGTGGTGGTGTGATCATGTGGGACGGTGGCGGTGGCGGTGGCGGTGGGGCTAGCTTTGGAGGAGGAGGAGGAGAATTACTCGGATGTGGCGGCGGAGGGGACGGTGAGGGTGGCGGTGGGGAGGAGCGGCGAGGGGCTGCGGGTGAAGTTGGAGGGGTGGGCTTGGGTGGAGAATGTGTTGGTGGTGGGGGAGAGAAGTAAGGATAGGCATAAGTTAGGGTTGACATTGTGAATCACAAGAAAATTAAGGATGGAGAACTTGTTGCAAGTGAGCAAGTACTTGTAGACTTGTAGTAGTAGATGGGTTGGGTTGGGTTGGGTTGGGTTGGAGTCATGCTATGTAGTGATGAGTTGGCTCCTGTGCTAAGGCTTGTGGAAGGCTTGCTTAGAGACAATTGCTTGCTTTGTCTTAGGACGAGGACTTCGGTGAGCAACTATGCTTTGTATACTTTGTGAAAAAGAAATCAGACCGATTATTAAGCCGATTTTTTTTTTTTTTTTTTTTTTTTTTTTTTTTTTTTTTTTTGTGTATAGATCGGACCGGAGTTTAAATATACTTGGTTTAGTTTGGTTCAAACAGATACCACATTTACTTCTTGGATTGGTTCTTAGCATATTTGGTTTGGTTTAATTTACAATAAAGTCTCTCAAAATCAAACCAAGAACTAAATGGTCCAAATCTCACACAATACATTTTTTTGAGTGTTTTTTTAAAAAAAATAAAAATAAAATTTTCGGTTCAATTGCGAACCGGTTCGGCCGGTTCACCGATTAAACCTGGTTATGTAAAAAAATCGACGGTTCTTCAAAACACCTCGGTTCACATCAGACCGGACCGAAATTTTTGTCAAGACCGGTCGGACCGCCGGTCCGGTCCGGTTCTGACAACACTGAAAAGAAACCAACTTCCTAACATTTTAGTTGGAGAGACCTTTTAGGGCTTGTTTGGTAAATGGATTTGGATTTTGGATTTGAATTTAGAAATCCAAAATTCAAATCTAAATCCAAATCATAGATTTCAAAATCCAAATCCAAGTCCAAATCCAACTCCAACCAAATATAGGATTTGGATTTATGATTAATAACAAAATTATAGTCATGATCAATAATTAAGCTATTAATTAATTATAATTAATTATAGTTATTATTAATTATAAAATTAATAATTAATGATTAATAATTAATAATTAACGATTAGTTATTATTAATTATAAAATTAATAATTAACAATTAGTTAATTTTTAAATAAATAACAATTAATAATTAACGATTAATAATTAATAATTAACGATTAATATTTTTTAATTAACGATTAGTAGTTATAAATTATAATTAATGATTATTAATTATAAAATTAATAATTAACGATTAGTTAATTTTTAAATAAATAATGATTAATAATTATAATTAATGATTAATAATTAACTATAAATAATTTTTAATTAACGATTAATAATTATAAACTATAATTAACGATTAGTAATTAATAATTAACAATTAATAATTTTTAATAATTAACGATTAATAATTTTTAAATAAATAACGGTTATTATAATTATAAAATTAATAATTAACGATTAGTTAATTTTTAAATAAATATTAGTTAGTTTTTAATTAACTATAAATTAAATATTTTAAAAATAATAATTATAAATTAATATAATGATGATTAGTAAATTATTAATTAAATTATCATAAAATATGATTCTAATCATGATTAAAATATTATTAATTAAGATTATAATAAAATAGTTATTAACAAATTATTAATTAATATTATAATAATACTAATAGATTATTAATTATGATTATAATTGGATATTAATTAATAAATTATTAATTAAGATAATGGTTATGATTAATAAATTTATTATAATTAATAAAGTAATAAATTATTAATTAGGATTATTATAAATTATTAGATAATAAAATTATTAATTAATAAATTATTAACTTAGAATATAATTATGATAACTAATTATTAGTTAGTTTTTTATTAATTAACAATTTTTAACGAATTTATTAAAGAATAAATATTTTAACAAAATTATTAAAGAATAACTAATTTTTAACAAAATTACTAAAGAATAAATATTTTAACAAAATTATTAAATAATAACTAATTTTTTCCTCCCAAATCCAAGTTCTGAATTTTGTCATACTTTCCATATCCAAATTCATCTCCAACCAAACATAGAATTCCATGGATTTCTCTCCAAATCCATAAAAATTCAAATTCAACCTCCAAATACGGGTTAGCAAACAGGCCCGTTGGAGAAGAGAACTCACTCACTTTTCCATATAATACTTCCTTTTCTTTGGTCATTTGTGAGTTATTGTGGGTTAGTCATACGAAAAGTCATGTCAGCCAACTAATTTGGACAAAATAAAACTGTCTGACACGTGTCAACACGTGATTGGGTAAAAAATAAAAAAAATACTTCCCCCAACTCCGGCAATAGAAAACCGACACGTGACGTTGGTTCACGTGTCGGTTTCTCTGGACGGTCTGGGAAGAAGCGTTGTTAGTCATATGGGTCATACTCACGCACTGCTGCCGCCGCCGTTTCGTCCGACTCGGCTTGGCTCTATACATGTAAACGTTGAATGTCGATTCTAATTCTACTACCGGATCCTGATTAATAACCAAAAAAAAAAAAAGTTATTCCCCTTCATTATTTTCTCTGCCATTTTAAATATTTTTTATTTAATTCTCCTTTTATTTTCCTATATTATTATTATTTATTTATTTTTTACTATTTACCACACCGTTCAAGCTGTCATTTTATAGCTCTTAACGGTTCATTAAATTTTTTAGTTCTATGGGTTGGGTCATGATTCTAATTTATATTCTGTTCAGTCTTCTCTTTCGGTAGATACAATCCGTACTAGACAATGATCAACAAGACTCTTTCTCAACTCCTTCATCAACAAAACTCTATTCAATTGTTCAATCATTCATCTGGACAAAAGCTAAGTTCGGATCTGTGAAACCCAGTATTTCGTAGATTAATTTTTATAGAAGTTTGGTGTTATTAATTAAACGTTTTCAAATTATTATTATTATTTATATTATTACTAAATATTTTTGGGTGAAAATAATTTCGTAATTAAATCAACTTGGAATTTTGGATTTTGGACCCAGACCCGAGTCCGAGCCCAAACCCAGGTCCGAGCCCATTTCCTTCTATTCTTTTCCCAATTCTGAGATTGGTTAACAATTAAAAAAAAAAAAAAAAAAAAAAAATTTGAGCTGTTCCCGTAGGACCAGCAACTACCCAACTCTCCCTCACGTATTTTGTTCACCCCACTCCCAGACTTTTTCTTCTCCCCAACTTACTCTCTGGACCACACATTTGTCCAACGTTCACCACTCCTTCCCTTTTATTTTTCCCACTCCTCCACTCTTTTCTCACGAATTCACTCACATCTCACCATTTACTTCACAGCATCAGAGAAGAGAAAGCACAACTCTCTCTCTCTTACTCTCATCTCTCCATCCCATATTTTCATCAACTCTCCACCTACCCGACCCCCACCCGATCTCCCTGAGGCCGCGCCCCCGCGCCACCCTCTCCGTTCAGCCGAGCCCCGCGCCCTCCGGCGCACGCTGCCCTCCGGCGACCCTGGTCGCGCTTTCCGCGGCGCCGGCCCGTCGGTTCTCCGCCGACCAGCACCCTGTCCGTCCATTTCCCGCGAAGCGTCCGCCCCGACCCGCGTGCCCTAGCTGCTGTCCCCTGTCGACGGCATTCCCGAGTTCGCTGCCCGAACTCGCTGTCATTTGGCGAGCCTTCCTTGTTTCTCCTGCCGTGCCCTATCTTTGGATTTTCGGCATTTCTTCGGCGTCGCTGATTTTCAGCGCTATTTTGGGAACGTCGCTGTGCTGGATTACTCTATTTCTCTCTATTTATTCATCTGAGAGCTCTAGCCGAGCACCGAGGTATAATTTCGCTGCCGTTGCTTTCATTTTCAGTAGTCGATGATGATAGATCGGTCCCCCGGTTCCCTCTCGGGAATCCGGTTAGCTGCGTTATAATTTTCGTTAGCTGCGTTAGTTTGTTTTCCTGTGTTTTACTTGCTGGGTTGGCGTGAATTGGTTGATTTTGGATTCCCGGACTTTTCGGGAATTATTCGGTGGAATTGGAAATTATTTCTGTGGTGTTGGAAATCATTTTGGTGGTTATTCTGTGGACTATTTTGGGTTGGAAAATATTTGCAGGAATTTGTTGGCGCACTTCCCAGTTTTGGGTTTGTCCCGAAATAGAGGAAGTGCTGCCCAAATTTTTACAAAAAACTATATTTTATTAATTTCAAAACTGGCTTTCGAAAATGAATTTCTAAAACCGATTTTCGGGCGACGACCGTACCGGTCTGTGGGCCCCGGCGAAATGCAAACGCACCGGTCCGACCGGACGTTGAGGCATAAGCCGAATTTTGAGGAAATGGACCGAGTCTGAGACTCCTAGCTTTCTTTTTTAATTATTTATTTTAGGCTATTTATATTAGATATTTAATTCCTGCACTTTAATTATTTAATTTCAGTCATTTTCTCTTATTTATTGTAAAAGGAAATTGTACCGGGCATAAGCCCATCCTAGGACCATTAGCTGTGCCAATGTTTTGTGTAGCATAGTTTTATTTTATTTTTCTTTTCTGGTGGATGTGATTTGGGTGGTTTTGATTAGTCGCGTAATCGTAAATTAGAGCGCGAATTACTGATTAGTTACGAATTTAATTAAAATGAATAGAATATTATTAAATAACTAGTTCACGGTTTATCACTAAAAGAAATTATATTTTTATAAATATATTACAAAACACAAAGTTTTCCAAATTGTAATTGATTCTCGTGTATTTCCAAATAATCCAATTAACCGGCTTAATCAACGCACGTAGTTGCAACGTAACCGTTAGCTGTAGATTAATACAACATAAAACCTGACTAGGACATGACTACTAGAGATTGCAACTAGCACACTTAGTCTGGTTATTCAGGATTCTAAATCGAGTTCTCAACTGTAGGAACTCGAAGTCGTACCTGACGTTCCTCTTCGGTGTCAACCTGTCTTTCCAGTCAAACTTAATACAAGGCAAGTATAGTTTGTGTTAGTTTACAGTTATTTATTTAATCGTTTTACTGCATGTCTAAACCACATCTCAAACACGAAACTCTCACCGAGAGTACTGTACTGTAACTACTGTAACTACTGGGGACTGGGGAATAGCGGGGGATTGGGGAATAGCGTAATGATTATGACCATACTGTAACAAAACCCCTTATCCATTACTGTAACAAACCCAAGCCGGTCATATGTCATTACCTATTCAAATCACTGTTTTCTACTGTAACAAACATGTTTTAAAACTGTTTAGAACTGCATGATTCTATTTCTTATTTAACTGTTTAATTAGCATGAATTGTACTTTGCTCCCTCCTGACTGGAGACAACATTTTAGGTAACACTGAGGATGACGAGCTATACTATAATAGCTACTATGACCCGGTCCTCTACCCTGCGACGGTACCAGAGCCGTCTCTGGAGGACGCTGATCCTGGGACTACAGAACCAGATATCTAGATAGATTTCCTTTCCAGCATTTTTTTCTTTATTTGGAGTTGTAGTTTATTTTCAGCATTTTCCTTCCAGTTGTATTTCTGAATATTTTATCAAATAAAGTTTCAATTCCGAATAGAACAGTTGTGGCAAATGTACTAGTGTTGTTGTGAATACCTGCAATGGAACAGCTTACTGCCGCCGTCTCACCACGGTGCAGGCTGGGCATGGTCCGGTTCGACCCATTAAATTGGGATCGGGTCGTGACAGGATCATCTCTTATGGAGGTGTGTGCAGTGACGATAAGTTAGTAGCAAAGAAATTTTACCTCTAAGAAAATTCGAGAAAAAGTTTGCACATATAGACCTCAAATACTCTCTTAGAGCATCATTAGTAGTTGGGACTCTCCAATGCAATTTAGAGCCCAAAATTTTGAAAAAAAAAAGTAAATGTAGAATGGGTTGAATTTGTATGAGAATAGTAGGAAATGATAAAGTGAGCTCCGGTCCCAAAAATTGTGTGGTCAAAAATTAATGTAGGAAAAAAATAATATAAAGTTTAGAATCTAGGAAGTTGGGCTCCAAATTGGAACTTACTATTCTACAAAACGAGTTTCTACAATCTAGAATCTAGAAAATGGGAGGCCCAACCCTTAGCACCCATGGATGGATTGGGACCGAAATTGTAGAAATTGGGACTAGGGATGAGACTTATTATTCTACTAATCAGCATCATTAGTAAGGCTCATCCCATCCCATTTTCTAGATTCTAGGTTTCGAATGTAGGAGCTCATTTCGTAGAATAATAAGTCTCATCCCTAGTCCCAATTTCTACAATTTCGGTCCCAATCCATCCATGGGTGCTAAGGGTTGGGCCTCCCATTTTCTAGATTCTAGATTGTAGAAACTCGTTTTGTAGAATAGTAAGTTCCAATTTGGAGCCCAACTTCCTAGATTCTAAACTTTATATTATTTTTTTCCTACATTAATTTTTGACCACACAATTTTTGGGACCGGAGCTCACTTATCATTTCCTACTATTCTCATACAAACCCAACCTATCCTACATTTACCTTTTTTTGAAGTTTTGGACTCCAAATTGCATTGGAGAGTCCCAACTACTAATGATGCTCTTAGGACAGTGTACACAACTTTTTTGTAGACCAGATATTCTAAGTTTATCTAGTGACTAGTTAGAGTTTCTAGCTAATAGATAATTGGTTCTCAAAGAAGATTTTTCTAATGTGATTTCAGAAGTAATGTTAATTTGACAGTAACTTTAAGGAGTATTATTTATATGATTTCTTCACAATAAATATAACTTCATTAAAATTCCACAGGTTTGATATCTTCCATGCATGGAGCACGTAAAGAAACTCGAAAAACGTAAAATTCATAAACAAAATACATTTAAAATAAAGAAATAAAGAAGTAATAGGTATCTAGGAATCTAGCTTACATGCTATACAAATAACTATTAGTGCAAAATTTTACAAATGAAACTTGAAAATTTTAGATTTATGAGGTGAATATGTATCAGGGCAGGTCCAAAAAAATTTTGTGTCCAGCACAAAAACAAATGGTGCCTCTTCTTAAATAAACATAAAAGTTCTTTAAAAAACTTACCACTAAGCCTTGAACCTGTACTCTTTTATTTTGAAAGTTTAAATGAAATCCAACTATACTAAATAGATCATTATGTTATATTGCATGAACACTAATATAAAATATATTACAAAAGATTGTATATATACAATTTTTTTTTTTTTTTTACCCTCCTAGTTCGTGGATCCTGAATAGTCGACCTGACAACCTAGGCCTGGCCTGCCGTGATATGTACCATAAAGGTCATTTACTTATAAAATAAATTACGAGAAATCCCTTTCAAGTTTGTCAGTAAATGAAAGATCTCCTTAGAAGGTCAAATAAAACATTATTTCTTAACTTAAAGGTATGCTCGGAAATATGTCTTTAACTGTCGGAGGATTTTTAAGTCCATCCTTTATGAAGTATTTAAAGAACTTGTGTTTGTTAATTTTTTCGAGGCCCTTTTTGTCGACTAAAAAATTCACTACCGCATAAAATGGTTCGATGTGATGTAAGAATAGACAATGATATAATATTCTCTTAAGGGGCTCTTGTTTACATATGTGCATATAGATAATTTTGTTCTTCCAAAAAAATTGTAGACAGTTCCTTAATAAATTACCAAGCATAAGTTAGACTATTTTGAAAGCCGTTAGTTAAAACCACCGACCCTTTATAACCGCTTATAATGGGTACTTTAAAAATCTCTCATAACGTATATCTTAATAATTGAGAAGCATATTCAGCTTACTCCTACCTTCTTCATAATAACTCGTATCTTTCTCCAGATCCTTATGTTTGAGCCTTTCCCCTCGTTGCTACGCCAGTCTTCAAGTAGTTTGTCACCATGCATGTTGGTGTTTCTTGGCTGGTCTGAGTGCGGCTAAGGTTTATCGATGAGTCATGCTATTAATCCCTTCAAAGTGTCCCTCCAACCCATTTTTCCTTATGTGCAACTGACATGACATATGAGACAAGTGACATGGTCGATCCGAAGGAGTTTGGTGCACTCTTAAAGAGAAGAACAAATCACTTTAGAAGAAAGACAAGAAGGAGTTGTGATTGTGGTAGAGGAAGTTGTTAAGAGACGATTATTATCAAATATGACAAATGAATGGTGGATTATGTTGGAGAAAAGCTATGGACGAGCAAAGAAAGTAAATAATATTCAACTACATATCCTTAGAGTTGAGTTCAATAAAATTATGATGAAGGAAGACAAAAGTGTGTATGATTATTTTGATCGGATAATCTCCATTTCTGACTAAATCTGTTTAACATAAAAAGGGATATGAGACGTCAGGGGCGGCCCGAAGGAGGGGCAGACAGGGCTTGCGCCCTGGGCCCCAAATCCCAAGGGCCTCAAATTTTTTTTAAAGTTAGTAATAGTAGTAAATAGTAAAACATTGTTATTCTAATTTCTTCTTCAAAGTCAAAGGTCGGAAGAAAATCATTATAGTAATTCAACAAATAGGACATGGGGCATGGAAATTGGATAGCCGTCCGACTCTTTAATTTCAAAGAAAAAACTAGTCTTCCCATCGCGCTTCAATTTCCTATTGCATTTCAGAGAAAAAAAAGTTCTTCACATCGCTTTGATTCCAGACCATCAATAAGTTTTTTTTTAATTGTTCATTTTAATTCTCTCTTTGCTTACAACACAAATTTGCTAAATTTTCAATTTCTTCTCCTAGAATCCTTCACAAGGATTTCTCGATGTAAGACTACGACAGACAAGCTTGCGGAACTCTCTCTCTCTCTCTCTCTCTCTCTCTCTCTCTCTCTCTCTCTCTCTTGCTTGAGCCTTGACCCGAAGAGGAGACGAAAAGGTAAGATAGAGGTATCAATGTGAACATGATATTTTAGCAAGACTTTCATTTTGAGAACTGAAATATTTTGTAACTTTAGTTTCTCATGATGTTGGCTTTATTATGTTTTTTAGTTCCCTGTTGTTAATGATTGAGGACAATATCTCTTTGCCCCCGTCTTTTAAATGAGCAATTCGATTCTATTGATGTAGTTATTTTTCGAAAGTTACAAGTTATATTACATATAATCTACCTTGCACAGACACAAGCATAGGCTTGAAATTTTGCATCTTTAAAAATTAGAAAACATATTGTTTGTATTAGATCTTCGGTCCTTCCTTCGTAATATCTCTATTTATGCACATTTTCATAGCAACTAAGTCTCAATCAGCTTCTGTAGTATATTTAGCTCACTACGTGTTATGAGTTATAATTGATTCCACGTTGGTATTGATACCGATGAGCCGATGGCGATAAGTCTTTTCGTTTATCTTTGCACTTAAGATTTCACACTTAAAATTATACGTTGTTCCTAGTGTTAAATATATTTTCGTAATCTTTGCACTTAAGATTTCACAATGATTTGGTTTTCAAACTGAAATATTTTGTAACTTTTGTTCCTCTTATAACTTTGTTCCTCCCGATTTTGGCTTTTTTTTAATATTTCTTGAGTTTCTGTTGTTGATAAATTAGGCAAACAAGTCCCATATATCTCAAACCAAGTACTGAAAAAACATAAACAAGAAATGTTAAATAACATATTCATCGGGTATTTTTTTTAAACTACAAAACTAATATTGCCATTTGCCAGAATATATTCGTGATGCAAAATTTTAGGTTAGCTGGCATGTATCATGAGAGCTAATGGGTTCCTTTCAAACTTACAAGCAACTTGTCATGAATCCGAAATTTGCATCATCGGTTGAGAAAACTTAGAACACATAGATTATTACGATAGACTAAAAAATATATATTAAATAAAGTTTTTGTTCATGTACTATTCATTTTTTTGTCATGGCTTATAAACTCCGCAAAATCAAGAATTATTTGATAGAGGCTTTTAAACTTTGTAAAATAAAAAAATATTAAAATTTAATATAACAAAGACCAGTAGATGTACTAGATAAATGTAGCACGGTAAAATAGATTAAGATTCTAAAAAAAATTGGCCTCTCTTCCATCCTCGGCATGTACTTTCAAAATATTTCATAAACATTCTTCTTGACGAGGCCACATGTCATAGAATGCGTCCGAAAGGGTTCACATTTTAACATAAATTGTACCAAATATGTGAACGTAAGATTTTATGAAAATGATACTTCCTCTCTTCAACATTTTATTAAAATTGTGATTGTGAAATCTAAACCAAAATAACAATTATGACAAATTGTTTTTTGGAAAAATGATGTGCGCACCACAATTATGACAAAAAAAATCTTTAGATTCCGACTCCAAAGACAACTGACAGGAGAATGAGAAAAGGATGTGTGCACCGCAACGGATCTGGAAGTTTCAGTTGCAAATTTGGCAAAAAAGAAAAAAGAAAAAAGAAAAAAGAAAATACAGTTCGCTTTTGTTCATTACACGGGAACAGATCTCCATTTATTTACGACATTACCCTTGCCGGGACCTATAAATTTCCTCCCACCGGGCCCAACAACTCTTCTTCCTCGACTGTTCCATCCCCCCAAATCACCATCTACCGAACCTCAAAATTAGGGTTAGGGTTTCCCCCCAAAAATAGAATTTTTGTATTCTTGCTCGTTTTATTTGTTAAATTTATTGCATTTTCTTGCAAAGTCCATGTTTAGGGAAGCGAGCCGTCCGGAAGAATGATCCATGGTTGCCGCCACATTCAGCAGGAGCCAGTCGGCTCGGGCCGCGACAAGGACGGTGAGCTTCAACAGTCCTAGGGTTTCGTCCCACCGGAAATGGTGGAGTCCCGGATCGTCCCTCAGCGTCCTCCCGTTGATCTTGATCGTCGTAGCCTTTGCTTTGGTGATCGGATCTATACTTTATAGCTCCTATGTTCGTTACTTGAGCCACCGGCAGCTGCGGTCGGAATTCGTTGACTCCGACCGCGCTGCCGATGTTAAATGCAACGTTTTTGAAGGGAAATGGGTTAGGGACGACAACTATCCGCTGTACAATAGCTCCGTGTGCCCGTTCGCAGAGCGGGGATTCAACTGCCTGGCGAACGGCCGGACCGATTCCGAGTACCAGAAGTGGAGGTGGAAGCCGAACCGCTGCGATGTGCCGAGGTTCGACGTGGGTGACATTCTGGAGAGGCTGAGGGGGAAGAGGGTCGTCTTTGTCGGGGACTCGATGAGCCGGACGCAGTGGGAGTCTTTGATTTGTATGCTCATGACGGGGGTGAAGGATAAGGGGACCGTGTACGAGGTGAACGGGAACCAGATCTCCAAGACGATCCGGTATCTAGGTGTTCGGTTTGAGTCGTTTAATCTTAGCGTGGAGTTCTTCCGGTCCGTGTTCCTTGTGCAGCAGGGCCTGCCGCCCAAGCATGCTCCGGCAAGGGTCCGGACGACGCTCAGGTTGGACAGGATGGACGAGATTAATCGGAGGTGGGCTGATTCGGATGTCCTGATTTTTAATTCGGGCATTGGTGGACAAGGACTAAATTGATTGACTCGTAAGTTCTTTAAGTCGTCGTAGCTGTTTATAATGTTAGATTTGAATTTTTTAGAATGAGACAAGTAATTTTATTACTTTAATTTTGGGCTAATATTGATTATTAATTTTGTGTCCTATATTATGTGAAATTTATGAATACTTTGCTAATACAATGATATTGTTTAATTATATGAAATGCTGGGGTAAATACTATGATGTACTAGAATGGACAAGATATGTTAGAAGACATCCAAAATGCTCATGGATAGAACAAAGACAAACAAAATTGTCAATTGCTTTGAACTGGTGTTGTTTGTGTGTGTGTGTGTGTTGGGGGGGGGGGGGGGGGGGGGGGGGCGTGGGGGGGGGGGGTGGGGATGGGTGGGTTTGGAAAACCTGTTAAGGAATTACTTTGGGTAGTAGGTCCTGGGCACTCACACTCACTAAGGCCATTTGGCGGGCCTTTATGTGGTCTACTGAACTTTCCTCGGTGTTTGGATGGTCCAAAACCATTCACATGTCCATTTTACATAGGCATTTGCATGTCACTCGAACTTCAAAGTATTTGTAAATGTTTGTTATACAGAATTACTTCTGTTTACTGTTTTAGTCATCATAGTAGAGTTTTGTAAAGCATTGGCAACCATTCAGATTCTCATCATGTGCTTTTATCGGTGGACATTTTATTCATGGTCACGTTTAGGGTGCCATCTTGTGTGGAGAGTATACATCATCAGCAACAACAGTAAACGAGGACTATATCAAGGTTTTCATGATCACCAGCATAATTTACATTCAGCTCAGTATGGTCTGTCAAGCTGGAAATGCATGTCATATAAAGTTGCTAGGTGTAAAATTATGGATTTGCTTATGCATAAGGTATCTGAAATAATAGTCTAAAGGATTATAAGATTTACCTCCATAGATACTAGTCCTTGGTTAAAATGAAGGTTCATATTATTAGAACTTTATGTTGCTTAAAGTGGTATTAAAGCAAGGTAGACTGGTGGAGGATAATTCTTCTTTTGATGCATCTTGAGGACATAAGGACAACAGAGCCACTAACAGTCTCGTAGTTGATTATTGCACAAAAAATGGGTTTTTAAGTGATAGGTGGAGACGTTTCTTTGAATCAGTGGAGGCACTCGTTTATTTACGACATGCACTTGTTTATTTACGACTTCATTCTTAGGTCATATGCAGAAATGGAAAATTGATGTCCCTTGTCCATATACAATAGGCGGTCATATGACAAAGGTAGAAAAACTTGTGTCAAATTTGAATGATATTAAGCTTGCTATAACTTGTTGATATTGTTGGATTGGTAAGTCTTGAATGATTTATTGCAATGATCAATTTCATCTGTTCACATTCAGCGAGTTTCATGCCTTTGATGATGGACCATTTCTAGAGCACATCTGGTTCATTCTCTACATTCTAGTATATCTTCTTTTTACTATTACCCGAGGAATGATTTGTGAACCTTAATATGATTGGTTAGGGGCACTTGGATTGAGTCCTTGTAGTGCATTGAACTACTTCACATGTCAAAGTGGAGAAGAGCAGTGAATCTCAACTAGGCCCTACCAAAGATTGGTGGTTCTGCTTCTTCCTTCCTGCTTTACCTCTCCTGGAGCAAAGGTTGGGACATGAATGGTTCCAACATAGGTTTGAGCTGACGAAGACGGACAACTTTCGCTTGCCTATTCCTTGGAAATCCAAATGTTTTGTGGGTACTTGTCAGGCTGCCGGCTTTTATTTAGCTAGAGAAACCTGAAGTCCCATTTCTTATGATGCCCTGCTTTTCTATTTGAGTAGCAAATACCGTCTACAATTGATTTCAATATGATTCTTTCATATTGGCAATCAACTTATTTTTATAGAAGATTAGCTAAATCAGCATTCTCTCTCTTCTCCCCTGACTTTGTCCTTGGAAGAAGCAGAGAAGGGTTAAATGAGAAATACAATAGCAATTAGGACCCATGTTGTACATGGAAGTTCTCTTACTCAGCTTTGAAATAAAACTCTTAATTGCAATAGAAAAAGTAGTTTGTTTCTAAAGGACCATAATTTGAATTATAGATGTTAGCTATGTTAAGACACATTCCAAAAGTTTCTTTGAGTACTATGAGCTTCCAATTGAGGCTTCATCTAGTACTTCGGTCTTTATAATAGTAAAGGTTGGTATCCATATTATTGAAATGAAATTGTTCGTATGAGTTTAGGTAATTTAAACATCCTTATTATATCATCTGGCTTATTTTGGAAGCCTGTAATTTGGTCTAGATGTCCTCCAGCTGTGCAAGTTCAGCTAATATTAGGCTAGTGGGGTGCCCAATATATGGGTTGCGTTGTCTTTATACCTCCTATTCCGATTAAATTGAAAAGTCTGAAAGCAACCACAAATACCAAAGAAGAGCGTGTTTTGGTTATATTCTATACCTAGTCCAACCCTGGCTAGTCCGAAGAAACATCAATACTTATCTACTTCATACATAACGGAAATATGTAGATGTATCTATGATCTTTGTTTGCATAGGGGTTGAGGGAGTGGAAAGGTTATCGAGAGGTTGAAAAAATAACCCTTCCTGTGAAGGTGATCCCTTGTTTGTTGCATTCTATTAAGAATATGGGTAATTTTTGTGGACCTATAGTTTGCTGCTTTTTTTTTCCCTCTCTCAATGTCTCAAGCTTAAAATATGTTCCTCCTCCTCTCAGGCAAAACATCTGGAGCAGGTTAGAGTTAACCCACTTTAGCTTATCAAACAGGTAAGAGGGATTAAGCTTATCCGTTCAGCTGTTTGAAAAGTTAATTGGCTGAGAAAGGGTCAAGGGTTAACCCTTCCCTTCCCTGTGTTAACTCTTCTTTCTGTTAGTGAATATCAACAACTAGTTTGGATTGCTTACTGATATAGTTTATGTACAAGCATCGAGGACTAGTGTGCAAGTCAGGTTATATCATATATGTCCTCCACTGGAACACCACGATCATAATAATTGTGCCAATTCTCCCTCCAATCTTCCAAACCTAGAATCAACATCATTTTCACTAGGCCAAGCCAAAAGGCACCTGAAATTTTTGTTGTTATGTATTGATTAGTTTTGATTGCGGATTTGCTATAGTTTATATCCGAGGACTAGTGTGCAGAGATGTTCAGATGTCTACCAGTGAACACCACAACCATAACATTTGTGTCTGGGGTGGTAGTTTAGACGTGCTACAGTGACACATAGGTGTACCAGTTAGAAGAGGTACGATTTTACTTAAAGGAGCTGTAGAACCCTAGAACTAGAAGTGGGCCTAACCATTTCCAAATGAGGCTGAAAAAAGGATACATAGAGGATACAACCCTTAACAGAGCAGAATGGAAGAAAGGGAGTCAAATAGCCAATCCCAAAAATTGGGATGAAGGCTTTGTTGTTGTATAATGTTTAATGTTTATGTGAATCATGCTTGTCATGCCTCCTCATATACACAAATACTGAATTCCTCTTCGTGGATTCTCTGCAGGGGCTGCTATTTCCAGGCAGGAAGATCACTGAAGCTCGGAATGTCCATAACTTCTGCCTTCAGGATGGCCTTAACTACCTGGACAGTGTGGGTTGAAACAATGGTCAATATGAACAAAACTCATGTTTTCTTCCGGACATATGAGCCTTCGCACTGGAGGTTTGTCTTTTTGCTTACTTGTATAGATAAAGAGTAGATATAGCTGGCACTTATTGTATGCACTTTCTGGATTAGAAGAATCACTGCTGTTTGTTATTATACACTAAAGTTGACAGACTGATTTGGCAAAATGATTTAGTTAGGAATTGCGGCAATTGCATCTTTTAAATACTTCTTCTGGTTCATGTAAACCAGGTTTCACTGTGAATACTATTTTGCATTATTTTCGTACAATGGCTATCTAAACCATGCATATATACAGGAAAGACCATAAAATTGGTTTTCAATTAGTTGTAGTTAAGATACTAAATGGGGCTACCATTTGGAACCCAAAACCGGACCCGACTCGAGACCGAACCCAATTCTGCCCGAACTGTACCTGACTTTGGGTTAGGCTCCAGTTTTGAAAAGGGGATCTGCTCCTCAAAACCGCTAGGATCTACAATAGCAACACAGCCTTTATCCCAAAAGTTTGGGGTTGGCTTTCCGAATCCATTATTCCATTCAGATCTGTTTAGGGCCATCTCCATTGCAACACTAACAAAAAACATACTTTTATTTAAAACTTCATTCCATGTTCATTTAGGCCTACCTCTAAAACAGGTAGGGTCCCAGTAACCGGTTTCCATGCAATGAAAAATATATAAAGTACAAAATTTTGTGTGCAACTTTTGTATAGATTGTATTTAAATACCTGGACTCGACCTGGACCCGATAGAGACATATATGGTTAGGGTTCGGGTCCAAAAGGTGGAGCTGTAGGATTAACGGGTCCTGGACTTGGTTTACCACTACCTTGCCCGACCCGATAGCACCCCTGATATTAAAATCAAATACTTTATAATGTTATATTAGTACTTTAGAGTGCCTACTTTGACATAATTTGGGATAAAGGCTTGTTCTTGTTGCTGCAGTGGCTACCGGTCCACAGCCTTGATATATGGCTCCTTCAATGGTGCACAAATTACTGACTGTAATATCAAATTATATTTAGGATTATTTTGTATAAGGGTATCAGGTTTAGGCCTAACTAGACTTTGGGTACTGGATTTGTCCGTTGATGGATTTGGGTACTCGAAATTTTTTAGTGACAAAATTGGACTTTCAGTGACGAAATGAGTCTTTAATGTCGAATGTTGGTCACTAAATGCATCACTAAAAACTTTTTGAGTACCTAAACCCATCAACGGACAAATCCACTACCCAAAGTCTAATTAGGTCATAAACCCGGTACCTTTATACAAAATAATCCTTATATTTATTGGTACCTATGTTGCATGGACACGTATACGACATGACATGGCAAGGACACGACAACACGAACACGATACCTATTTTGGTGTCCTAGTATATTTTGGTGTCTGGGTTGTGTCCGATACGTGTCTGATCCGACACGATCCATTTTTTTTGGGAGTGCTCACTGTTCGTGCTTCCTAGATCGGTACACATCCATGTTACTCGGACACGGAAAATGGTGTCTGTATCCACATCATGTTTGTACTGTTTCCGTGTCAGTATTAGTGCAACATACATATGCACTTATTTAAAATGTCCATATCCCGTATCTGTATCGTGTCTTATCCGTATCCATAATGGTGCAACGTAGCTACACATACAAATCTGCACCTCTATCCTATTAAACTTAATGCGCTGTAAAGGTATGTAGCTATATTTTGAAGCAGTGTACTTGAAGTGGTTAGTTGAACTTTAGCAGCCGCCGGCTACTCTTCTGATCTGTGAGAAAAATATTCAGAGCACCACTATTAGTTTAGTACTTACACTAGGTGTTAGTGGAGGTCATTGTGAGCAATCCTAGGTGCCAACAAGTAACATTGTTCTAAGACACGCGGCTCCCACTTATGCAGGAATAGGATTTAGGGATGGTGAAGATGGATAGTCTTACCCCCCCCCCCCCCATATATATATATGGAGAGGCTGTGACTCAAACCTCATCCTCCTTGTTGCAAACAACAAGCCTTACTTCGCACTAAGTGATGCCCTCGTGCCAATCACTAAGAGAAAATTACCAAGAGAGTTCTCTGAAGTCTCTTGCCGAACTAAAGCAATTAAAATATGTCAAGTTGCCAGACTCAAACTGGCCTATTTATGTCATATAGATATCTAATCCGAACTAATAAAATATTTAATCCATACTAGTCAAGTTTTTGTGTGGTTATGTAAAAGCTTCTTCCATCTTGTCATCATTTCCTTTCCCTTCCTTGGAGACATTCGAATTTGGTCATGGTCGGAAGCATATAGATCATTGTCATCATCTCAATCGATCCATCTGTGCTCACTTCTTCCTCCAGTTGAAAAGATTGCTTGTCTTGGCACTTGGGGGTATTGTAGCATCGACAAGGCGGATTCATGGTTATGCAATACTGGGGACTGGGAGAGGAGAGAAAAATCAAAGAACCTATTTTTCCCTAGTGTTTGGGTTACATGCATTGATTAGGTTTTTGTTAACACACTTCCAGTTAATATATCTGACCTTTTGCATTTAAATGGCATATACCTAAGGATAACGAGGGTTACTAACTTCTCTCTGCTTAATTAGAAAAAGCATAACAGCAATGGGCCTTTAGGCACGTAGGTGTCCTCTTTAGCTCAAGCTTATGCCCTACTTCATATGCTAAGATAATTTCATCTTTAGCTCCAAATACCTCCTTGTAACTCCCTATGCCCCAGTTAATTGAATGTGATGTTTAGAAGATAGAGAAGAATCTAAAGGTACTCCATAATAAAGAGATGGTTATCCTAATATTATAAGAGTTGACAGGGTGTAGTAAAGAAGAGGATATTATAGGTAAATAAGATTTATTTCAGATATGGACTCCCTTTAACTACTTCTTCTTTGCCTTTTCCTTAACGAGTGATATTGCCAACTTCAACTTTTGTCAGACTGTCAGCTAAAGTCAAAACAGTCCTCTTATATTTGTCTTATGATTTGTGACTTCATTTCGGGACTTTGTCTTAATTTCTATGGTTCTTGGTGTTCTGAAATCTGACTACAAGTAAGGCCTAATTGGCTCCCTGATCAGTATTATATAGGGATTTCCTAATGATTTTCTCTCTCTCTGATATATTTTATTTATTGTGTTGTCAAAGTGCCGTTCATTCCTTGTATAGTTTGATTGAGTTTATTCAAACATGTTAATATATTGTTGATTGGAAAATGTATTCTTTTGTGTCAGTGACTCCGACCGAAGAGTCTGTGAAGTGACCAAAGAACCAATGTTAGAGGCCCAAGGGAATGACCGGAGTGAGTTTGCAGACATCATAAGTGAGGTGGTTGCGAATATGCGAGTTCCAGCAATTGTCCTTAATGTGACTTCAATGGGTGCAGTTCGGAGTGATGCTCACATTGGCAATTGGAGCCATCCTGTGGCTACTATTGATTGCAGCCATTGGTGTCTCCCTGGAGTACCTGATGCTTGGAATGAGCTTCTATTTTCCTATTTGCTGACAAACGGTGAGAGTCCTTACTGTCATATTATCCCCCTTTAATTGTGCAGCCATGTAAATATTAGCCGTAGGCAAGTAGTCTCTATCTTAACATTACATGATCATCATTATCCTTCTCAACAACTAAAAATCCTTTAGCATGAAGTGTTGGGTATCTTAAAGCTACATAAGGGCGTCCAAATGCCACGAGGCTCCTGCTTAAGCAGGGTCTGAGCCTGGGGAGGGTCGGTTTACAAAGCCTTACCACCACCACCACCACCACCACACCCCCAACCCCCAACCCCCCATATATATGAAACTGTTTCCACTACTTGAACCTGCATCCTCCAAGCAACAAGCCTTATAATCTCGCACAAGGGATGCCCTCTGGTTATCTTGAAGTTGCATGTTAATCTAAGGTTGTGTTTGATTGGACTTCTTTTCCATGGAAAATATTTCCATCACAAATTTTCCACCAATTGTAGTGTTTGATAGCTTATATTTTCCATGGAATTATTTTCCAAAAAACTATCATTTCCATATTTTCTTCTAAAATGGTGGAAAATAAAACTTGTCCAACTCATAGGAAAATATCATTTTTCATGGAAAATAGCTATTTTTCGTGGAAAATAATGACAATCAAACACCCAAATTAAGTTTTCCATGGAATTTTTTTAAAATAAAAATTCCATGAAATTGTTTTCCTAGGAAAATAATTCTATGGAATTAATTTCTTTTCCACATACTTTCCACCTTGCAATCAAACACACCCTAAAAGTCAGTTTGCGGTTTTAATTTTTCAACGCTAGAGGGTGATCTGTAGTCTGTCTTACTATAATGTCTTGACAATTACCTTCCACAAGAAGAATTGATGGATGGGGACATTTGTATAGTAATCATAGAAAGCCACCCATTACAAATCGTCTTGATGTGCGAGCGAGAGCAAGTTGAAGGACAAGATACTTTTGACTTTTTTAATGTTCTTATTGGCTTCATCCTTCTTGTCTTAGGAAATGTTGAACTATTGTTTAATTATTTTAGATCGGAGAGAACTTAAAATTCTGAACTTTTCAATTTCTTTAAATTATTAAAATTTCCTGTTAAAACAGCTGAAAGAAATGAGATAAGAAAAATAAAAGCTTCTCCTTCTATTTTACTTTCTAGTAGACCCTTGGTCTATCTGTTTCCTTGGGTTGGGAAGGGCAAAGGAAATTGCGAATGAGAAGATGAAGAGAAGTGTAGTTATTTCAAAACAATCATTTGCCTTCATGTGGGACAATGTTCAACAATTTGGACAAATCTGTGTTGAATAATATCAAAGGTTATATCACATACCTTCAGTTCTTATTCAGCATCTCAACTGGAGGAAGCAATTTGTTGACTCATTTCCTTTCTTCTTACTTTGAATAAACATAGTTATTCAGATTCTGCAAATGTCTATGTGTAGATACTAATAGGCAATTGTAGTAGTAAGGGTTTATTACCTATCTGATGTTGTTTCTGATATGCCTTCCAAATAATGGCAATTACTAATGCTAGATGATTTTAAAGTTACATTCCAACGGAACAATCAAAATATAGACGAATAGCATATTAATCTTGTATAACATTTGGCCTTTTTTTGCAGGATGGAAAACTCCGCGAGGATAATGACTTGGGAGGGGCTATTTTTTCATTTAATATATTTGTTGTCATTTTTTGGAATTTCCTCTAGCAGATACAGAGTGCAGAACTGGGCTTTCTCCCTGAAATGATATTTGCAGCCTGCTAGGGAAATTATTCAAGCATCATTTTTTTTTAAATTTTAATTTTTTCTGATGAGGTTCTTCATTTTATCTTCGATATGTAGCTTTTGTAGTCTTTTTTTTTCCCAGAGAAGAGAAATGATATCAGCAGTCAACATGTATTATAAAAAAAATGTTCATATAGATGTTAACATCAATTTTCCTTGTGTATATTATCTTTATGAAGTGCGTCATATTATTAATTACAAAACTAAAGGTGGATACCCATTCAACATTATTTCAGCTTTGAATCTGCTTTTTCTTGGCACATTCTATCTTCTGGCTGTGTGTATGTTTGTTAATTATTCCTAAACTATCACTTGATGATTTACTATTTACATATGCATTTTTGTGAAGATATTGAAAAATGCTACTGACATCAGAAACATGTGTGGTAGGTTTGTGGCAGGTCTTACCATTTTCTTTTACAAGGTGGAGTCAGAAAGCAATGACGAAATATTCATCCCCAAAGCGCTCGGTTTTCCTGTTCAGGTATATATATTTTCTCTTGTTCAAGTATATCAGTTATCCTTCTGATTCTACTTAAGTACGTTCTCTCTGTTAGTACAGCTTTATACTTCTCCTTGATTACAATGATCATCTATATGATTATGTTTGGTTTAGTCCCTTAAGGATGTTCTTACTCGTCGAGTTGTATCTTGGGAATAAATGTTTTGATTAGTCTGTTTCATATGGAAGTGTTTATTGAGTTGAAGGGTAGACAACACCCAGAAAATTAGAAGGAAAAAAAGACTCTTATCCCCAAATTGCAAACCAAATCCTGAATATTTGACGACAGCTCCTACTTCAGCAATCTAGATTGTCCATAATATAAGTGACTGAATAATAATAAATGAACAATACCTGCTCTCTGATCCGTGTGGCCCCAGCCATGTGGCCATTTGTATGGCCTTCACCTTTCCATGAGATTGAGATTGTGGGACTATCTTTGTTTAACGCGGAAAAATCACACACATGATAAGTGTCGTTTGTGATGAGTAGAAACATATCATGGGAGTGAATGAACGTACATAGACACGGTATATAATATAAAATATTCATAATATGCCTAGGTACAAGGACAAATCACAAAATGTATGGCACAGCATGGTGTCAAGATTATAGTTTAATTCCTTTTCTTTTTTTTAGCCTTTTGTTTTCTTCCTAATCAACATAATACTGAATAGGTAGAAAGCACAATTTTTCATAGACCCAAGCAGTCACTACGAGAAATATACAATTCTTCTAATATGAATTCTAGTTTAAGTTTATATTTCAATTCAACTGTATTCGGTGTCATTGTTCGCTTATTTTGCTGTGAGTTAATTTTTAAGATATTTACAAAGATATGTTTTCACAATTTAATTTGCATTCAAATTGTGTTCTTGTACTTTAGCAAGTTACTAAAACTATTTTGTTTTTTGTTGTATACTTGATCTTTAAAATAAAAATAAAACGAACAATACATGTTCTGTAGATTTGTAAAGTCCTGTTTTACTGCAAAGAGCACGTAAAATGATGTGAGAAGTAGTGAAACGTATTCGAAGGGTGGATGGATGCACAAGTAAGGACACAAGATGTTTCACACAAGTCCCTTAACAATAACAGTAATAACTATGAATATTTCTTATGGTTCCTTGACATTAAGTCTCATGGACAATGCCATATAGGGTTTCGTAACAGCAAATGAAATATATTAAAATCTCTTTTTTTTTTCTCCCCCCTTTTTAGTATAAAAATATTTCTCAAAGTTAAAATATTTAAAGTTCAAAGAGTTGGATGGAATTTATTTGTGGGGTATTGTTAGGGCAGAGGAGGTTGTTGAGTATTGTTTTTTTAGATACAAGTCCTCAAATCTTGCTTATATGGACATAAGTTTTCGAATATTTGAAAGAGATCTGGAATCATCAAAATATTTATAAGCCATTGGATCAAGAGAAGTAACAGAACCTCTATCATACTGGAGTAGTATATATATATATATATATATATATATATATATATATAATTTTGTTTCCTTCTTCCTCCCACCACGTCCCCCTATCTTCCTCATTTCCTTCATCATCAATCAAAACAAATGTAAACCCAACAAATCCAGAATTCAACGTACTTAAACCTATATTTTGATACAACTTTCTTCCTAAAGGCGTTGGATTGGAATCTGCCCCGACTAGCGCAACCTGATAAACCCGAAAGCCTCAGTCTGGTCAACGAGCCAGATCGACCCGTCTCTCCACCCTGTCCGATCACCCGTCCGATCTGGACTTAGTTCCCAAAAATTGGTTGATCCGGCTCGACTCGGTTGGTGACCCGTTAAGGCCCGGTGTCAGCCCGACTTCCCCACCCACCCCTGCACCATGCGTGGGCCCCACTCCCTTTAACTATAATTGTTTTTACCCTCCTTATTAATCTTCAAGTAAAAGTAAAGGTTGGGAGTATTTTGGTAAAAAATCTCTACTAGTCGTATTAGTCCTTTTGGGGGCCATTTTTTTATATACTAAAATACTCCAAGTTTAGAACTTTTTCTTAATGTTACTAAGGAATATTGTCATTTTGCTTAAAATAACCAAAATATCCTTATACCAGTCATATCCTAAGGATATTTATGGTCATTAGTATATGAAAATCTAATAAATATGACATAATTCATCTAAATTTACCACCACAATCATAATACTTGCAAGTAATATCGTGTTCTATTCGGTGGAGTAAATGCTATAAAAAAGGAATAATCACAATAGAAACCGCATGATCAACAACTTTAACTCGTGTTGCAATGTCAGGAGTTACAATGACCTCAATCTACACCGCAATCTTAGCATGGACTAGGCCACGGAGAAGGAATGAATCATAATTTGATGATATCAGAAGTTTGACATAGTGGTGTTTATAATGAGCGTGATACTGAAAGAAGACACTCACGTCTAAATGTTGTACAATGCATGTATTTTTGAAAAACGAATCAAACGGAAACCTAAAATTTTGCCATATAAAAATAAGGTATCTTGACAATTGTATCTAGTATCTTACATCTTCTTAGAAAAAAAATATTTTAATTTATTTAGCAACGGAGGCCTACTCAACATCCTGACTTCTCTCCTTCTCGACCACCCGGTCATCGTCTCTCTCTCTCTCTCTCTCCTATCCCCCTTCTTCCTCGGTCATTCTTCTTCCTCATCTTTTTCAACATCAAATCTTTGAAATCCATTACGCCAATCTTTAGGTACAAAAAGTGTCATTTAATTGACATACTTAAGATTAATTTTGAAGTTATATTAATTTAACTTGAATAAAATCTAATAGAGAAAAGCTAACATAAGGGCTATAAGAGGAAAGCTATCGGAATAGCCGTTAGAGAAGTATGTATGTTGAAATCAACAATCGATTGATGGCTCCCCTTCCAAATAAAAAGACTAGGGTGGCTCATCTCAAAGTGGACAATTTGTTAATTCACTATTTTGAATCTGTATATCTATCTATCTATCTATCTATCTATCTATCTATCATACTATATAATTAAAAAAAATGAGATTTCACCTAAAAAAAATTTGATCCAAAAAATATCTTTATCTATATTTTCTAATTAACTATTTTTATTAAATTTGACATTGGTAATTAGGTAACTACATATATTGTTTTTTTTTCAGTAATAATTTTTTTTAAAATGTTATTTTTCTTCTTAAATAGTAAAAAAATAATAAATTACTATTTGTACTTCTTAAATAATATATAAAATATACAAAGCATGTGTATATATACTTGGGCCTCGTTTGGTTGGCGGAATCTCCCGGTTGGGAAAGGAAAGTAATTACTTTCCTATGTTTGGACGTCCAAGGAATTGAGGAGGAAAGGAAAGTGATTCCCAATGGAAGGGAAATTAGGGGGGGAAAGTGATTCCATCCATCCAAGGAAGGAATCACTTTCCCACATTGAAGTATTCACTTTCCTTTCCAAATTCCTTGGCATTGCCAAACATCGAAAAGGAAAATCAATAGGAATTAAAGTTTCCCAAAGGAAAGAAAATGACAAGGAATTGATTTCCTTTACCTTCCATTCCGCGAACCAAACGAGGCCTTGGAGGTAAGCCAACACAACAGAAGCATTGGAACAAGTGACTGTAGTGTTGGCAGTAACAGGGGATGTTAAATTCACGAGGAGGCCATGCACGTGGGATGTGAACAAGAGTTTGCCACCAATAGAATTTAGCCATAGCCATAGCCTATAGCCATCGGTAGATGTGACCCCCTTCAATTTCAATTCCTGTTCTCCTTTAACTTTCTTTCTTTTCAAGAGGCAGACAACAGCCAGATCCACAAGAGAATGCAATTGTTGCAGATGACAAACAAACACGATTTATTGCAAGATTGGCGAACACACACCCACACACTTTATTTGAGAACACATGTTTATAATTATATATTTCGTATATCAACATATTTATCACTACATATTTTATATTTGTTAATATATATTTCAAGTAAATTATATACTGATAAATATGTTATAAAAATATCAATATAAAATACACATTTATTATTGTGTTAATATGTTTCTTAGGGTACATGTTAGGCACCTAATAAATTTCGGATTCGGACAACCTTCTCCATAGGACAATTCTAAGATTATTTGGTGTTCTTAGAACCGGTCCAACTCAAATTCAACTTAAATATGTATCTTTTCAATAGGACAATCAAAATTAGCTCTGGCTATAAGGCAACTCTACCTCCTGGATCGGCCTTGACGTTAGAACACATGTTGACAAAACTTCTAAAATTTAATGTATTATTTTCTTCTTTCCTCTGCTTGTCAAATTTACTACTGCCCTAACTAAAATTAAAGGCATCTATACCAACACCGAGATGCCCACAAGTTTCACTACTTCTCCTCTATAGATCCCATCACCATGAGACTCTCTCTCTCTCTCTCTCTCTCTCTCTCTCTCTCTCTTCACAGATCACAGTGTGTATTTATCTGCCTCTAGTTACAATGGCAAACAGTGTATCTGCCTGCTTGCCTGCCTGCCTGCCTGCATATACGAAGTGCTTTCCTTTCTGCAAGAGAGCATGTGATTGTGAGCTAGCTAGCTCAGCTACCTCTGCATCCATGCTAGTCAGTGCCAACACTTCAAGTGGACTGCCTCCACTCTCATGTACCATGCTTCATATATATATATGAGAGAATCTACGTGTCCCTATGTATGTTATAGTTTGTTAAATGCAACATTAACATTAGAGAAAACTAGTGTTCCTAGTGAGAACTCTAAATAGAGGGTTGAGGCCCTGGCAAGACGAGACCAAGAAAGGAGAGTAGATATGTGGTGGACTATGAGAAGTTCGAAATTTTATGCATGCATAGACTTTAATAAATTGTACTGCCGAAAATTGATAAGATTAAGATTTATTATTACTTCTTCTTCAAACATTGTACTGCCGAACATTGATATAAATTATTTATAAATAATAATAATATTTTTTAGATTGAGGTTGCTTTCTAATTAGGGTGGTTAATAATTGGGTTTGTTTTTGCCAAGCTTGCTGATCGAGCTTGAACATAAGGTATTGTTTGGGCAGAGAAAAAAATAGGGGGAAGAAAAATATTGAGAGAAAAAATGGGAGGAAAATTACTATGTGTTTGGGAAGGGGGGGGGGGGGGGGGGGGGGGGGGGGGGGAGAATGAGAGAGAAAATTCATATAGGTCCCACTAAAATTTTTTTCCCCCAAAATTGGAAAGAAAATTGAGAGAGTTGAAAGGATTGTGAAAGAAATTATCCAACTAACTTTCAATAAAGTAAGAATTAATTATGATTTGAACAAATCAATGACTAAATGATAATTATATCTTTATCCATAAACAAACGAAATATTATTTTTTAAAATTTTCTTCCCCTACTTTTTAGTTATCTAAATAAGTGAAGGAAAAATTAATTTTACCTTTATTTGACTCTCCTCCATTTTTTTTTCCTTTGAATTTTCCTTTGAATTTTTTTTCCCCTACTTAAAAAAGTTTTCAAACACATTGTAAGAATAACTTCATTTAGTAAAAGACTCCGAAGTATTTTTTAGCAGATCATTAGTCTTGTATATATGTATACATTCATATGACTAGACTTCCATAATGACATCAGTTTTGTAATGTGCAATTGTTTTGATTCTTTGGACAACACATATAATTATAAACTTTAATTAAGAATTTGACTTTTGTTGTTATTAAATTTTTTTAAATGGTTGCTACATTGGGGGTTCTATTTTCCCTATTTCTATTGTGAAAATTCGTCTTAGAACAAAACGTGTCTTCAACCATGATTTTTATTTTAATTCCGATCCTAGACGGTAATGTAGGATGAAGCCATCTCCGAAATTTCTACGTAGAAACTCTAACAATTAGGATATAGTTTTTTTTTTGAAATAAGACGTCAAGTACATGATAGAAGCTTAACTTCAGATATTTATCTCCATCCCTCTCTAACAATTAGGATATAGTTTTTTTTTGAAATAAGACGTCAAGTACATGATAGAAGCTTAACTTCAGAAATTTATATTGGAGATGGCCTTATAACTTTGACATAAAGATTTTCTTACACTCACATAATAATTTAGCATACGCATGCAAAGTACAAGTTCCTATGGTGGCAGAAGAAAATTACTCTGCAGTATTTATGATGCAGAAATTGAGCGACCTGCTAGCTCAGGGATCATTCATTGGATATGTGATAAATATGTCAAACATAGGCATCATGCTCCCACGTGTGTGCATGCGTGTGTGAGAGAGAGAGAGAGAGAGAGAGAGAGAGAAGAGTCATAGCGAGAGAAAACTATTATCATATATAATTTTGTTTTTTAGTGCGGGCTTAGTTAAATTGTGTGTCTCCTGCACACGAATTTTAGCCACTCGTCATATCATTTCGGACTCTTGGTAACGGATCTTATCCGTACTGACTTTGTTATCATCGTCCCACATGCACACTCCGCGCACTCCGCGTGCTCCAAAGCTTCACGAGACGGCCATGACGTCTTTTGACGTCCGCAACTCAATGTCTTGCTTCGCCCACGACGCTGAAGGTGCCCCCGATGTCTTCACGACGCATACAACAGCCAATGCCACTTAGCCACCTGTTCTATGGGCACGACGTCCTTACGACGTCTTCTCAACGCCCTTATGGCGCTGCACGACAGGCCGCGTTGTCGGCCGTCGTTTATATCCGTGGTAGAATGGTGCAGGTCCTCGACCGCCGCGTGACACCCTATCAGTTGAGCTTTTATGAACATGTGTCCCATTATGCCTCACGCCAGCTCAAATCGTGACTATTTTTTGTCAGTCCTCCGACGTTGCCGGTTCCCTGCACCACGCAGTCCAGGGTCCTCATGAAGCTTCTCTCGCGCTCAACAAACTACCAAATCTATAAACTTCTAGGCATATAATTTATGAGTATTATAAATTTACTACTCTAACGCCAATGTTCTAACGGTTATCATGATTGGAAGGCCATACTAATCAACCATATTCTAACAAACCAGTGTCAGGACATGGTCCCAAAAGTAATAATAATAATTCTAGGTATATTTACACTTTTTTTTTTTTAATACTTAGAAGTACATAACGACGTACTTATTAATTCACTTACGTACATGATCCATCCTTCAAATTTAACTATTACATGCACAAATCAACAGCCGACAATTTTACCTACCTAAAGTTGTTTGTTCCGTTCCATGCATGATCCACACTGAACCCAAACCCTAATCCCGAAGAAGAAGAAGAAGAAATTAGGGCAGGCGGCGGCGGCGGCGGGGGGCCGAGGCTGTAGTAGCCGAGGACGGTGGCGGGCGGGGCCGGGGGGTTGGGCGTCTGCAGGTCGTGCACCTGCCTCTTGAGGAACTTGACGTAGCGTATGGCCTCGTCGAGCATGGAGGCGGTGTCCATCTTGGTGCCCCCGGGGACGAGGCGCTGCAGGATCCTGATCCTCTCGCTTATCCTCTCCCTGCGGCGCCTGGCGGCGATGCTCTGGGGGTCCTCGCTGATGCGGACGTTGCGGCGCTTCGGCTTCTTGATCGTGGACGGGTCGATGTCGACGGGCTGCATGGCCGCGATCTTGTACATCATCTCCTTCATGGCCCCCAGCTGCTGATGCTCCTCCCCCTCTTCGTCCTCCTCCTCGTCGTCTTCTTCGTAGGGGTCTTGGGGATGTTGTGATTAATGTTTGGGTTGAATTGGGGATTGGGAGGGAAGTGGAGGTGCTGTTGGTGGAATTGGTCGACCTGCTGCATCATGTTGTTGTTGTTGTTGTTGGGTCCATATTGGAAGAACTGAAATGGGGTTAGGTGTTGGTGGTGGTCAAGGAGGAGGGGGTTGGCCATGGTCATGACGTCGAGGTCCCAAGAGGAGCTTGAGCTTGTGCTTGCAGTGGTGTTGTTGGTGATATGATCCATAAATAAGTAGTGGGCTTTGTACAATGAGAAGAGAAAACAAAGAAAAGAAAGAAAGGAGGAAAGAGAGTGTGCGTTTGGGAAGAGAGGACAGACTGTGTGTGTTAGGTCTTATGAAACCACATACAAGGAGGGGTGGGGGTGGGGGTGGCACTTTAAATAATCAAAAAGAGACTTAAGGTTATTGTCAATGTCACTGGCTCAGCTGTAACATATGTAGAGAGAGAGAGAGAGAGAGAGAGAGAGAGAGAGAGAGAGAGAGAGACTTAAGAGTCCATCACTGCACCAATGCGATGCTAGGTATTGCTTAGATATTGATCCGGGTCAAATATATAAAATATAATTAGAGTGATGCTACATGTAACTCTAAAATTTTTATTTTTTTATATTATTCTGCCATGTGGCATTTTTTTATTAACTCAAACAAATAGGGGGTGGGGAGGGGGAGTTTGAGGGGAAGACACGATCAAATAGAAGAGGGCCGCGTGGAGAGATAAAATTTTGGAGGTACATAAAATATTTTCCATATGTATATATGCATTCATATCGTTATTAGTAATCACGTTTTATATTTTTTTCCTATTTTACAAAGTTTGGTATTCCTTATGTAATTGTGTGAATTTTTTTTTTTTTTTATCGCTTTGTATAATTTTCTGATATGATTTTATGAATTTCTATTTCATATATTGCAGCAAAAAATAGAAAATATTAACCACTTGTTACAGATAATTGTGATGTGTCCAAATAATAACCTTTTTTGTGCACGACACTAAGTTCTATAGATGTGTAGACATCCATACATGATTGCAAGAACACACACACACACACACGAAAATAAAAATAAAAAAATTTATACACACATTTCAAGTAGTATTCTATGAACTAAGGCCATTTCCAATGGGGTTTATATATCTCATATTTATATGGTACCAATTTTTTTTTAGAAAAAATGATCTCAACAATGGTTTCTATTCTAATTTTCATTCTAAGTGGCGCTGATGTACGGTGGAGAATTTCTACAACTGCATCTTATCTTGTATTGGCACGTAATAATTAGAATGATTTATACATGAGCTGAATCGAGATGATAATATGTTGGATATCCTTGGTGCTCGGCTGACGGGTGTGCTAGGTTGTTCAGTCAGCGGAAATGAGTTAAGGTCAAGGGCGGATCCAGAAATTATAAGTGGGATGGGCTACCAAAAATTGGGGAGGGGGAGGGGGGGGGGGGGGGGGGGGGGGGGGGGGGTCAAAAAAAAATTATATGATGAAAAAAAGTAAAATAAAAAATTTGGGGTGGGCTCCAGCCCACCCCATGCAACACCTAGATCTGCCCCTGGTTAAGGTGAAGATTGTTTTATTGTAGCTCGTTTCCGGTTGAACTCTCAAAAAGAGAGGGGTGTGACTAAAAGTTGATAATTTTGTCCCATATCGAATAGGAAGTGGAATCATAAGGTATAGATAATCCAATATACCTCATGGACCAACTCCGATACGGTCTATAATCCATATTATGAGATTTGAAACTCTACTAATTAACAGCGTATGAATGAACTTGAGTCTTTCAGATAAAGTTTCAAGACGATAAAATTTTTAAGAAACTTCACATAAGATAGCACGTCAAAGATAAAGTTTGAATTGTGCATGCATATATGTATATGAACTAATATGTATATATAATACCATAATCAAATTATGGATACGTGACAACGATACATATAACGAACGATAAATCGACACCATAACGAACGTACGGAACGGCCGGAAGTAGTGTGTAAATACAGAAGAGAGCGACGACCCATGAGTGGGGCCAATGGAGGGTTTGATTATACTTGGATTTGGGTATGGTGCGAGCAATAAAATAAGGGAGGGAGAGTGAGCTAGTTGTGGTGGTAGGGAAGGATAGGGAAGGGAAGGCACCAACCACCAAATGATCAAGGAAGGTAGGGGTACACAGCTGTTCTCCTCGTGAAGGATCTTGCAGGCTTTTGCACATCCCTAGACCTCTCTCTCTCTCTCTCTCTCTCTCTCTCTCTCTCTCTCTTCAACTTCTTACTCTTTTTTCTTTCCTAGATGACGAATGAGAGAGAGAGAGAGAGAGAGAGAGAGAGAGAGCATTCAATTCAATTCGTAGGGGTGGCCCTTTGCTTATTAAGCACCCCCCTCGCTCCAAAAGGGATCCTCCTAGGGGGGAACCCCTTGGATGCAATGTTATGACTTTCCCATTCCTTTTCCACAAATCAAGTCAAGTGCATGCTTGCTTTCTTTGTTTGTTTGTTTACTGGCTGGCTTCCAAGCATATATATTAGGGTTTGCTTTGCTCTTTGCTCTTCACTCCTAAAGACTAATTATCTCACGTTGAGAATGATTATGTAACTGTGACAATATAAATGTACTAACATTTGCGTAAAAAGTGTTGGATTAATTAATAGCTTATGTAAGGGGAAAAAAAAAGATTGCTAACCATTTGACTGTTACGTTGTCTGCGGGTCTGTATTCAATTAATTCTTTATATAGGAACCATAATTAGTATTTTTTGTGTGCATTTTTTATGGTCGATGTTTGCGTAATCTCTTAACAAAAATGTCCAACTAACTCTAAGAACATAAATAGTATGGAGCTCAAAATACATCTTGAGGCCCAAATTTGTAATAAAATAAAATAGAATGGGTTGAATTTGTATTAGAATAGTAAACGAATAAAACTTGAGGTCTGAATGAGATCAACGGATATAGATTCACCTGTCATCTTTCTTTCTTAAAAATAATAAGAAAATTAGAATATAGACATTCAGACTCCTAATTGAGCCTTATTTTTTCTACAAAACGAGTTCTACGCACATTGTGAATGTAGAAATTCTGAGGTCAGACTATAACTCTTGTGGCTTGAACGAAACTATCATGAGATTGAAACTCTAATTGAGTCTTACTATTCTACAAAAATGAACTCTTATATTTTGAATATAGAATGTAGAAATTGAGACAAGCCTTACTATTGATGCTCCTACATGTATCTCTGAATCCCAACCGTTATAACGTAGGTTTATTTGTAGCCACCAAACGAAACATGCATGTCCTAAAATGTGCACACATGTATATGCACCATCTTTTATGTATTACATAGTTGGAGTCTAGGAAACAACTTATATTATGGACTATTAGCAATTATAACAAGATCTCATCATATGAGGACTTCATTAAAAAAATTGTGAATTACCTACAAATGAATACAATATTCAGGAATGATTGCACCGATCCCACATGACAAGAAGACAGAAGCGAACAATATTATATGTGTAGACTAATTGTTTGTGATATGTTAAAATTGTAATATCTTCTGTCACAAAGGTTAAGAAAACTAAAATAATTAACTGACTCCAACTGACGTAGCGCATCACTTCTTGTTGTGATATGTTTATTACTATTTGCATCCGTAGTAATTCCAGGATTTATATTTCATACTTGTTGGTGATATATTTGTTAAGACCTACTTCGATTGGACCAAATACCAATCTCTAGCTCACAATTAAACATTTACATTTGTTTTGAGTTCGCGACTATTATAAATGATTAATAATGGAATTATCACATGGATCAGGAGTTTCTTAATGTCTTAGCATTTATCAATAACATAGTCAACAGAAGAACGTTTTGTAGTACAGTAGAATATCAACAATAGGATACAAACATATATATATATGCAGAAGAAAGCAAACATGAATTATTGATATGTTCAGAATCTTAATATTAAGGAGAAAAAAAAAACAATGCAGAATCCATGATCAAAACAAATAATGCTCAACATAGTAACTTAATGCATCAAAATAGACCCGAATTAATTAACACCCAACTACAACAAATCATGTGTTAGGTATAGAAAGGATTTGATACAACAAAATGATAGTAATTTCTCATATTTCAAGTATGTTTGACACAAATAACTTTGGCATTGACAACTCTGGTATATCGTCCGGTTAGAGTACCAAAATAACCAATTCATCAATATACTAGTCTAAGTAGCCTTAATATCAAGAAATCAAAATAAATTTCTTCACATTAGTTATTTACAACCCCTCTTTGAAAGTTTTCTTAAATTGGTAGTGTGTTATAACTTGATGGTGCATCATACAATGCCTTCCATGGCTTCTTGGTTTCTTGCCAAGTCATATCTTAAAAAAACCCTAGAGGAATTGTAGTGTTAATTACGCCATATCGATCAATTTTCCCCTCATGGTCACGAACAAAATAAATATATCTTCGACAAAGCTCTCTTATACTTGTAAATAGAGGTATTCTACGAAGTTAAAAGAGGTTGATGGGCAATGTTAGAAGGTTTTCTAGTTGTTTATACCAAGTTGGTAACTTCCAAATTTGGTGAAACCTTGAAGTTCTAAATGAGTATCCATCAATTGATCTTAAGATCCTAGAGTGAGAAAAGTACTATTGTGCAAGAGATTTTAGAAATTTCTTTACTCGTGATAGAAATAATAATCTAGTAAAGAAGAATCTAGAATAATTACAAAGCTGGCTATCATAGAGAAACATGTGAGCTCTAGGTCTTTAGTTCATGGTTGGTTTCTATGTAGGTAAGGTCCTCATCCTTGAGGCAATAAAAACAAGTGTGTGCGTCTCTTGAAACGGTGTTTAAAGACCTCTGAGCAAGATTGAGTACATTGTGATAGCAATTCCATGTATTTTGAAAGTTGCATTAAGCCTTAATGCCATCCTTGAAGCTTTGTTTCAATAAAAATCATTGTGATATCTCATTTAAAGTCATTTCTCCTCTTTTATCCACTATATGTTCATTAAAATTGATCAGCTATAGCCTAGAAATTCGAATATATATGCTATTCCATGAAGTTGTAGATTGAATACAAACACCTCTGAATTTAACTGTGCCCGTCCCAAATCATGAACAATAAGCAATTTGGTTACTTTATTAGATTTGGACAGAACTTTGTGATCGATCGATAATATAGACATCGACCTTCTAAAAATTTCTTTGATGTTTTCGTAGTCTGAATTGATCTTTTTACAAAACGACACGTAAAACAATTCAATTGACGACACAATTATTAATTTGACGACAAAGAGGGAATAACGTGCGTAAAATTGATCATAATTGTCAAATTGATGACGATGGATCGAGGTGTCACCATTGAAAATATTTACGCTTTTTTGCAGACCTTACTAGTACTCTATGATTGTGTCTCATAGTGTTCATCATCATGACAGAATCTTTGAAAATACTAACTGTTTGAGGATTTGGGTAAGGTTTGATATGATCAAGTGATGGTCCTTGCAAGAAAGAACATGAGCTAAGAGAAGAAAAAGTGATATCACCATGTGAAGTATCACACAAGGATAGGTAGAAGCTTCATTTTCAGGGAAATGATGGTTCTGGGTCATCTCTTTTGCTTAAGGTCCAATAAAAAGTTTCGGGCTACAAGGGTTTCGCCAGTGAAACACTTTGCACAAAGACATGCTTTACTGAGTAGGAAATGATGATACTTTTCCAATGAGTACCTAGCTAATTAATGGTTTGCAATAATGGAAAACAATGAATAATTAGGTTGGTGTTCAAATCGATCACGAACTAATTACTAGGTTGAACCGACCTAGTTATCCATACAGCATCTGCACCTTCTACTTAAAAAGGGTTAAATTACAGAAAAAGAGGGGAAAACATGAAGGTTTTGGTTTATGAAAGTCAAGTTTGAAGTTCAAGTTAAATTTTAACTTGCAAAGAAGAAGTGTAAAGTTCTTTGTATTTACCAAATTTGAGATCCACTGATTTACTAAACTTATCTTCGTAACATTATCGATAATGGAGCAAGGTTCGACAAATTAACCATACACCTAATAAATACAAAATTATATAGCATCAGTACAAGTTCACTCAACTAGGTATACTGAGAATTTAAGTTGGTTGGTATATATATAATATGGAGTGTCATGGCCAGGTATTGCAGGTATATGTTAAGTGTAACGAAATTACTAGTGGTCAATGAAGGGGTTTGAGAATCACAACCAATGTTCAATTTTGCTATGTTTTGTGATATTTATGTCGATGTCTCTCCCTGTAGATCTCTCTCTAGCATGTTAAGGCTTCGGGACACTCATTCGTGATTGCACATAGACAAAGGGATCATCATGCGCGCAGTGGTTGCATTCAAAAGAAAATTAGAACTAGGGAGAAAGCTTCTTGAATGCCTATAGCATATCTTTTGATATGCAGAAGAATAAGGTTCTGCTAGTATCTATATATATTGAAGAAGTTTCTGAAAAGTACTAGAACTGCTACAGCATTCGATGATGTAGTGAAGGATTCAAGAAACTAACACACGTTTGTATGATGTAGGGAGAGAGATCAGAAGTAATAGGGAATAAGCAATAATCCAAAAGGAGTAAGAAAGTGGGGGAGAAGATGAAACCAGTATGGGCTGACTTGCCAAATTCAGAAGCCTTTATAGACTAAGACAAGATATGGTCCCTACTCTCTTTCACTCATTTTTTTTTATCTTTGAGAAAAGCTATAGCTTTAGCCCACTTTATAACATGTAGTTGAAAGTTACAACAACAACAACAACAACAGTCTTTATCCTAATTTTTTAAAATCGTCTGTTTGAATCATTTTCTTCTATTTACCTTTACTAACGACCATTTTTTTCGTGTAATAGCTATATACATATAGTAAGATATTATAACATTTGGGTTCTTCTAAGAGTGGTCACACTCCATGTAAGATATAAGAGATTTGGATTCTTCTCTACAAACTTGGTGGAGGAGATAACTTGTTAAAGGTCATGCTTTTGCACCAAAACTTTAAAGTTATGGTATATGGTGTCCATTGGTAAATCTCTAGGGCTTCTTTGATTTAGTAGAATGACCGGTTCAAGCTTCCACATATACACCTTCTGTTGTATTCCTTTTGCTTTTCTTCTTGAATAATCTGTAAACAAAATAAAGAAAATTAAAATATTACCGGCCTCCGGGGAAGTCGCGTACGTAGTACTGCCCTAAGAGTTAATTCGGATCTATGCGCGACTTTGTCCGAATGCTCCTAGTGGTAAAACTTCCGTTCTACCGGTATCTCCTCGTCGCACACAACGGAGAGAGCGACCCTTGACTTAGCTCTTCCCAGAGCAAGAACGAAGAACAGAAGAGGTTCGGAAAGACGAGATTTCACATCGGATTTTCAGTGTGTTGAGAGAAGAAAGAACGATTCATTTTATAGGCATTCTCCAACGGACAGAAGAGTTACTGGCAATTAATCATTCAATAAAACACAATTAAAACGGACGTTACAAAGTAAAAAACAAATGTAAAACATGTGGTTCATTGAACCTGGACAGAAATTATTGTATTTAAACGTTTCAAATTTAATAGATTACAAACGGTCAGAAAATAAAGGAGGAGCAAAAGATTTTTAGGGTCTCAGCCCGAACTCGAAAGGAAATCCAATTGACATTCGGCGTCCGCAGATGCAAGCATGTACCCGCATCCGTTACGCGTGCCGAACCGGACGGCGGCGGTGCGCGCGTGTGGCCAATAGGGCTCACACATAATAATTCATTGAAGCATAAAGGAAACAAAGCATTATATGTACAATCCATTCTCCCACTCCAATCGATTTGAGACTATTCTTTGAGGACTTAGCTTTTGCTCAATTCAATGTGTGTGTGGACATACACAGTAATTCAAAGCCAACACCTTCAATATACATGATAGGTTTTATCCAGGCCGCATCATATGGCCAGGGCCGGCCCACGGGGTTTGGTTGTCCTATCCAAAGCTAGTTTTTGTTATCCCTTAACCATTACTATGGGCCGATTCTGGAGGATCACCTGTGATTCCGACCTCTTGTGGGTAATGTTGAGCCTGCAAGTTGTCCCAAGCCCAAAGTCTTGTATGTTTTACCTCTGGGACCACCTTGCATGTAGCTCAAGCTCCTCCAACTATTGTTGGAGTTCCAGGGGAGTTCTATTATGGAAAAAGAGCTGAACGCGCAAAAATATCTTATTAAGCCTATAATTCCATGAGAGAGTGAGATAGATTAAGTAGTGGAGTATTTCTCTAAGTCTAAGATAGATGATTACGGTGTTGAAATTGGAAGAATAGTGCAATGAATCTATGTTTGAAAGCAAGACCTTCAAATATAATTAAGCTTCCCACTTGGTTAAAACCTTTCCTCATAGACGAAGGACATGCCCGAAGGGAAATCTCAACCTCAGTCTCCCTTGTGCATGAAAGAGGAGATGCGAAGTGGACGTGAAAACTAGGAAGAGGAGAGAAAAGGGGGGGGGGGGGGGGGGGGGGGGGGGGGGGGGGGATGGTATGAGGAAAGGTAAAAAGGTGGGAGATCTCATGATTGATGGTTTTAGTTAATGTTTTAAAAACTGGAACGATGATCCAACCGAATTTTTTTGCTATACATCGGACCGGAATTCAAATAGGTTTGATTTGGTTTAGTTCAAATAGGTAAGATATCTATATTTACTTTTTGGTTTGTTTTGGTTCTTAATACGTTGGTTTGGTTTAATTTTACAGTTATAAGGTTTATCAAAACTAAACCAAGAATCAAATGGTCCAAATTTTACATAATAATTTATTTTTAAATGTTAAAAATCAATTTTTGCCGGTTCAATTGTGAACCAGTTCGACCGGTTTTACCGGTGTAACTTCGTTTTTGAAAGAAAAAAATCCGAGAGGTCTTTCTAAAAGACCCAATTTTAGCAACCAGACCTTTTTTTCATAAATCGGTTGGACCCGGTCCAACCGTCGGTTCAGTCTGGTTCTTACAACCTTGGTTTTAGTAGTTTGCTTTTCTGATAACTACAAGCACACAACTCCGGCCTGAGCTCATGGGGGCCCAGAACGAACTTTCAAATAATGTCTCCATACATAATGTAAAAAATGTTATTAAAATTTTTATAAAAAAAGGCTGGCCCTGGTTTTAGTAGTTTTCTTTTCTGATAGCTGCAAGCACACAGCGCCGGCCCTGAGCTCATGGAGGCCCAGAACGAACTTTCAAAATAAGGCCTCCATACATAATGTAAAAAATGTTATTAAATTTTTATTTAAATATAGGCTACAACCAAGGATTGAACATAAGACTTTTAGTATAAGGGGTCTTAAATATTAACCACTACACCACAATAACATCATGTCAAATAGGGCCCTTATTTCTACTTTCAAATACTAAATTATTAACGTATTTATTTTAAAAGTATTTTTGGGGGGCCTTCATAATCTATGGGTCCGGACGGTTGTCCTGGACCAGGGCTGCCCCTGCAAGCACATGATGAGACAAATGCATCCAAGAGGGAGGATACAAACAGGGCCGGCCCAGAGAGTTGGGTTGCCCTAGTCGGAGCTATATTTGGTTGCCCCTTGTCATACTCATAAAGAAGATATCAAAAAATTGACATGTTCTAGTGACATCATGGATATCAGATTCCGAGTTCCTCCCTTTGAGCTACTCGAGTCATTTCTAATAGAAACTCAAAATATGGGTCTCGTGTGCTAGTTCAACTAACAAAGAGGAGTTGGGGTGGACCGCATAGGCTTTATTAGCGGAGAGGTGGGGACTTAGGGGTGGGGTAGAGAAGGGGGGTTGCCCTCACCAGGGGGGTTGCCCAAGCCCGTTGGCTTGTCCGGCTTACCCCAGGGCTGGCCCTGGATACAAATGCATCCAAGAGGGAGGATACATAGTTTTTCTACTGATCTTTCATTTTCATTTTGTAATAGGTATATGATGAGGTGAGGGGGTAATAACTTGCTTAAATATAAACATACTTGTAAAAATATTATTAAAAAATTACGACACATACGAATATTGACATCGTCAAATAGGTACACCATTGCAACATACAATACGCCATATGGGAAGCATGCAATTTATGAAGCTGATCTCTGCGTGTACTTAATTCCCTGAAAATTTTAAAAAAAATTCAAATGAGTTCGATTGACTTTATTATTGATATTCGCAGAACAACTTCTCTTCCACCACTACCATCTTCTTCTCCCATCTCGTCCATCACGACTAGGTATATTGAAAATGTTTCAGCATTTATTATGCATAGAGCTTCAGTTTGAGTATTATTTTAAAATAAAATTTCTTTATAAAATTTTAGTTTATTTTAAAATAAAATAAAATATTTAATACAATTATATATTTAAAAAGTGAGGGGGAAAAATAGTTTTATCCATAATAGAATAATACATACTCCTTTGCATGTGAAGGTGGGTCCCATCTTGAATATAAAATCTGAAGTTTGAACCAATGGGTGATTATGGATACTTGGATTTGGGTGAAAAAATAAAACTAAGTTGAGGACGGTGGGAAGAAAATATGGCCCTTCCCTCTTTGTTCGAATTTGGGATAGAATTAAAGAGGAATAATAAATATCAATTGGAAGAAGGATATAAATAAAAATAAAAGGATAAAAAAGATATTATTATTGGTACTTTTAAAATGTTATCTTGTGCTCTTCTTTAATTTTCTATCATTAAACTTTAATTTTTTTACGTGTATTAACATTATTAGCACTCCTAAATTGTGATCATGTACTCCTCTTAATTTTCTATCAATCAAATTTTAAATCTACTCCTACATTAAATTTGACACTAATTTGTGTATATGTAGAGGGAAGAGTGCAGGACATGATGATATTTTAGGAGTGTAAATAACAACATCCTTAAAAAAAAAAGTAAATACTAAATATTGGATTAGGGTCAAAGTTTTGTAAGACTACGTCGGACCGGGCCATGTTTTCATCCGTATCATTTTGGTTCCAACCAGAACCAGGTTCGACTTTCTGAAGGGCCTAAGGTTTTGTAAGACTAGGAACGAGCCGGGCCATGTTTCGGCCCTATCGTGGTTGAGGTCCGATCATTTTTGTTCCATTCGGGGCCGGCCCATTATTCTCACGATAGTTATTTTAAGGATTTTTTGACTTTCATCCCACTTATTAATATGACTTTGTACTTACATCCCACTTTTTATTTTTTTTAGACTCACATCCCACTTTTCGTCACTAAAAGTATTTTTCGTGACAAAACAAATACTTTTTGTGACAAAATAAATATTTTTTGTGACGAAAAGTGGGATGTAAGTCTAAAAAAATTAAAAAAAGGGATGTAAGTACAAATTCATATTAACAAGTGGGATGAAAGTCAAAAAATCCCTTATTTTAATCTCACTGTAGTCTCCCGCCACGAAACCTCTCTCCTCGCTCCGTTCCGATTCCCAAAAGTCTAATTCCCAAATGTTCGTCTTCTTTCTTCCCCACCCCTACTGGCAAAGGAGCGAAATTTTGCCTAAATAGCCACCGTAGGATGAGGGGAGGAACGGTCCAGATCAACTGGCACGACAACCATGCCGTCCTAACCCTAGATTTCCACCTCCTCCTCCACCGGGATTATAGGTACCGGCGGCACCGATCACAAGATCAAGGTTTAAAAATTTCGTAAATGTTACTTAATATTCGTTGTTGTATATTTTAAAGTTTGGATCTTCATTAGTTTCTCTCTTTGTAATCGATGTTATGGACTGCTAATTGGTCTCCCATTTTTAGATAATGTAACGTAATCTGTGCCGTTACTTGAGCTTTTGTTCGTGAAATCTGTAACTAAAAGTTTGGATTTGACAGGTTGTAGCAAATGGGGTTTTCTTGCTGCAATCCAGGTTATTAACAATGATTATATGGATTTTGATAGGATCCCAAATGTGATCGATCTGGAACTGGAAATTATATGGAATAGTTTGACATTTCTAGAGTAAATTGCAGTAAATTGATAGGATGCCTTTTTTGATTGTCTTGCTAGTCTTGCCTTATGATCAATTTTAGGACGAAGACGTCTTGGCCTATACTTGGCAACGCAACGACAGGGTCGTGCGATACTCTATTCGTGACTTCCATATATTCGAGGCAGTGCCTCGCCGAGGAGCAACTTATGCAAACTCGGCCGTGCCAGGACTTTCAATTCTTTCATGTGCCTCTAGACCATTTCCGTGCCAACGACGTCAAGGGACGACTCGTGCTGGTCGTGCCAATAAACTTGAACGTGCCTTAAGATCGAGGCCATGCCTCGCATATCAACAAGACCTTACGGCCCTTCCAGACTTAACTCGAGACAATGACGTCACATTTATGCCGAAGCACGTGTCCTTGCTATAGCCAAATCTTAGGCTCCAGAATGGTGTTGCGACCATGCACACCCTAACCCGCACTGATTCAATCTAGCACTTGCTACTTATATGCCTTGTTAACCCAACTCGTAACGTGCTAGTACTCGACGCAATCCAAAGGCTTACACGCGGATATCCGCTCTTGCCGACATATCTATATGAGTGGTTACTAGCAATGTCAAGCTATCCTGGATTTTTGCATACGGTGACCATTCGCATGGCGATCTACGAGCTTCCACCGAATGACCCGCAACCTATATTGTAGCGTTTCACTTCAATCGAGTCGTACGTCGATGAAGGCCGTACAATATCTGCAATTCCTCCTAGGCCGACACGAACCCGGCGCCCCGGGATCGCTCGAGGAATTTTGCCCTTGCGCGCAAGTTGTCCAATGACCATGCAAGACTCAACTCGATCTATCAAGTCCTTCCTTAACCATGACCATGCTTTCCATTTTTCTATCGAGACTCCCAAGTAGCGGGACCGATCTCGTGTGATTCTTTATCGCGGCTTATCGAGACTCCCAAGTAGCGGGACCGATCTCGTGAACGAGGCTTATCGAGACTCTCAAGTAGCGGGACCGATCTCGTGAACGAGACTTGTCGAGACTCCTAAGTAGCGGGACCGATCTCGGCGACAACCAGCCGCGTGGACTTCTTTGTCTGTGGCATGCTTTTCACTAAACCGACCGTGGCTCGTGCCTTAGACAGACCTTGTTCTCTAGGCGACGCTATCGCTCAAGTCATATACTTTATATGACGAGCCTTGTTCTCGTGGGACTAAGTGACTTGGCAACCGCAGGAAACATGTGACAGTGCTTGCTATGACTTTGATAGTCCAACAAAACTCTTGTCTAACTTATTCGGGCAACGACTTGGCGAGCAAAGGCTACGCCAAGCTTCGCATCGAGGGAACGTGCCGTGCACGCGTTCGACTTGAACAACCAAGTTCTTTAGGTGCTTAGACTTAAGCCACAAGCCGTGCAACACGACTTAAACCACGGGACGGACGAAGGCTATTCCAAGCCTTGAACGACGGGACCGTGCATGCTTTATCAAGCATTCACGCGGGCGACGCCTATGACTTAGGCTAGTTCGAGCGTTGTGGCAACTTAGCAACTTAGGCCAACTTCCTTCTCCCAAGCCACGGGACGAAGGACCGAGTGTCATTTTGAAAGCACGCTAAGCAGTCTTCTAAGCAGACCGTGGGACCGTTTTTCCATGTTCTAACACATTCCGACCCGTCGGAATTATTCCCTTAGCTATGTGGATGCGTCTCTTTTATTATCAAGCCTAACTTGTGCAAGTTGAAAACATGCGAGTTATTATGTGAAGGCTAAGACGAGGCAAGTTCATCGAAACTATCCCACCTGAGCGAGGAGTCGCCTCGACCGAGCGAGTCTTCGAGCAGTCGTTGCAAGGCTAAGTTTGAACGCCGTCGGAGTTTCGATTCCTCCGATTGACTGAGCGGGACGGGGTACTACAGGCTATTATATGTTGAGTTGGCTAGTAAGGTTTTGTTATGCACTGATACTAGGCTAATGCAGTGTTTCCTGAACTACACTGATACTGGCACCATCACGCCACTGCTACATGCCCTGGAAATTCAATAGGAACCTATTAACTCCACCCTTAGATTGACCTTGTCGCAAGGTCAAAATAGGGATAGATCTTTATGAAGTCTTCATAAGATATCCACTGCTCTTCACTGGCTACTACACTCTGTTCGGTGTCAGAATTTGATCCTTGGATCCCACACCATAACATGGAAACTGGTACTATCAACTGCTTCTACATCAACTGAACATTTGGGTTTGTCATCTTTGATCAAACTTGAGTGGTCATCCCTCCTGTGATCTTCTGTTTTTCGACTATAATTCCCATAAGCTCTGGCATCTCTTTCATTCAATCTCCCTTCTTTTGCCTCTGGGAAGACCAATGTGGTGGCACTTGTCTCAAGTTCAGCCTTCAGTAAAGCCACTTCTTCAGTTGCTGCTATTGAATTTTGTGACACATCACATGTTTGCCAAACAATGTCAGATCTTTCATAATATTAACATAGTAGACTGGTGAACTTTCCCAACGGACACCAAGCCAAAGACTTCAAATATGATGGACAAGTGCTGTTCTGACCTCTTAGAGTAATGAACATCAAAATATAACTCATTTTCTGCTTTCCATTGATCCAACAAGGAATCAAATTTACCTGGAAACTTACTTGCATTAATAGGACCTTTACCAGTAAGGTTGCCATTATAGTAGCTCTACTCATTTCTTCCCCTATTATATCCTTCATTCTGATAAGGCTCGAGATTTGCAACAAGTACATCATTATCACAAACTTCATTGAAATCTGACAAATTCGTTGTCCTTACAGTTTCTTTGACACCGGGATCCCATATCAAAGTAGGTGTGAGACGAGGAAGCAGATCCTTAATAGGAGGGGTCATTTTGGTCATACCGATGACATTAACTATTGCTTTCAGAGCTTCCAGAATAGAACCCAAGACCTTAGTAGATTCTGCCTTATCATATGGCTTTTTGATAATGACCATGAGTTTCCTCTTAAACTCATTTGACTCACAGAGTCAAGAGACCTCATGTTTATCTTCATCTTCATGTACAGTTAAATCAATTATCTGAGAAGTTGTGTACTGTACAAGTCCTTGTTCCTCAGGCACCAAGCTATCGTTGGAAGTTTGTGCTTCTATATCTTGTTCATATGTGATGGTAACAAAAATCATATTCTAAAACCATAGAACCATTGTTGAACTTTATGTGACTCAGAAACTTCATGTAGTCATCATCCACTGACGGAGTTTCAGATTGGTTGCGCACTTGCGCGGAATAGGAGACAACTCCATAATTTTAGATAACCCATCTTGTTCTTCATACTTTACTCGTACAGACAAACCACGGTCACCATTTACCATCTGAAACACATTGACTTTCCATCTGCCTTCAGATGTTCTAGAAAGACTTTGTAAATGGAATCAATAGGTCCATCATCATGCTTTCTTTGATCACAAAGTTAGAGCCAAAAAAGCTAGACGACTCAAAGGTTTGTAACCTTTGTTTTTTTAATTGATCGATTCTCAAGTAATCCAATAAACTTTTGATTTTCCTTACAGCATCCATTGACTAAGATCCATCTATTTCATGATGAAACATAACCATCCTTCTTCCGGAGATTACAAAGGTCACCTGATGGATCCTTTCTACTAGCACCAACCAGTATATACATCGATTAGTTTGAAAGTACTACTTATACCATCTTTTTATCTAATATTTTCATAATTTATATTACTCAAATGTTTTCTGGGCATATACTCCTTTTGCTTGCATTGCCAACCCCATTCCATTGGGAGAAGGCTTGGATGATGATGATGATGATTATGACTCCTTTTGCCAGAAGTTTCCTTATTTTATTTGGCTTAAATGTTGGTAAGCATAATAGGAGTAAGGTTAAGTTCGCATTTCAGGTGTCTGTTTCTGATTACTTTATTAGTTTTAAGAACTAATAACAGCAGAAAACCCATCAAAGGATTACTACATACTGCATGATTGTCTGAACAGTAATATTAATTAGAAGATATTTCATTCCATGAACTCAATTCTAGCACCGACACAAGGACTTGGACTGTTGGACATGACCTATTATTACTAACTTTATAGGCCCAAAAATTGTAATTGTGACAAGGGTACCTTGTTTTGCCTGCCATTCCAGGTACAACAATGTTCTGCCTTCCAGGTGGCATTTCCAGAAACTGTAAATGGGAGCAATTCATTATTTTTTCTTTTACTCTCTTACCGAGTCCCGTGAAGATTTTCTTTTTTAGGGACGATCTACTACTACATCATACACCCCTATCTATCGTTGAATGGCTCATGCCCTTTTTTTTTTTTTTTTTCCTTTTTCTTTTTTGCATTTGAATTATCTTAATTTCATTCCTATTTCTCCTTCCTAGTCATTATGGCTCTCTTCCATTTCTTTTGGTTTTATAGAATGTTCCCTAAAGTTAACATTTATGATTTGTATCTTTAGGTATGATTTTTCAACTGAACATAATCCTTACAGGCCATGCTGAGTAGAGATGAAATGAGACTTGCTATAAAGTTCCGGCAGAATGATAAAGGAAATCCTTAGGTTCATTACTGTAGCATTTGTTGGCCGAACCGTAATGAGTTTTGTTAGTTGTGGTATAATCTCTCAAATTTAGTAGATGAGCAAGGTGTAACATCAATATGATTGTATACATGTATGCCAACTCAAAAAGATTTTTGGGTAAGTTTGCAATTTGCGGCTGCTACACTATGGTCTGCTTTTATCAATAACTAATAAATATATTCTGCTCAAAACCACCTTCATCTTTTAATTTCTTTTTTTCTAAAAATCTGCAGTTTCTTCAAATTTCCTTGTCGAGAGATTTTTGCTATGGCAAACTTGAACTCTCTGTATGTGTTTGATACAGTAAGGGTTGCCCCTATAGCCATATTTGTTGTGCTTTATGCAGCTATTACGGACTTTGCATGGTGGGTATCCTCTCAATATGCTCCATTTTGTTGGTGGTTATCTCCATATTTCACATCCTAATTTATACATTTTTTTTTTAATCTTAGGGGGTGTTTGGTTGGCTTTTAAATTGAATTCTTCCAACATTTGTCTTTGTATTGGTGTTTTATTCATTAATGATGTCACCTTGAAGGCACATACAACTTTATATATATATATATATATATATATATATATATATATATATATATATATATATATATATATTACAAAGATAAAACTTTTGAAGCATATTTTTCTTCTATGCAGTGTTTGTGCAAAAGAAAATACTGCTTTCTTTACGCTTTGCTATACAGCCAGTTGCATTTATGTTAACAATTAAGTTAATTTGAGCTCTGGAATCATGTGCGGGGACACACGATTTAACTGAGCCAACACGTGTTTGAAAGATATAAAAAAAATTAAAAAAAAAAAAAAATTGAGCTCTGGGCTTTAGCCTTTCCTGCAGCTAGTTCCTTCAAACTTCCTTGTAGAGAGATTTTTGTTGTGGCAACCTTGAACTCTTTGTATGTGTATGAATACAGTAAGGGTTGCCCCTGTAGCCGTATTTGCTGTGCTTTATGCAGCTGTTATGGACTTTGCATGGTGGGTATCCTCTTAATATGCTCCATTTTGTTGGTGGTTATCTCCATATTTCGCATCCTAATTAATACTCTCTTTTTTTTATCTTAGGGGGTGTTTGGTTGGCTTAAATTGAATTCTTCCAACATTTGTTGCAAGATTTTCATCAATTCCGATGTTAGTATTTTATTTGATGTGAATGGTAGAACTAGTGTAACTAATCCTCCAACTACCGCAACATTTCTTGTGTCCAAAATGATGGCAAAATCTCTTATGGCAACATTTATTACATGGTTAAATCATTTCCAATGCTCCTCTTTCCAATCGATGCATAAACACAACCCAAAAAAATGGTTTTCCGAAAACCGCAACATATGTCGCAACCATGTATACCAATTGCAAACAATGTATTCGTAATCCTACAACATCATTTATATCCAATAACAATGAATTTGCAACACTTGCAGCAACAGATAGTACATACAACATATGTTGTATGGTGATTCCATTTACTAATTAAGTCTTTGAAGGAACCAGGTGTGAAACATCTCACCGATGTCTGCATATCCCTTTCTGAGGTTTGACCAAGCCTTTGTTAATTAATTTCTACTTTTTGCTCTCGTAATGCTCATGTACCTGTTTTTGTTCTTGTGATTGTTTGTTTCAGAAGCAAAGAAAACTGCAGACAGTAAAATGCTTCTCCGACGAATTTGAAACCCGAGGTGAAAGTATGGAAATCGACATAGTAAGTAGAAGCTCCCAAAACCAACGGAAAATTAGACACTGAAGCTACTGTAACGAAGCTGGCATCGCCTGCATCAGCCCAGACAAGTAAATCCAACAATACCAAGTAGAAAGCGTATTGTGTTTGGATCTCTGCCATCGATGTTTTTTGAGTAGCGAGCTCTCAAGGAAGCTAAAGCTCGAGGTAGTGAATTTCTTCTCCTCGCATAAAACTGGAATCTATAAGTATTATGCTTAGAGAGAAATTATTCAGCGGGACGGACGGACGGGCTCAGCACGTGACAGACTTTGGTGAATGTTGAGCATGCCCAATAGTATAATAACACATGATAATAAAACTATTTTGATATTACTGTATGTCACCACTGTCATCCGGCGAACCTGTTCCATTGAATAATTTATTGTCTTTTTGGTCTTGTTTTGCACAAGTTTGGTCTTCCGGTTTTGCTATAGTTTTCCATTATAACACCAGAAATCACGGCTTGAGTCCCATGAAAAAGTAGACAATAATTCAGAGAGGTCCAAGCCTCTCCATTGACTTTTTGAGCAGCAATCAGGACCCTTGTTAGCAATCATCCGAATAAAGTTCGTTTTATAAGCAAAAAAAATTGTATCTTTCATAAACGTATAATACATGCGCACTTTTGATAGATTCGAATCAGTACATAAAATTTAAGTATACTAAGTTTTAAATGTATTCTGTATAAATTATTAAAAAATTTGACAAAAAAGGACATAGTGGGAACATGTTTAAATCAAGAGTTATTTGTATTTACCCCCCAATTGCTAATCCTATTTCTACTTCCCTCCCAATTTTATTTTAATTAGTGTTATCCCCCCAATCTTTGAGTAAAGTGCAAATAAACCCTACTTAGATTTGTGTTTTTGCATTTGAAGACCCCTTGTTTAAAAAAAATTCACATTTTAATTTTTGCTTAGTTTGCACACATGTCATTAACAGGCATTAAAATACGTCTAAAAATACGATTTTACCCCTCCCCCTACTCTCTCCTCCCTCTCTCTCCGATGGTGGGGACTTGTCAAGCGGGGCCGACTAGAGGAGAGGGGAGGGTGGCCGGCCAGCGGAGGGAGGAGGGGACATGTCGAGCTAGGGTTGAGCATTCGGTTAATTCGGTTCAAAACGAACCAAAAATCGAATAAGCAAAATCAAAACCGAACCGAATTGGCCCATAACCAAATCAAACCGAAATAAATTAAATTGGTTCGATTTTTGTTTATTCGATTTATTTGCACTTTTTTGTTAATATATATAGTACTTAAATATACCTAAATTTATTTAGTATATATCTGTTTTTTAGTTTATATATATACATATATATATATATATATATATATATATATATATATATATAAAAACTAAATTTTCTTATTCTGTTTTGGACCGAAACCGAAACCCAAAATCGAAACTGAAACCGAATAAGAAAATTTAGTATTTTCAAAACCGAAATCGAACCGAATCTTTTTTTAACCGAACCGAATCTCTTATTCGGTTCTGTTCGATTTTTTCTTATTCGGCCCCCCCTCGACCGCCCCTCCTCCGTCTGCTAGCCGGCCCCTTCGACCCGTCCCCCACCTCCCTCCGCTAGCCAGCCCTCCCAACCCCCTCCTCCCTCCGCTGGCCGACCCCCCTCCGCTGGTCGGCCATGCTCGACCTAAGGGTGAGCATTATTCGGTTTGGACCGAAAATCGAACCGAAGCGAATAAGAGATTCGACTCGGTTTTAAAAAGTTCTTATTCTGTTTCGGTTTTGAAAATACTAAATTTTCTTGTTCTGTTTCGGTCTTAGATTTCGGTTTCGGTCCAAACCAAAAACGGAATAAGAAAATTTAGTTACTATATATATATATATATATATATATATATATATATATATATATATATATATATATATATATATATAAAAGTACTATATATATTAACAAAAAAGTGCAAATGATTTGTAAATCGAACCGATTTAATTCGGTTCCGTTTGATTCGGTTATGGGCCAATTCGGTTCGGTTTCGGTTTTGCTTATTCGATTTTCGGTTCAATTCGGTTTTCGGTTCGATTTGAACCGAATTAACCACCCCTAGCTCGACCCGCCCCCTCCTCCCTCCGCTGGCCGGCCACCCTTCCCTCTCCTCTGGTCGGCCCCGCTTGACAAACTCCGACCACCAGAGAGAGAGAGAGAGGGGGGGGAGTGGAGGGAGGGATAAAATCGTATTTTTAGACGTATTTTAACGTCTGTTAATGGCATGGTTGCAAACTGTGCAAAAATTAAAATATGGAATCTTTTTTTTAAACAAGGGGTCTTCAAATACAAAAACGCAAATTTTAGGAGGGTTTATTTGCACTTTATCCAAAGATTGGGGGGTAACACTAATTAAAATAAAATTAGGGGGGAAGTAGAAATAAGATTAGCAATTGGGGGGATAAATACAAATAACTCTTAAATCAAATTTGACAACATATTTAAGTAAGAATGTGAAGTTTCTAACTTCAATATTTTGCCGTCCAGAAAATTTTCTGTTTATCGAATTGCTAAAAAGATCATGACAGGACCATACAGAAAAAATGAAAAAGTTCCTTAAATCAAAAAGAGTGAAACCAACCCTACTCTTTTAGGAGTTTTATAGTCTCCCAAGCGAAGGAAGGACCACACTACAATATATTCAAGAAAGGAGAGAGATTATGTCCAGCGCAACAGCGCACAACCTCTTCAAAGCGTCCTCCCTCCGCGCCAGCTCCGCCGGGTACGCCGCCGCGGCCTGCCCCTTGCTCCGCTGGAAGAGCACGCGGCACACGTCCGGGTACTCCGCCGCGGAGCTCGCGTGGACGCTGGCGTAGTCGTAGTTCCCCTGCGCCAGCGCGTCCCGCGACGACCCGAGGGCCTCCGCGGCGCGCGCGTACTTGTCGGCGCACGCGGCGAGGAGCGAGGCAAGGGAGGGGCTCCTTGCGGCCTTCGACAGGGACGAGGCGAAGGAGGAGGTGTTGGTGGCGTTGGCGATGCCGAGGTCGATGGCGATGCCGGTGAGGGCCGTGGCGTCGGCCGCGGTGGAGGCTCGTGGGGAGGAGGAGAGGGAGGCGACGCAGAAGTCGTAGCAGGTGGTGGCGTTGCATGTTTGGATCAGGAGGTTGGAGGTTTCGAGTGGGAGGGAGAAGGAGAGGAAGGGAAGGAGGAAGAAGAAGAAGACGGTGAAGAAAGAAATTGGAGCCATGGGAGAGGAGAGGTGCTTTGGTTTGGTCTTTAAGATGTGGTGTTTGCCAATTGTGAAGTGATATTTTTGTGGCTATACATATATATATAGCATTGTGTGTGTAACGCGCGGAAGCTCAATTAATTATAATAACGTTACCTATAATCATGATATTTAAGACCTAATTTTAATAGAAAATGAACTACTTTTAGTTGAAAATTAGTTTGGTGAGTCTTAGTCTCATAGTTTGACATTGGAGTTTACTTGTTTCAAACTCCCTCTGTTAATTGTTAGGTCTACAACCACTACTTGACTATTGTTTTTTTTTTTTTTCTTTCAGTATGTTCCATGTGAGACTTCCCTGTCCTAATTGAATATTACTTGAGCCTCACATGTTCATGATTCTAAGTTGTTCATTATTCTAAGTTTCACAATAATAAATTTTAAATACATTAAATAAAAACAAAAGAATTTTTGGAAAAATAAATTCTGTAGAAATATTTTACTAATCTAATTAGCGGAATTCATGCAATATCTGTGTTCGGGTCATCGGGTGTAAATGTTAGGACATTGGTGAAAAATGACCCAAACTAGAATTAAAAAACTTGGCGTTCCTAAAGTTAGGATCAATAAATCATGCACAATAGGATTAATAAATCATGTATATACTTATTTTTTTATTTATTTCTAAATTTTCTAATGTTTCCTAATTTGCATGAATTAATTTAATTTTCCTAATGTTTCCTAATATTTTAATTTATTTCCTAATATTTCCTAATGTGCATGAATTAATTTTCTAATGTCTCCTAAAGTTTCATAAACTTTAATTTATTTTCTAAATTTTCTAATGTTTCTAATATTTCCTAATATGCATGAATTAATTTTCTATTGTTTCCTTATGTTTACTAATGTTCCCTAATCGTTTAAATAAGTCATGCATTTACCACCAAACCCAATATTACATAAATTCCGCATGTGAGATTGGCGGAATGTTTATTTATATTTTAATTTTTTTGAAAATTTGTCTTTTATTTATTTAAAATTTATTATGGTGTAACAAATTTTCTGCTTGTAGTCTTTTTCGAATTTGGGCCTACTTAAACTATTATTCATGTTATCACTCCATTATGTTGAGTGGACAATGAGTGCAAATTAAAGCCGGGAAGAACAGTATGAGAATTAGAGCTGTCAAGACGGGCCGGCGGGGCGGGCCTGTCCGTAACCCATCATAACCCACTATTTGGCGGGGTGGGACGGGCCGACCCACCATTTTGGCGGGCTGAAAAAATTCTAACCCAGCCCAACCCACCGGCGGACCGCGGGCTAGGCGGGCTGGCCCGCTTAATTTTTTAAATTTTTTTAATTATTGTTTAGTTTCTTAAAAGGAAGAAAAATTATATATATAATATTTTCTACTCACTCTCATATGCATCAAATTACAAGTAAAATACAAGAAATATTATAATAGTAGATATTTCTTTAAAACACCTTCATTCATGTAAATAAATGACCAAATTTAATATTTTATACGTCATTATTTGCATTAAATGAGAATTTTTATCATTTATAATACATATCTCATATATGTGGTAAATAAAAAAATTAAAAATTTTATAAAAAAATAGATGGCGGGCCAATCCACTTGGCCCGCGGGCTAGCCCACCGCGGGACGGGCTACTAGTGGGCCAGTCCACCTAGGCCCGCCTGTCTGGCAGGCTCCTAAATGCTCGGCCCAACCCAACTTTTTGATGGGCGGGGCGGGCCGACCCAACGGGCTTAGTCCATTTTGACAGCTCTAATGAGAATGATCCATTGAGACTCAATTGTCCAAAAATCTTTATTTAACTTATTTTTCCTTTTACTCTAGTTGTTCATCTCTATTAGTGCCGGCGGTTGGTTTCTCCGAGATCGCTAACAATTTAAATTACATAATAAAATAATTATTTAATTATAATTAAATAATTATTAGATGATTAATTAATGAAATAGTTTTTTTTTCGATGTCCGACTTAACGTACTGGACTTTATGCACATTGCGTTGCATACTATTTGGACCACTGCCCGCAATTTTCACACACACACACAACCGCCTCCTCCGCAGTTCGATCCGAAGACCGTCCGCCTAGCCAAGGAAGTTATACCTCTTCTCATTGACCACAAGAGCCAATTGAGTTCAGTAATTAACGAAATAGTTAGTAATATTTATTATTAAGCCTATAATATTATTTAATATAATATAATTACTTAAGAGTTAATTAATTATAATTGCTTGTTATTTAGATAATTAATTAATAAAATAATTGGTCTATTAATAATTTAGCTACTAATATTATTTAATATATTTATAATTACTTAATAAAATAGTTTTTTAAATATAATTATTCAAGTATTTAGATAATTAATTATTAAAATAGTTTATGATATTAACTATTGAGCTACTAATTTTATTTAATACATTATAGTTACTTAATAAAATATTTGGTGATATTAATTATCAAAATTTAAACTAAAAATAGTATTAAAATTTTAGTTAAATAATTGATTAATTTTTGTTATTACTATAAAAAAAATTTATCTTTTTTATATTTAACATCCCAATATGAAGTTGATATGACCACGTTCAAGATGAAAAATATTATATATTAAATATTAAAAATTAGTTTCAGAAAACAAAAATAGCATAAATTTTAAAGGTAATTCTAAAGGAACTCAAAATTTTACTTGGGACTAGTCCTATTTTTTTTTAAATATTTACAAGTTTGTCACTTCCATTTCTTACTTGAGCCTAGTCCAATTTCTTTCAGGAGTGTTAACTAAGTTGGCAATTCTATATATAAACAGAGTTTAGATGGAACGCTCAACAAAATTGACAGTCCTACGTCCTTGTCCCTGCGGGAGTCCGCTCCCGCGGTACATGGAAGTTGGACAGTCCAAAATAAAATTGAGGCTATCATGAAGTAAATTTTGAAGTGTCTTTAAAATTTATTATTTTAAAAACATATACATTTGAGAGCGGCAAAAAATTTATATATATATATATATATATATATATATATTTGACTTGAATAGGGAAGTTTGTCGATTTCATAGTCTTGTGTATAATTGAGATGGCAGCTCGTGAACTCAAGGTTAGGCAGCGAGTCAAGATGCAGCCAAAGAACACTGGATGGATGGATGGATGGATGGATGGTGGAGGTGGGGATGTTTTTGTTGGTATTCTTCTTCTTCTTCACCTCTCCTCTGTTTGATTGTCACGTGAATGGGCCCCGATATTATCAGCTCTTGTGAGAGAGGAGGGAGGACAAGAGGGGAAGGGAAGGCAAGATGATTGAGATGTTGATAACAGTAGCTATGATGAAGATGAGTCCTAGCTACCTAGCTAGGTGGGTCGGACTCAACTCGACCCATTAACTCAGACACAGACTTGACACGTTGAACCAACAGGTTAAACCGTGTGTGTGTGTGTGTGTTGGTCTTACATATGAGTAGTAAATACACGTGTTTTGCACGTATAATAAAAATATTATTCAATTATAGTCAAATATTTCTTCTAATTCATGTGGTTAAGATTTAAAGTATTTTTTTTATTTGGTTGAGTTCGATTTTTCATATTGACAAATTTAAACTTTTTTTAACAATTTTTTACACAATTTTTTTAAAAAATAAAATAGACCATGATATAATTACGGCTTAAACGGCTCAAAAGTGAGCCGTTTTGAAGTCTCATTAGTGGAAGATGGACGTTAAACCATTTTATGGCCGACTCCCTTATATATGATGGACGTTAAACTATTTTATGAACAACTCCGAGGGAAATAGATTTTATTTCATCAAATTCGACCTCACTAAAGATCTGGACAAAGTCCTAGAGGGAGGACCGATGATGCTTAATGGGAGGCCGGTTGTCTTGCGAAAGTGGAACTCGTCTATGAACTTTCAGAGATAAGCTCACATCATTTCCACTTTGGGCTAGATTTTCATGGTTGTCTAATTTGGCTAGTTTGGTTGGCACTGCATTTCAACAAAAGAACGAGAACTGACATGGAGATGCAAGGTAACAAAGCTATGGTGTTATATGGCACAAGCTTTAAGGGGATGGATTTCGCAGAAGAACAAAGTCAAACAGCCACAAATAGAGTGAAGGTTGTAGATGCTGGCAAACTTGGCCATAGAAATTGGACAATACCGGTCCTGACCCATGGCAGGCTGGACGACGGTCCAAGGTCCAAAGATTAAAGGGACACCAATATGTATGTATGTATCTAATCAGAATGTACTATGGACAATTATTAACTCAAAATAGCTGTGAACTTGTGATGTGGTGATTATTATGTTAGTCTTACACGCTAGAGCTCTTTAATTCAATTCTTGGTGGCAACATTTTTTTTTTTGTTATATTTACTTCTTCTTTTAGATTTTGTTAGGATTTTATTCCAGAAGTTCGTCTTGAACTTCCATGACCTCATGGCCGTCTTGAAATTGGATGAAAGGGAGCCTTAAGTCCGAGATACGAAGAAAGTGAATAGGTGAAAGAGAAACCATTAAAGAGACATCTTTAACCAAGGTAGCATATGCGAAATCGACATGAGGGGTGAGGGCCTCACTGTGCAAAATCTGGATCCAAAAAATGAATGTTGCACAAGTAAGCCCTAACTTTACCAGAAAAATCAAAATATGACGAGTACAAAATGAGGGTCAATCAACGTCCTCCGAGGGAGAGCCCCAAAGCAAATATGGTGTACACCACCGATTTTGATGTCTATCGTCACTTGGAATGTTCGTGCGAAATCAAGAATTATGTGAAGAAATTCAAGTGTACCTATGACATTATGTTGATTTACGTCAGATTTGGGTTTGCATGAAAAACCACGTGATTTATATTGTGATGCGGACTTGCTTAATTGGGTTGGATTGGATTGGATTATTTTCCAGATGAAGCCCACTTGTATGGTTATGTCCGTTAAGAAGATCTCACATCACATCGGATCATATTTTTGGAAAAATCTTGCGGTATTTGTATTATTGGGATCAAGGAGTTGAGATCCTCACTCACCTTTTTTGACTTGACTTTTGTTGTAATTGTGTCCATATACATTGAATCATATCTTGAAAATTGAATGTTATATAAGAGTCCCTCCTCTGTTCTTTTTTACGGTGCGTTTGATTGCAAGGTGGAAAATAGGAGAAAAAAAAATATTTTACGGAATTATTTTCCTCAGAATTTTTTTTATGAAATTTTAAAATTTTCTTATGGAAAATTGAACTTGGGTGGTTGATTGTCATTATTTTTCACGAAAAATTGTTATTTTTCTATAGAAAATAATATTTTATTATGGGTTGGACAAGTTTTATTTTCAACCATTTTGAAGAAAATATGGAAAATCATAATTTTTTGAAAAATAACTCAATAAAAATATAAGTTATCAAACACTATAATTGATGAAAATTTTGTGATGAAAATATTTTTCGTGAAAAAATATCCGATCAAACACAACATTATTGTTTGATTTTCATTGGATGTCTTTCATTGTTTGCTTTTAGTTGGATGCTTTTTATTATTTGTCTTTCATTGGTTGCTTCATCCAATTCAATTGAGAGAGAGAGAGAGAGAGAGAGAGAGAGAGAGAGAACGGTGTACGAAAAGTGAGGAAGTTAAGACGAGACTTTGTTTATGTTAGAAAAGAGAGAACAATTCTTTTCAAGAAAATTTATATTTGCTTAAAAAATACTATTACAACTTGGCATTAAAGTATGTAATCATAAAAGAATTCTAACACGAAAGAAATTTCTAGCGGTTCCTCATCTCCTCCAGAGCTAACGAAGAGTCGTGCGTTCACGCATGAAGCGAGGAGCTCTGGCAGCCATGGCTACAACATACATATTTGCTGATGGCAACGCCGTTGCTTGCGCCTCCTTTGAGTACTGTAGAAGAGATTCCAATTGTATGTTTTGTTTGTAGGAAGTTCACATTTTAGTCCCACATCGGCTGAGAAGAGAGAAGGGAGTGGTAGCGGAGCTTATAAAAGAAGCGCTGATGGGTTTAGGGAAAACATGATCCTTCAGGCAGTAAACGGGATATGATGAGAGGTATCAACTCGCTTTGCGAGAGGGGTGGCCGCCTAAAGCCTGTTACGACAAGTGGGCCACTCCAATTTTTTTACCATCTGATCCCAAATTAATAATCTAACCCCTCTCCCAAAGCAAAAATTAAATTGTTTTTATCATGTAGAAAAACTAGGTACACGGGTCGGGTTCGGGTCCAAATTTTTGGATTCGTTAATTGGGATTCGTTAATTGGCAGGACATGGTGGGACGGAACCAAAATGGGTTCGAAATAGGTTCGAACTGGGCCGAATTGGACGGATCCAAAAATGTTGGACGGATCCAAAAATGTTCGAAATGGGTCCTAACCGGGCTGACCTGCATGTTCGAACGAATCTCAAAAAAGTTCAAAAAAAATAAAAATTATAGAATAGTAAATAATTACAAATGTTCTATTATCTATAAAAATAAAACAAATCTTATGTCTTTAGAATTTATTTATCGTAAAAATTTTAAAATTGATAAAAAATACATATTCTTATAAACGAGTCGGTCCGGGATTCCGTTAGGACCCTGTCCTGTTAGTGTCACACGACCCACGATCCACCTCGGTCCGTCCTATTTAAATTTTAAATTAGAAAACCGGTTCGTCCCATTTAAATTTTAAATTAGAAAAATCCATCCAAGTAAAAACAATATGGATGACTTTTATGTACTCCTTGGGAATTTGTGTTTAAACATGGGAGATTGTAGGTTTGTGAAAATTAACATGAGCTACGTATATGTATGAAATTTTAACCAGATAACCCACCCCATATAGGGGTGGAGGGACTATTAAAAACTACTAAAAAATATGAGACAAACAATACAAGAATATTGCACAATAATAAATGTGAAGAGGATATTTTCTGCTATGAATTTCATGAAGATTTTATTATGCAATTGGAAGATGAATGGATGAACAATAATATAGTTACACACACACACACAGAGAGAGAGAGAGAGAGAGAGAGAGAGAGAGAGAGAGAGAGAGAGAGAGAGAGAGAGAGAGTAAAAATGACGTTAGTAGCATTCCAAATAAGGAGTTGTTGAGGACAATTATCATAGTAGACGAGTATAGATGAATTTTCCCTCCAGTCTCATTCTCGCCTCATCTGAAACATTCATTCATTCAGTCCCTCCGGCCCCTTCTGGTGTCGAATTAGCTATAGCTACTTTGTTGTTGATTACCAATTTAGCTATTTTCGAGATAATTTGCTTGTGACGTATGGGTTGTCATTTTGTTCTGTTAATGTGTTTTGGTGAATCTAGAAAAAAAAAAAAAAAAAAAGGGCCTGGTCGGCTCAAAAATATTCCAAAATTGATATAATATATTCTTTTTTGCTTTATAAACACTCTAAATTGATAAATTTTTAAAGTATTTATTATTTTAATTTATTTATATTCTCACAAAAATATATAATTATAACTGTTAATATATATATCCCATTTTTTCTTTTTTTTTTAAATCTCTTCCACTTCCACCTATTCTAAACGGACTCGATGGTAATTCTCGCGCTTGATACCGTTTTGATGTAATTTTATTAATTTACTCAACCGCTCGTTAATGAATTACTAAGTATGAGTTGGACTGGTTTAAAAGTCATCACTTAAAACTATCCAAACTCGGACTCCTACCGCGTTTGAGACCGTTTTGATGTATTTTTATTCAACCACTCGTTAATGAATTACCAAGCATGAGTCGGATTGTTTTAAAAGTCGTCACTTAAAACCATCCAAACTCGAACCCCTACCGCGCGCTCGAGTCCGTTTTGATAAAAATTTATTAATTTTACTCAACCGTTCGTTAATGAATTACCAAGCATGAGTTGGATTGGTTATAAAGTCGTCACTTAAAACCATCCAAACTCGAAACTTTACCGCTAATAATCAGTACTCTACAAACACCCCATTGCTCTTGCCAAACAGGCCCTTAGATTTTATCATGTAAATTTTATTTTCCAACTTCATATATATCAAAATATAATTAAATTAACTAATATGTAAATTACACATCTCCTCACTAAATCTACAGTTGTTATATTGTTAAAATCTATTAATTTAACAAATAATCAATAATTAATAATCAATAATATTAATACTTATTAATTTACTATTTAATTAATAAGATTTTTTTATACAGTATATTTTATTTAATTTCTTGTTTTACGAACTAATAATTGTATGCATTTGTTTAGCCAAGTAAAATTTATTTGTTTTTTTTCCAAATAGATGGTACATTGTTCAATATAATATTTTTTTCTCAATATATATATATATATATATATATATATATATATATATATATATATATATATATATATATATATATATATATGTTAGTCCCGGGGTTTGATCAAAGATGGTAAAACAGATACAACAAAGATCTACGATGATACAAATACCAAATAACCCGATTACAATATGGAGGAGGAAAATAGAGAAGAGAAGATCTCTCGTTCTTCCTTGCAAACGTGTTGCAATTGGGACAGAACGAGTTACAAAAATCTAGAGAGAGATGAGAAGAAGAACAATGCTGGGGTATCAAAACACCGTTGCTCAAAGCAAGATTCGCCCCACACGATCTGCTTCCAGGAACCAGCAAGTTTGAAGAACTTGTGGAACGCTCGAAGTCACCTCTGTTCTGACTCCTTGGATGGACTTGCAATGGCGGCAGCAGCTCTCTCTCTCTCTTTCTCCTTTTCTGACTTCTATTTTTCGTAGTAACCATAAAGGAGGCCAGAAGAGAGTATTTATAGAGAGAGGGTGGAAACCCTAGCCGCCTCTTCAGTTATGGAAAGATTGAATCAAATCCCAAAAAGATAGCAACGAGATTAATTCAAATCCCACAAAGATAGGAACGAAATTAATTCGAATCCCACAAAGATAGGATCTGAATTAATCGCATTGATTCAGCCTTTCCATAACTGACTTGTAATCTGCACAGTCAGCGGAGCCCTCCATGCGGCAGCAGCAGCAGCAGCCTGGCCGCATGGACCACATGAGCCGCATGAGCCGCATGGCCGCATGGGCCGCATGGACCGCATGGACCGCATGAACTGCATGGGCCGCATGAGCCCATGAGCCGCATGGCCGCATGGCCGCATGAGCCGCATGGACCGCATATGAGCCGCATGTCGCATAATACCGCATGGCCGCATATGAGCCGCATAAAGACCGCATGACTGCTGACGTGCTAAGTGCAAAGTGCGCCAACAAAATGCCACATTACGTCTCATGAGCCCATGAGCCCGAGTCCGAGTCCGAGTCCGAGTCCGAGTCGCTAAGCCCCTATGGGGCTTAGCTCCAAATGGAATTAATCCAAGAGAATGACAAAAGCATTAATGCTTAATCCTTGGAGCCTTATTCTTACCTCCTAGTAAAATCACCCACATGGTTCCCTCCTTAGGGTCACCACCCCATGTGCATCTCTCAACAACACACCCAAGTATATATGTTGAGATAACTCATGGTGCATTTCCGATGTGGGACTAAAATTTACAAGGCATGTTGAGAGCAAGCTCTCTCCATGTAAAGAAAGCACCAACAATCCCCCACATATCACAACAAATATATGTGTCCAGGGTTGAGCGTTCCCCACAGTAACTGTCCATTTTGTATTAGGATAGATGTCGCTGACGACTTGAATCTTCCCGTATGGGTTAAATAACAATGTCATACAAGAATGGACTACGCCTTGAATTCTGTACCATAATTGTAATTCTTCCCACTCACAAAGTGTAGTTACGTGTGCTTCTGGCTGCACATTAAAGGCCCTGTGCCAGCCTGGTTTCAGTGTATAATTTTGGGCGTCTACAAGTTTACCCTCAAGAGACGGCCTGATATCTCTTTCCATACACTATAGGTGAGTTCTTTATTAAAGAGATATGGCAGGAAGCCTTGCGCTTCCTTGCGGTGCTACGCCGCTATGACATGGCCTGAAGCCGAGGCATTACCCCTACCTGGGAACCTCATCGTAGTATCATACTACTGTAGCATGAGGTCTCAGCCTCTTTGTAGTGCCAATCTACTCAGCATGAAGCCTAAGGCTTCCTTGCGGTGTTACGCCGCAACGACATGGCTTGCAAGGCCGAGGCTTTACCCCTACCTAGGTACCTCATCGTGGTGTCGTGCCACTGTAACATGGGGCCATCCTCCCCTTTGTAGTGCTGTCTACAACTCTTTAATTACGTCATACAGCATTAGGCTACCTGCCTATTTGCGGTGCTACGCCGCTATGACTTGGCTTGCAAAGCCGAGGCATTACCCCAGACCTGGGAACCTCATGGTGGAGTCACCCCACTGTAGCATGGAGTTTCACTCCTTGTAGTGCTGTTCTACCGTGCTTCCTGTAAAGTACACCAGGCATTCACTCTGCCTGAGAACTCATTAAGGCGTTTAAGTCAACCTTCCACAGGATCTGTTTTTTCCGCAGAAAATACATAGTAGACAACAGTGGTTATGGGTCCGTATCCCTTCCATATTCCAGAGAACAAGTACCCACTGTTACCTGATAGTTTCCCAGTCAGTGAACCTCCTTTGAACCAAAAGTTAGATGCCTAGTAGATTTCTCTTTGAACTAATAGCATAAAACTTTATGGTAGGATTACAAAGACACACTATCAGAATGCCTTCAAGCCCATTTTACAAGCTGTGTCATCGACCAACTGGCGCTTGAGGCCCTTTGTGAATGGATCTGCCAGGTTCTCCTGACTCCGAACATCAATCACAGCAATTACACCTCTTTTGATAAGATCGTGTACTGCCCTGTGCTTCAACCGCACAGTCCTCTTCTTTCCGTTGAAGAGGTCATTTGATGCCACCGCCGCAGTCGCCTGGTTGTCACAGTATATCGGTATCGCCGGTATCTGAGCCCCAACCACTGGAAGATCATACATGAGCTCCCGAAGCCATTCTGCTTCATCTGCTGCAGTTTCAAGTGCATAGAATTCAGATTCCATGGAGGAACGAGAGAGTATAGTCTGCTTCTTCGACTTCCACGATATAGCAGCTCCACCTAAGGAAAAGACATATCCACCTGTGGATCTCTCGCTTTCCACCTCTGAACACCAGCTAGCATCACTGAAGCCTTCCACTACTGTCGGATACCCGTTGTAGTGCAGTGCATATGTCTGAGTCTTCTTGAGATATCTCATCACCCGCTTCACAGCTTTCCAGTGCTCAACCCCTGGGTTGCTTGTGAACCGACTCAGCATCCCCACGACGAAAGCTATATCAGGCCTTGTGGCAGTGGTAGCGTACATCAAACTTTCGATAACGCTAGAATACTCCAGCTGCCTGACGCTTTCCCTCGAGTTTGGCTTCAGCTTCTGATCACACCTGTATGGCGTATCGATCCCTGGAAGATCCTTATACCCATAGCGTGTGAGCATCTTCTCAATGTAGTGAGATTGAGACAGCGCTACTCCAGTGTCTGTCTGGATGATCTTTATGCCCAAGATGACATCTGCATCCCCCAAGTCCTTCATACTTAACTTGGTTGAGAGGAACTTCTTTGTCTCTGTGACACAGCCTATATCCGTGCCTAGGATTAGCATGTCATCCACGTACAGACAAACGATGACTCCTCTTCCATCAGCGAACTTTGTGTAAGCATATTTGTCCGTCTCGCTGACTCTGTAGCCGTTTGACCTAATAACTTTGTCAAACTTCTCATGCCACATTTTGGGAGCTTGCTTCAAACCATACAATAATTTCACCAACTTGCAGACTTTGTCTTCAAGACCTTTGACGACAAATCCATCTGGCTGTTGCATGTAAATCTCTTCGGTCAGCTCCCCATTTAGGAATGCGGTCTTTACATGTCAAGCCCCAGAACTAGAATACTGGAGAACAGGGGCAGGCATAGCCAGCTATGTATATGAAATGGAATCCATCTCGCTATACGGTCACGGCTGTCTAGATACATGAGGGTTTAACTACAAGCCATCAGTCTCTTATGGTCATAAACAAGCCTAGTGTCTCAATCACAAGCAAGTAAGTAAAAGTTACAAGATGTATGATCATTAAATATACAATAGTAAGGCGTCCCAAACATTACATATTCAGCTGATCATGAAGCTAGTCGTTACAAAATGTCAGGACTAGCAAGAGTTTAGTCATACATGATCAACCCTAGGATCTGTCAATCATGTTACAGCCCGTAGGCAGACAGTAAGTAAGTGCAATCGAGCTAAACAGGTGCTCGTCGGCTAAACGCCTCAAAGAATATTTTTACAATAGAATGGGAGAGCTAAAAATAACCCACTCGTTGCCCTGGTTACGCCTGGTGTTCACCATCGGACTGGAAAAGCGGTAGATCCTCTGGAACTGCTCCAAAATCTGGCCATACAAAACCAGCTGGGTCAGATCCCAGAAAGAGCAAGTGCCACAAAGGAAGCTTCACTTAGAAACTAAAACCAGCAATCAGCACAAGCGTATAAATAAAGTAAGAACTGGAAATAAAGAAAATACATCAGGGTGGTATACGACGAGATAACCATGGAACTATTCAGATAACCAGGTTACAACCCGTAAACCAAACAAGGACCGGGGTTGTAACCCTTCGTCTGAACAGAACTTGGAATTCTCACCATTTATCGGCAAGATAATATAAGAAAATCAGGACATGTAACAGGATCAAGACAAGACTAGACTGGTTAGACTCCATCCAATCATTTCACGGCCAAGCAAGAATTACGACTTGATACTTTAACTAACTAGGGTTGTCACAAGCCTAATTACTAACAAGATGCAGCGAGATTATTCCACATCCACAAGCCCTGCAGACCATCCAGGTTACCCGGATTAAAAGATTTAGAGTTGAATTCAGGTGGGTACATCGTCCAGGAAACGAATGTACCCTTAGGTAGCTTGAAGGGTGCAACACATGACAGTGTGCTGGAAATGTGCCCTACTCGACGGCAGGCTACAGATCCCAAGGCGTGCCCAGGTAACGGGATTGCCTGTAGCTGGGAGATCTCTTTATGACTAGTGTATTAATATAGTTGTTAGCCTTAGTCCATTTCAATAGGTACTCCTGACCGTGGTACTCAGGAGTCCCCTCCTAGACATAATGCAAGACAGGACTGGATTATTTGTACAAGCACAATCACCCACGGTGTCATGTTATTTATACGGGTCATGTCATGTCAGGTAGCCGTCGCAACAGCTTATCAAGATAAATCATGTCAGGTGTACTTGTTAGGAGTGCGCCATGACGGGCCACTATCATGTCATGTTAGGTTACTAGTCACAGCATGTCATGTACAATTGTCATTCCAAACATATTAAGTAAAATCAAGTTCATGACAAAAGGCGTAAGGATATAAAATGGGCGTAAAATATCTAATAAAATATCAATAGACAGGGATATAGGAGAGTCATACGATTAAGGCATATGCGGCCAAGAAGTGATATCATGCGGCTGGGGAGGGAGTCGGGTTCAATCGGCTCAGGGTCTAAAGCTCATGCGGCTCACGGGGTAGGGGCACATGCGGCTAGCGGGGAACGGGTGCGCATGCGACTGAAGGGGCAGGAACCTATGCGGCTGGGAGTGGGACTAGCTCCCATGCGGCAAGCGGAAAAGGGAGGTTTCATGCGGCTAGGATGAATTGGACTCATGCGGCCGAAAAAGGCAAGACACATGCGGTCAGCGGGAAGGGTACTCATGCGGCTAGCGGGGACGAGGGCGCATGCGGCTCCAAGATGTTGGGCCTCATGCGGCCAGAGGAAGAGTGGGCTTCATGCGGCTGGGAGGAAGCAAGTTCATGCGGCTAGGGAATGACGGGCGCATATGCGGCTCAATTAGGAGAGAAGTCCATACGGCCAGGAAAGGGATCCAGTCCTATGCGGCTGAGTCACTTGCCGCATGAAGTATCATGCGGCCAAGTCAAGCCTATGCGGCCAGAACTGTCGTATGAAGGCTCATGCGGCTCGGAATCACTTGCCGCATGAAGTGTCATGCGGTCAAGTCTAGCACTGTTCTTCTTCTCCAAGCTTCCGAGAAGAAGAACGCCAAGAATCCAAGCTTCCGAGCTCCATAAAACCTTCATCCGGAATCCAAATCCGAACTTTCATAGGTCAAAATGGGGCAGAATGAAATGCTCTACAATATGGAACCATCAAAACTTAAAAATAACAAGATTAAGTAGATCAAAATCCAAGAAATCCGAAAATAAAATAAACTTAGATCTACAAGAATCTAGCCATGGAATTGAGAAATGCCAAGTACTAAAGTGAGTTAAAATGCTGTAAGGAAGAGAATGAAGCAATAAAATTTAAGTTTCTCCATGAAGTAAGATGCACTTGCCTAGACCTCTCTCTCCCTCTCTCTGGTAGGTAAGGAAGTAATGGCGGAGAAGATGATAAATGAAGAGAGAGAAAGAAGAAAGGATTAATAAATGGTAGTGGTGGTGGTAGGTAGGGGGTTCACCCCTTGGTTCATGATGAACCAATAGCAATCCCAAACCGAACCAAGCCAACCCGAACCAAGAATAACCAAGCCAGGAAGGAAGAGCTAAGCAAGAAAATCATGCAATACAAGATAAAATACGTACACGTATTTCCAATAATACGTAATACGAACATAGGCATTATATTACATCCATCTGATGTATCACCAACTTATATATAGCTGCTAGAGCGATTAACATTCTGATGGTGGTCATCCGAGCTACTGGAGCGTACGTGTCAAAGTAGTCTATCCCCTGTTTCTGAGAAAATCCCTTGGCTACCAGCCTGGCCTTGAACTTGTCAATAGTTCCATCTGCCTTCATCATCTTCTTAAAGATCCATTTACATCCGATGGGCTTTTCTCTTTCAGGTAGATCTACCAACACCCGTGTGTTATTGGAGGTGATAGAGTCAAACTCGTCATTCACTGCCTCCTTCTAGAAGATAGCATCTCTGGTCTTCATCGCCTCATCATAGGTAAGCGGATCTGCTTCCACATGATAGGTGACAAAGTCATTTTCGAAGTCTTTCGGTCTCCTCGCTCGCTTAGCTGACGACTCTGCGAGTTCTGGTACAAGAGTTGTTTCATCAACAACAGCTTATTCTTGGACTACTGGCCCATATGAGATTTCAGTCTCATTTGCACCTACATCATTTTCCGGAATGTCCGAAAGAATAATGTTTTTGTCTTTAGCAAACTTGTCTTCAAAGTATTCAGCATTGCGAGATTCGATGATATGATTTGACTCAATATCAAGAAATCTCCTAGCATCACTCTTCTCGGCATACCACAAGAAGATCGCCTTTGTAGTCCTTGTCCCTAGCTTCTGAATCTTCAGATCTGGGAGCTTCACATACGCCAGACACCCCCACACTCGAATGACATTCAAGTTTGGTCTGACTTTAAACCAGAGTTCATGTGGAGTTACGTTCGAAGTTGTATATGGCACTCTATTTAGAATAAAAGTGGCCGTTAATGCAGCTTCTTCCAGTAGCATTTTGGAAGACCTGCAGTAAGCAGCATTGAATTCATCATTTCTGTTAATGTTCGGTTCTTCCTCTCTGCTACTCCGTTGGATTGAGGAGAATATGGAGCAGTAGTCTCGCATATGATTCCATGTTCTTTACAGAATGATACGAAGTCATGAGACCTGTACTCCCCACCTCGATCACTTCTCAACCTCTTGAGTTGTTGTCCAGTCTGCCGTTCAGCTTCGGCCCTGAACTCTCTGAACTTCTCGAAAGCTTCGTCTTTAGTCTTGAGCAAGTAGACGAACGTGTTGTCACGCCCCAGTACCGAGATACGGAGACGGACTAGGCCAGCTACACCATATGAGGTACGTAACGTCATACGGCGATCGTGGCTGTCGAGAGACTAGGGGGTACATGCTACAATCAAGTCTCCTATGGTCCCACAGAGTTCTATGTCTCAATCAATCAAATCACATCAGCAAATAGATGAACATTAAAGATAAAGCAGTAAGGCGTCCCCGACGCTTTATCAAAATAATCATGAGAGACTAGCTTTATAATTTAGCTATCTCAGAGAGTCAGGAGTACAAAATTATACACAGCTGCAGTCTGTTTAATTACAATTATGTACTGGCACAAAATATCGAGTAATCCGGCTAACAGGTGCCGGTGGCTAAACGCCGCAAAAGTATAAGCAGGAGTGGTGGAGAAGAAACCCACTCGAGTCCCCGAACTGCCATGCTCCTAGTATGCACCATGGATGTCAGGGAGGAAGATAGTGTCCTCTGGCTCTGCTACGAGATCTGGCCAAACAAAACCAGCGGGGTCAGCCCCGAATAGCAAGTACCGCCAAAGGGGCACAAGAGTTAAGACTAAAAATCCAGTTAAATAGAATGATTGATAATAGTAATACTTATGCTACTATTATAGGGTAGCGCAACATCCTCGAACCCATATGGCACCCTTACAACCAAACAAGGACAAAAGGTGCCGCATGGAGTCGGGACGTGTCGTACTCTATAACTTTCACATAAGTTAAAAGATATAAACAATAAAATCTCCTGATCGTGACTTCGGTTGATAGCCTATCGCAGCACAATAACCAACCCAACAATCAAACAAGAACATGGATTGGATCATGTACCATGATAGACCATGTCCCTCAGTCATTCACAGAAGTAGCACATCACAACCAGAAATAGTCTTCCGTTCATAACTTCGGTCCACAGCCTATCATAGTACGATAACCAACCCAACAATCAAACAAGAACATGGGTTGGATCACGTACCATGACAGTCCGCTTCCCTCAGTTATTCACGAAAGGCAATAGGATACAAGCAAGTCATTTTCACGGCCAATCAAGTCTACGAGTTTCTAGTGGGACGAGGTTATCCTTGCATCATGTTATGTAGAAATACTCAGATCGTATCTTTCCAGCAAGGCTAGCCAACCCAGGGGTTCGCGTAGACAGGTATGATTGAGCACAGGTCCCTCGTAAGGCCACCTTGCTAAAACATATAATATATAGCAGGAATTAATCGGATGCAGTCATCCACTCATTGCAGATGACACAGTATCCGTGGAGACCAGCCGGCGCGTCAAGACAATATCTCAAGGCGGCTGGTGTAACACGATCTCGGGATTCTGCCCTCCCCATGCATCTAGTATATTTAGTTGCCTATTTTAACCCTAGGTGGAATCTGGACTCACATGCTGTGGCCTGCATGATTATCCTCCTAAAGTCGTACCTTAGTACGAGTACCCCAAAGAGGATTCATGTCAATCAGTATGTCAACATGTTCTACCCTCCTTAGTGTAATGCATCATTGCAAATACGCCACGTGGAGTTACGAGTCTTTTGTCGAGCATGAACAAGAACTGGGACATTCAGGTACATATATCAGGTAGGAACACTTTGTTCTCCGGGGTCACATTAGTGCTCATATCATGCTCGGGACAAAAGGCGTAAGGATATAAAATAGGTATATAATATATATATATATATAATAATAATAATAAGGTAACATGATAGGGCACAAAAGTCCATGCGGCCGGGTCAATACTGGTTCATGCGGCTGGGACTGCTCGCTCATGCGGCTCAGGGAGCCCAAGGCGCATGCGGCTGGAAAGGCGGGTTCATGCGGACGAAGGGGTGTCAGCTTATGCGGCTACGAAGGGAGCAATCGCCAGGCGGCCGGGGTTCAACAGCATATGCGGCTATGATCAGACGAAGTCCTATGCGGCTGAGCATGGGCAATACATATGCGGCTGGATGATGGATGGGCCTTATGCGGCCTAAAAACAGTAGCGCATATGCGGCTGGGTGCAAAAGAACTCATGCGGCTCGAAGGCTAGCCGCATGAAGTCCATGCGACTCAAGATAACAGGGGCTCATGCGGCTGAGTCTGAACAAGGCCATGCGGCTCAATTACTTGCCGCATGAAGATTCATGTGGTCAAGTACTCAAGCAAGTCTTATGCGGCTAGGAAAGACTTTCCATGCGGCTGAGCTCGAACGAGTCTCATGCGGCTGGAAAGGCCATGCGGCCAGAGACTTGCCGCATGAGGATTCATGCGGTCAAGTACTGCTCTTCTTCTCCACCTGTCCGAGAAGAGGAGCCAAGCAACCATGGCTTCCAAGCTACACAAAATCTTCATCCGGAGCCCAAATCGAAATTTCCTTAGGTCAAAATGGGGTAGAATAAAATTCTCTACAACATGGAACCATCAAAACTTGAAAATAATGAAGTTTGCTAGATCAAAACCAAGAAGATCCGAAAATGGTTAAAACCTAGATCTACAAAAATTAAAGCTTCAAAATGGAAAATTTCAAATTCTAAACTAGTATAGAATAAGGAGAAGAACATATTTTGACAAATAATTTTGTAAGAAAACATCAACAACATTTATGGATCCATCTCTTGAGCAAGTTGGTACTTGCCTTGGTTGGTGGAGGAAAGTAAATGAGAGGAAATAAAATGAGAGGAGAGAGAATGAGTTGAGTTATTATATAGAATCTTGGACCCATGGGTTCATGATGAACCATTGGTGAACCAAGAATAGGTTACCCAAATGAGCCAAAACTGTAGGCCCAAATGCAGAAAATAAATTAGGAAATAATATTTTGTCGAATATTTTGGGAAATGCATGAAGAAATACAGCATAATAAATACAGTATAAATACAAGGTAAATACGATTTATCGGTTTACGTATTAAAATATGTATTCCAGGATCGGGGAGTGACACGTGTATTTTGAGAAGTCGTCGATGAAGGTTATGAAATACTTCATCCCGGCCTTCGTGGAGAAATGTTTGAAGTCACAGATATCGGAGTGCACCAACTCCAGAAGATCTGTGCTTCGATTGACCCGATGAAAGGGTTTCCTTGTGATCTTCGTCTGAGCACACACTTCACACTTCTCCACCTTACCCCCACATTTGGAGATAAGTCCTAGACTAGACATTTTGTTAATTCTTTTACAATAAACATGTCCTAGTCTATTATGCTATAACTCAAGAGAATAATCAGAAAATACAACTGCATTAATGTCATCAAACTGGTTGACAAGCTGAATTTTAAACATTCCTTCGGTTTGATAAGCCTTTCCGAAGTATGTTCCTTTCTTGGACATCACCATCTGACCAGCATTGATGTCCATCCTCAAGCCTGCATTGCAGAGCAGGCTCCCTGAGATCAGGTTCTTGGCAATCGTCGGAACATGCTTCACACCTTGAAGCGTCAGAGTGTTCCCAGAAGTGAGTTCCAGTTTCACGGTCCCGATCCCCAGAACTTCAGCTTGGGCCTGGTTCGCCATGACAACCTTCTCAGATATCGGCTGGTACGTGACAAACCATTCCTTGCCAGAACAGACATGGCAAGTCGCACCAGTGTCTATCCACCAGTCAGAGTTAACCCCCACAGTTGTGACCTGTGCGATCATAGCAACAAAGTTAGAAACCAATGAAACCTTATTAGGCTCACCTTTCTCTGATTGTTTAGGCTTAGATCTGCATTCACTCTTGTAGTGGCCTTTTTTGCCACAATTGTAACAAGTCACGTGGGACTTAATCTTTTGTTGCTTGAATGAAGGACCCTTCACTTTTAGATTAGTGAAGTCCTTCTTCTTGGGATGAGAAGCCGCCTGTTTCCCCTTGGGATCCCTCGTCTGTACTAGATTTGCTTTAGCCAACTGTTTGGACAGAGTGTCCACCTTCTGTTGGGAACGCATCTCGTCCTCAACATGGATCTCTTGAAGTAGATCTCCCAAGCTAATGTCTAGCTTCTTTCTGTGCATCCTTGCATAGAAGGTACTCCATCCAGCAGGAAGTTTTGAGACGATCCCTCCAGCGACAAACTTGTCGGGAAGGGGCATCTCTTCGTCTTCCAGTTTCTGACGTAGCTTCAGAAATTCCTTCACCTGTGGCAACATGGACTTCTCGTCCTCAAAGAGCAATTTGTGATATTTTTTAACCACAAACATCTTGCTCCTGTTCCTGTCTTCTTCATACAGATTTTCCACAGACTCCCATATGTCTCTGGCAAGTTCTTTCTTCGAGTACGATTCTGCCAGGGAATCCTCCATAACATTCAGGATGAGAAGCCTGCAGATGCTATTTTTTCTTCTCCACTTGGCCTGGAGTTTGGTAGCCGTATTGATTGCGGCAGTAGATCCAGTGTCTGGAACAGAGGGTTCTTCCTCCAACATAACATGATCAACATCTTTTAGTTGAAGAGTTAGGTAAACCTTTCTCTTCCAGACTTGATAGTGCTCTCCATCGAACTTTTCCAACTTGCAGAAGTCCGATTGGAGGAGCGAATGTCACTCCCTGATTCCGGTATACGTATTTTAGCACGTATACTGCTTATTTGTAATTTTGTTGTATTTCTTCATGCATATCCTAAAATTATTTGACAAAATAATATTTCGTAATTTATTTTCTGTGATTTTAGTTTACAGTTTTGGCTCTAATTGGGTGACATGCTCTCGGTTCACTTGAACCCGTTGGGCCCTCATGAACCAACTTGGTTTAGATTTTATATAAAACTCATCTCCTTCTCTCTCCTCTCATTATTCCTCTCATTTATTTCCTCCACCAACCAAGGCAAGTGCCAACTTGCTCAAGAGATGGATTTATATTTTGTTAATGATTTCTTACAAAATTATTTGTCAAAATATGTTCTTCTCCTCAATCTATACTAGTTTAGAACTTGAAAATTTCCATTTTGAAGCTTTGATTTTTGTAGATCTAAGTTTTCTCCATTTTCGGATTTACATGGTTTTGATCTATTTTCGTTAGGATTTTGTGGGTTTTGATGCTTCCATGTGGAAGAGAATTCAATTTCACTCAAGTTAGAACTTTAAAAATCTAGATTTGGTTTTGATTTGGTCAAGTTAAGGAAATTTGAAGTTTTTGGTGTTCTTGAGGAGGCTCTCGGCCTGGAAGAGAAGACCCTTCAGCCTGCGCTCTTTAGCGAAAGTTGAACTGCGCAGCTCGTCTTTTGACGAATTGCGCAACCCTTCGGCCAGCGCATTGCGCTGAGCTGAACTGCGCTGGCGCTCCTTAACTCTGGCGCAATCCATCTCCTGCGCCATCTAACCGCTGCGCAGTCCAATGCCTGCGCAACCTAACTCTGCGCGTTTGACCCCTGCGCAATCTAACCCAGCGCGCTTGACTTCAGCGCAATCCATTCCCTGCGCGATCTGATCCTGCGCAGTCTAACCCTGCGCAGTCTGATCCATGCGCAACCCGACTCTGGCGCAATCCATCTCCTGCGCCATCTAACCGCTGCGCAGTCCAATGCCTGCGCAACCTAACTCTGCGCGTTTGACCCCTGCGCAATCTAACCCAGCGCGCTTGACTTCAGCGCAATCCATTCCCTGCGCGATCTGATCCTGCGCAGTCTAACCCTGCGCAGTCTGATCCATGCGCAACCCGACTCTGGCGCAATCCATCTCCTGCGCCATCTAACCGCTGCGCAGTCCAATGCCTGCGCAACCTAACTCTGCGCGTTTGACCCCCGCGCAGTCTAACCCTGCACGTTTTGACTTCTGCGCATTTGACCATGCGCATTCTGACTTGGGCTCTTATATATTACATTTTCTTATATATATATAGGTGAATGTTTGTGTATGCTATATATCCTTACGCCTTTTGTCCCGAGCGTGATATGAGCACTAATGTGACCCCGGAGAACAAAGTGTTCCTTCCTGATACATGTACCTGAATGTCCCAGTTCTTGTTCATGCTCGACAAATAACTCGTAACTCCACGTGGCGTATTTGCATTGATGCATTACACTAAGGAGGGTAGAACATGTTGACATACTAATTGACATGGATCCTCTTTGGGGTACTCGTACCAAAGCACGACTTTAGGAGGATAATCATGCAGGCCACAGCATGTGAGTCCAAGATTTCATCTAGGGTTAAACTAGGCAACTAAATATACTAGATGCATGGGGAGGGCAGAATCCCGAGATCGTGTTACACCAGCCGCCTTGAGATATTGTCTTGACGCGCCGGCTGGTCTCCACGGATGCTGTGTCATCTGCAACGAGTGGATGACTGTATCCGATTAATTTCTGCTATATATTATATGTTTTGGCAAGGTGGCCTTGCGAGGGACCTGTGCTCAATCATACCTGTCTACGCGAACCCCTGGGTTGGCTAGCCTTGCTGGAAAGATACGATCTGAGGATTTCTTAATAACATGATGCGAGGATAACCTCGCCATACTAGAAACTCGTAGACTTGACTGGCCGTGAAAATGACTTGCTTGTATTTTTCTTTTACTTTCCGCGAGTAACTGAGGAAAGCGGACTGTTATGGTGCGTGATCCAACCCATGTTCTTGTTTGATTGTTGGGTTGGTTATCGTACTATGACAGGCTGCGGACCGAAGTTACGAACGGAAGCCTTAATTTGATTGTGATGTGCTACTCCTGTGAATGACTAAGGAACATGGCCCACCGCGGTACGTGATCCAACCCATGTTCTTGTTTGATTGTTGGGTTGGTTATCGTGCTGCGATGGTCTGTCGACCGAAGTCACGACCAGGAGATCTTCTTACTTATATCTGTAAACTTATGTGAAGGTCATAGAGTGCGACGCGTCCCGGCTCCATGTGGCACCTTTTGTCCTTGTTTGGTTGTAAGGGTGCCAGATGGGTCCGACGATGTAGCGCTACCCTATAGCCGCAGCATAAGCTTTATCCTTATCATTATAACTGGGTTTTATCTTAACTCTTGTGCCCCTTTGGCGGTACTTGCTATTCGGGGCTGACCCCGCTAGTTTTGTTTGGCCAGATCTCGTAGCAGAGCCAGAGGACGCGATCCTTCTTCCTGACATCCATGGTGCATACTAGGAGCATGGCTGGTCGGGGACTCGAGTGGGTTTCTTCTCCACCACTCCTGATTATACTTTTGCGGCGTTTAGCCACCGGCACTTGTTAGCCGGATTACTTGATATTTTGTGTCAGTACATAATTGTAACTAAACAGACTGCAGCTGTGTATAATTTTGTGCTCATGACTCTCGGAGATAGCTATGTTATAAAGCTAGTCTCTCATGATCATTTTGATGAAGCGTCGGGGACGCCTTACTGCTTTATCTTTAATGTTCATTTATTTGCTGATGTGATTTGATTGATTGAGACATAGAACTCTGTGGGACCATAGGAGACTCGCTTGTAGCATGTACCCCCTAGTCTCTCGACAGCCACGATCGCCGTATGACGTTACGTACCTCATATGGAGTAGCTGGCCTAGTCCGTCTCCGTATTTCGGTACTGGGGCGTGACAAGGTTTGAGTGGTGGCCCATGCAGGTCTGTTTTTCAGACTTGTGGGGTATTGCGATTTATTAGGAGTCTCAATCAAAACTTGTTCCCCTTGAAATCATGTTTCGAATTCTCTGTCCTTGCCTTGATCTCTAACCTGACTTGCATCCTCGAAATCTTCCTCGTCCGGACTTGATAATCTTATATTCTTCTCTATAGGGGTGCTTCATTCTCAGTAGCGGGTGAGGCCCATGAGGAAGAGCAGCAAGAGCATGGCTCGACTGGGCAGCAACAGGGGAGAGAACCTTCTCCAGTGCAGGCACGAACAGAAATGGAACCAGAGGCAGTGCAGCCGCAGGTTATTGAAACTCCTGCAGCACCAGTAGCGACGGCAGTACCAGACGCCGTAGCACTCCTGGAGATCATCCGGGGGTTTCTTGTCACTAACCAACAGCAACAGACTCGGCAGCAGGAGCAGAACGTGTTGCTGAACCAAGGGATTCAGTTAGCTCTTGAGAGGAGTGCCGGGGTTGACTCGGGAGCCTCAGGAAGGTTCCGTCGCTTGAACCCGAGGTATTTTGATGGCACGGAGGATGCCATCACTGCAGATGCATGGATTCAAGACATCGAAGCCATTCTTGTGGCAGCCAAGGTTCCAGACGATGAGAAGGTTGATCAGGTCAAACTGGTACTTCAGGATCTTGCCCGCGACTGGTGGGCATCAGAAGAAGTTGGTACAAGACGCCCTGTTCGTTGGACCACCTTCAGTGACAGATTCAAGGCCAAGTATTTTGGCGTAGTAGCTCGATATGAGCTCCAGCAGAAGTTCATCAACCTCAAGCAAGCAGGCAAGACCGTAGATGGGTATGCAGCAGAGTTCTGCAGATTGTGCCGTTTTGCACCATCAATGGTGGCAACGGAGCCAGAGAAAGCTATGAGGTTCCAGCAGGGACTTCATTTGGAATTATTGCAGCTTGTGGAAGGACACGACTACCAGACGTTTGACGCTGTCTTGACAGCAGCTCGGAGGCACGAGCTCACCCAGCAGAGGTTGGCATCGAGGACAGGAGGTCAGAAGAGATCTCATTCCCAGGTTGGAGGAGGAGCCATGCAGCGAACATCGGCACCAGCACCCGGTGTTCGTATTCATGATACAGGAGCGCCGCAGAGGACGGCCGCGTCAACTATCACAGCGCCAGTTCGGCAGCAGCAGCCGAGGAATCAGCAGCAGCGTCAGAGGGTGCCCCAGGGTTGTACCTTCTGTGGTAAGGGAGGACACACTAGGGATGTGTGTCGGTCAGCGAATGGCTTGTGCTTGAGGTGTGGTAGTCCAGACCACCGTATTTCGACTTGTCCTATGATGCAGAGGCCAGGAGGGCCAGCTCAGCAGTTTCCAGCGTTGCCAGCTCCAGGGGCAACCCCGAGTGGAGGGCCAGCATTAGCAGTAAGGCCCCTAGCCCAGCGTCTACCAACGCAGGCTCAGATGTTTCGCCAAGCGCAGGAAGCCGAAGGCCCTCAGAGGCAGCAACAGCATGGTCGAGGAAGGCCGCAACAAGGGGCTCCGCGGGGCCAGGCTCTCACATTAACCTTGGAAGAGGCTCTAGCGTCCAGTGACGTGGTGGCAGGTAAAATTCTCGTCACCTCATTTCCTGCGGTAGCATTATTTGATTCAGGCGCTACTCATTCATTCATCTCTGCACAATATGCTACACGGATTGGACTAGTGTTTGAGGCATTGCCGGAGAGGATGGATATACTCACCGGCAATGGGCTTGTAGAAGTGAGCAGAGTGCGCTTTTCATGTCCGGTAGAGGTGTGTGGGCATTTATTGCCCGCATCATTGATTGAATTCCCTATGGGGAATTTTGATGTTGTTCTTGGCATGGACTGGTTGAGAGACAGTCATGCGACCATTGATTGTAGAGGAGGTAGGGTTATATTCAGCATTCCTGGGATGGAGCAGTTCATCTTTACTCGAACCTTGAAGAATCAGACTGAAGGCGTCATCTCTGCAGCAGTGTCGGAGTCAAGACAGATCCCGAGAGTGGTCGAAGATTTTCTTGATGTATTCCCTGATGAGCTTCCAGGGATGCCCCCAGTCAGAGAGGTAGAATTTAGCATTGAGTTGAACCCTGGAACGAGGCCTATTGCAGACAGAGTTTACAGAATGTCGCCGTCAGAACAGGATAAGTTGTATCAACATGAAGAAGAGTTGAAGTCTAAGGGATTCATCCGAGACAGTAAATCGCCCTGGGCCGCGCCAGTGATTCTAGTTCCCAAGAAGGATGGGTCGACGAGAATGTGCATCGACTACCGCAAGCTGAATGCAGTAACAGTGAAGAATAAGTACCCGCTACCGAGGATTGATGACCTGTTTGATCAATTGAGCAAGGCCCGCATTTTTTCCAAGATCGATCTTCGTTCGGGATACTATCAGGTGAGAGTCCGAGAGCAAGATATTCAGAAGACGGCATTCAGATCAAGATACGGGCATTATGAGTTTTTAGTAATGCCCTTTGGACTAACCAATGCCCCTGCAGTATTTATGGATTTGATGAACCGCATCTTTCTTCCATATTTGGATAAATTTGTGGTAGTGTTCATAGATGACATTCTTGTCTATTCCAGCAGTGAAGAGGAGCATGAGAAACATCTTAGGACTGTCTTGCAGACATTGAGGGAGCATCAACTGTATGCGAAGCTCGACAAGTGTGAATTCTGGTTAGATCACATTTCGTTCCTGGGGCATGTAATTTCTGGGGCAGGAGTATCAGTGGATCCGAAGAAGATTGAGGCCGTAGAGCATTGGCCAGTCCCGAGAACAGTTGCAGAAGTGCGAAGTTTCTTAGGACTAGCTGGTTACTACAGACGGTTCGTGGCAGACTTTGCCAAGATCTCTGCGCCCTTAACGCGTTTGACGCACAAGGACGTAGAGTTTGTTTGGTCAGCTAGCTGTCAGACATCATTTGAAGAATTGAAGAAGAGATTGATCTCAGCCCCGCTCTTGACGCTTCCAGTGGGAGCGGGAGGCTTTACAGTATATTGTGATGCATCTGGGAAGGGTCTTGGATGTGTATTGATGCAGCACGGAAAAGTGATAGCATATGCGTCTCGGCAGCTTCGAGACCATGAGAAGAATTACCCGACTCATGATTTAGAGTTGGCAGCTGTGGTGTTTTCACTCAAGTTGTGGAGGCATTATTTATACGGAGATCGGGTAGAGATCTATACTGATCATAAGAGTTTGAAATATGTATTCACGCAGCGAGATTTGAACATGAGGCAAAGAAGGTGGTTAGAACTACTGAAGGATTTTGACTTAGATCTTCAGTATCATCCAGGCAAGGCGAATATAGTGGCAGATGCACTGAGTAGGAGAGACAGTGCCTTTATCTTGACCTCGCAGAAGCATATTTTAGAAGATCTTCAGAGTATGGGAATCGAAGTAGTTTTGCCGAGGGATATAGGAAGAATGACCAGTATGCAGATTCAGTCAACCTTGGTAGAGAGGATAAGGGCAGCACAAGCAGAAGATCCACAGATTCAGAAGTTGCGGTCGGAGTGTGAATCAGGCCGTAGGAAGGAGTTAGTGATTCACGAAGATGGTACGCTCAGGTTTGGAAACAGACTCTGTGTACCGAGTGGAGACCTTCGGCAGGAAGTTATGTCCGAAGCTCATAGTTCTATTTATTCCATTCATCCAGGAGGAACGAAGATGTATCGAGATATCAGGCAGTACTTTTGGTGGAATGGCATGAAAAGAGAGATAGCGAGATTTGTATCCAAGTGTCTGGTATGTCAGCAGGTGAAAGCCGAGCAGCAGAGACCAGCAGGATTGCTCCAGCCGCTTCCTATCCCAGAATGGAAATGGGAGCACATCACGATGGATTTTGTGACCGGTTTACCTAGATCCCCGGCTGGCAAGAATGCGATCTGGGTAATAGTAGATCGACTCACGAAGGTCGCTCATTTCCTTCCTTTCAGAGTTGGGCAGACCACTGAGCAGTTGGCAGAAATGTACATGAAGCAGATAGTGAAGCAGCATGGTGTTCCAGTTAGTATAGTATCAGATCGGGATACACGGTTCACTTCCCATTTCTGGCGGAGCTTGCACCAGAGTTTGGGGACCAAGTTAAGATTCAGTACTGCATATCATCCACAAACTGACGGGCAATCAGAAAGAACCATTCAGACGTTAGAAGATATGCTACGGGCGTGCACCTTGGACTTTGGCGGATCTTGGGAGGATCACCTTCATCTTGTAGAGTTCTCCTATAATAACAGCTATCAGGCTAGCATTTAGATGGTCCCGTTCGAAGCATTGTACGGAAGGAAGTGCAGGTCCCCTTTGGCATGGGACGACGTCGGAGAACGAAAGTTGTTGGGGCCAGAGATGATCACGCAGACTGTGGAGATAGTTAAGTTGGTCAGAGAGCGCCTTCGAGTTGCACAGGACCGACACCGTCATTGGGCGGATCAGCATCGTAGGCCTCTAGAGTTCGGAGTTGGCGACCAAGTGTTTCTGCGGATTTCGCCTACTCGGGGTATCATCAGATTTGGAACCCGAGGAAAGCTTAGTCCAAGATACGTTGGTCCTTTCAAGATTCTCGCTCGGGTAGGCGATGTGGCTTATCGACTTGCCCTTCCGCCTTCGTTAACTGGCATACATGATGTATTTTATGTGTCCCAGTTACGTGGGTATGTCCCGGATCCGAGTCATGTCCTCGATCATTCAGAGTTAGTCGTTGGTACCGACTTAACTTACGAGGAACAACCCGTATCTATTTTAGACCGGCAAGAGAAGGTACTCAAGAATCGGACGATCAGCCTTGTCCGTGTTGCTTGGAACCATCACTCTCCGGAAGAATCAACTTGGGAGCGCGAGGACGAGATCCGATCTCGGTATCCGCATTTGTTTGGTTTGTAAGGTATATCTTTATGCCATAATGACACGATCCCACATTCACTGCACCTGCTTGTATTGTACTTTTGTGATGTAGATAATAACTGCTTGTTAGTTAACTTGCATATGATTGTGCCTTGCTTATCCTGATCTTTCAATCCTGTCTTGGCTAGAAATTCCGAGGACGGAATTTTTCTAAGAAGGGTAGAGATGTCACTCCCTGATTCCGGTATACGTATTTTAGCACGTATACTGCTTATTTGTAATTTTGTTGTATTTCTTCATGCATATCCTAAAATTATTTGACAAAATAATATTTCGTAATTTATTTTCTGTGATTTTAGTTTACAGTTTTGGCTCTAATTGGGTGACATGCTCTCGGTTCACTTGAACCCGTTGGGCCCTCATGAACCAACTTGGTTTAGATTTTATATAAAACTCATCTCCTTCTCTCTCCTCTCATTATTCCTCTCATTTATTTCCTCCACCAACCAAGGCAAGTGCCAACTTGCTCAAGAGATGGATTTATATTTTGTTAATGATTTCTTACAAAATTATTTGTCAAAATATGTTCTTCTCCTCAATCTATACTAGTTTAGAACTTGAAAATTTCCATTTTGAAGCTTTGATTTTTGTAGATCTAAGTTTTCTCCATTTTCGGATTTACATGGTTTTGATCTATTTTCGTTAGGATTTTGTGGGTTTTGATGCTTCCATGTGGAAGAGAATTCAATTTCACTCAAGTTAGAACTTTAAAAATCTAGATTTGGTTTTGATTTGGTCAAGTTAAGGAAATTTGAAGTTTTTGGTGTTCTTGAGGAGGCTCTCGGCCTGGAAGAGAAGACCCTTCAGCCTGCGCTCTTTAGCGAAAGTTGAACTGCGCAGCTCGTCTTTTGACGAATTGCGCAACCCTTCGGCCAGCGCATTGCGCTGAGCTGAACTGCGCTGGCGCTCCTTAACTCTGGCGCAATCCATCTCCTGCGCCATCTAACCGCTGCGCAGTCCAATGCCTGCGCAACCTAACTCTGCGCGTTTGACCCCTGCGTAATCTAACCCAGCGCGCTTGACTTCAGCGCAATCCATTCCCTGCGCGATCTGATCCTGCGCAGTCTAACCCTGCGCAGTCTGATCCATGCGCAACCCGACTCTGGCGCAATCCATCTCCTGCGCCATCTAACCGCTGCGCAGTCCAATGCCTGCGCAACCTAACTCTGCGCGTTTGACCCCTGCGCAATCTAACCCAGCGCGCTTGACTTCAGCGCAATCCATTCCCTGCGCGATCTGATCCTGCGCAGTCTAACCCTGCGCAGTCTGATCCATGCGCAACCCGACTCTGGCGCAATCCATCTCCTGCGCCATCTAACCGCTGCGCAGTCCAATGCCTGCGCAACCTAACTCTGCGCGTTTGACCCCCGCGCAGTCTAACCCTGCGCGTTTTGACTTCTGCGCATTTGACCATGCGCATTCTGACCTGGGCTCTTATATATTACATTTTCTTATATATATATAGGTGAATGTTTGTGTATGCTATATATCCTTACGCCTTTTGTCCCGAGCGTGATATGAGCACTAATGTGACCCCGGAGAACAAAGTGTTCCTTCCTGATACATGTACCTGAATGTCCCAGTTCTTGTTCATGCTCGACAAATAACTCGTAACTCCACGTGGCGTATTTGCATTGATGCATTACACTAAGGAGGGTAGAACATGTTGACATACTAATTGACATGGATCCTCTTTGGGGTACTCGTACCAAAGCACGACTTTAGGAGGATAATCATGCAGGCCACAGCATGTGAGTCCAAGATTTCACCTAGGGTTAAACTAGGCAACTAAATATACTAGATGCATGGGGAGGGCAGAATCCCGAGATCGTGTTACACCAGCCGCCTTGAGATATTGTCTTGACGCGCCGGCTGGTCTCCACGGATGCTGTGTCATCTGCAACGAGTGGATGACTGTATCCGATTAATTTCTGCTATATATTATATGTTTTGGCAAGGTGGCCTTGCGAGGGACCTGTGCTCAATCATACCTGTCTACGCGAACCCCTGGGTTGGCTAGCCTTGCTGGAAAGATACGATCTGAGGATTTCTTAATAACATGATGCGAGGATAACCTCGCCATACTAGAAACTCGTAGACTTGACTGGCCGTGAAAATGACTTGCTTGTATTTTTCTTTTACTTTCCGCGAGTAACTGAGGAAAGCGGACTGTTATGGTGCGTGATCCAACCCATGTTCTTGTTTGATTGTTGGGTTGGTTATCGTACTATGACAGGCTGCGGACCGAAGTTACGAACGGAAGCCTTAATTTGATTGTGATGTGCTACTCCTGTGAATGACTAAGGAACATGGCCCACCGCGGTACGTGATCCAACCCATGTTCTTGTTTGATTGTTGGGTTGGTTATCGTGCTGCGATGGTCTGTCGACCGAAGTCACGACCAGGAGATCTTCTTACTTATATCTGTAAACTTATGTGAAGGTCATAGAGTGCAACGCGTCCCGGCTCCATGTGGCACCTTTTGTCCTTGTTTGGTTGTAAGGGTGCCAGATGGGTCCGACGATGTAGCGCTACCCTATAGCCGCAGCATAAGCTTTATCCTTATCATTATAACTGGGTTTTATCTTAACTCTTGTGCCCCTTTGGCGGTACTTGCTATTCGGGGCTGACCCCGCTGGTTTTGTTTGGCCAGATCTCGTAGCAGAGCCAGAGGACGCGATCCTTTTTCCTGACATCCATGGTGCATACTAGGAGCATGGCTGGTCGGGGACTCGAGTGGGTTTCTTCTCCACCACTCCTGATTATACTTTTGCGGCGTTTAGCCACCGGCACTTGTTAGCCGGATTACTTGATATTTTGTGTCAGTACATAATTGTAACTAAACAGACTGCAGCTGTGTATAATTTTGTGCTCATGACTCTCGGAGATAGCTATGTTATAAAGCTAGTCTCTCATGATCATTTTGATGAAGCGTCGGGGACGCCTTACTGCTTTATCTTTAATGTTCATTTATTTGCTGATGTGATTTGATTGATTGAGACATAGAACTCTGTGGGACCATAGGAGACTCGCTTGTAGCATGTACCCCCTAGTCTCTCGACAGCCACGATCGCCGTATGACGTTACGTACCTCATATGGAGTAGCTGGCCTAGTCCGTCTCCGTATTTCGGTACTGGGGCGTGACAGCGAAGCATTAATATTTTCCATCTACACGGATCTTGCTTTGAGATTGTTAGTCCCGGGGCTTGATCAAAGATGGTAAAACAGATGCAACAAAGATCTACGATGATACAAATACCAAATAACCCGATTACAATATGGAGAAGGAAAATAGAGAAGAGAAGATCTTTCGTTCTTCCTTGTAAACGTGTTGCAATTGGGACAGAACGAGTTACAAAAATCTAGAGAGAGATGAGAAGAAGAACAATACTGGGGTGTCAAAACACCGTTGCTCAAAGCAAGATTCGCCCCACACGATCTGCTTCCAGGAACCAGCAAGTTTGAAGAACTTGTGGAACGCTCGAAGTCACCTCTGTTCTGACTCCTCGGATGGACTTGCAATGGCGGCAGCAGCTCTCTCTCTCTCTTTCTCCTTTTCTGACTTCTATTTTTCGTAGTCACCATAAAGGAGGCCAGAAGAGAGTATTTATAGAGAGATGATGGAAACCCTAGCCGCCTCTTCAGTTATGGAAAGATTGAATCAAATCCCAAAAAGATAGCAACGAGATTAATTCAAATCCCACAAAGATAGGAACGAAATTAATTCAAATCCCACAAAGATAGGATCTGAATTAATCGTATTGATTCAGCCTTTCCATAACTGACTTGTAATCTGCACAGTCAGCGGAGCCCTCCATGCGGCAGCAGCAGCAGCCTGGCCGCATGAGTCTCATGGCCGCATGGGCCGCATGGACCACATGAGCCGCATGGCCGCATGGGCCGCATGGACCGCATGAGCCGCATGAGCCACATGGCCGCATGAACCGCAAAGTGCGCCAACAAAACGCCACATTACGCCTCATGAGCCCATGAGCCCGAGTCCGAGTCGCTAAGCCCCTATGGGGGTTAGCTCCAAATGGAATTAATCCAAGAGAATGACAAAAGCATTAATGCTTAATCCTTGGAGCCTTATTCTTACCTCCTAGTAAAATCACCCACATGGTTCCCTCCTTAGGGTCACCACCCCATGTGCATCTCTCAACAACACACCCAAGTATATATGTTGAGATAACTCATGGTGCATTTCCGATGTGGGACTAAAATTTACAAGGCATGTTGAGAGCAAGCTCTCTCCATGTAAAGAAAGCACCAACAATATATATATATATATATATATATATATATATATATATATATATATATATATATATATATATATATATATATATATATTGGACACAAAATTCTACGTAGTTTCTCCTTTTAAGAACTAAATACCTTATATTTAAAAATGACACAACTTCATAGATGCTAACTAATAATTAGATAATTAAGATCATCTAAAAAATGATTAAGTCGATGAACTTGAAGATGATAGTTCTACTATGTATATTTCTTCTTTTACAAAAAAGAAGCTATCAAAGTGGTGATGGCATTGATTTTTTTTAGTATGAAAAAATCACACAAGATTTATGAATATATGAAAAAAAAACTAGAGATGAAATCAAAGGTAACATAAATTTCAAGAAAAACAAACAATAATAGAATCATATTTTAGATTGGCCTTATAGTTGAATCATAAGTATTATGTATATTAGAAAACTATTAATTAATATATTATGTGTGACCTATATAAATTGTTTATAATATAATTATCTTATTAATTCAAAGAATTATTAATTAGTACAAAAAATATAAATATGGATGGCAAAGATAAGGATAACAATTCTCAAGACAAAACTTTTAGTTGTATTTTTTATGTATATTAAACAAATCAGTCCGTGGAGGTGTAGCCCGTTGGATACACCGGAGGGTCCCATGGGGATAGGCACGGTTCGAATCTCCCACGTAGAGGTTGCTTGTCAGCCCGGAGAAAATGACACCTCAAAAAAAAAAAATCAAGATTTGAGTTTACAAAGCCTTCTGGTTCTAGTGGTCAGCAATTTAAGATATAGTACATATTAATATGACAATGACTTATTCTACCATATCATGAGATTTTGCTCTTAAGTATTCCCCCATGTTTTCTAAAATAATAATCATTTAATTTATTTTTTGACGATTCAGATTAAATCAAAATATTGCAAATGCATATTCATATGTTCTCAAACTAGCAGTTGTTGAATTTTATTGGATTATTTTTTTAATCAAGGATAACGGTAAAAGTAAATAATTCGACGGTATATTTAAGATCGGTAATCCAGATCCTGTTAATATATTAAGGAAAGTAAATCTTCTGGAGATATTAATTAATAACTAGTAAATACACACGTATAATAATGTATACTGGAAATTGCTGAGATACCTAATTTTGGGGTTGGTTTTTATTAAAAACCCACCCGTATGGTAGGTTTTATGAAATGTCCAGAATTATATATTTTCACGTTAAATATTCCAAGATTTCCTTTAGATGTTCTGTATTTACAAAATTGCCATTTTGATAATACCATAACTACCCCTTCGCACAAACTCAGATTTGTATTGCGATTTTCGATTTTCGTCTTCTTCTTCTTCTTCTTCTTCTTCACGGGAGATCTGGATTCCATTGCTCTCATCTTCAGCAGAGATCGCAAAGATCATTCGTAGTTCACTGTGCTTTTCTTCAGTCGAACTCTGATCATCGCTCATCATCATCATCATCATCTTCGTGGAGAGATTTGAATTTTTCGGCGATTAGGTCAATTGTGGAGAGAAGATCTCCTTCTTTTTCATAAGAGTTGGCATCGTTTTGAAAGAAGAACGAAAACTCTTGAATCTTTATTCCTGACAAATTTTTTTCCACAAAAAAAAACAAAAAGTTAGGTTTCTGTCAACTGTTCTCCATCATTCTCCGTGATTTTAACACGAAAAATGGCCATTCTCTGTATTAAAATGACGAAGAATGACCATTCTCCGTGCTAAAACCACGGAGAATGACCATTATCTGTGTTAAAATGACGGAAAATGACCATTCTCCCTGCTAAAATCACGGAGAATGACCATTCTACCACGGAGAATGACCATTCTCCGTGATAAAATGACAGAGAATGCGTGCTAAAACCATGGAAAATGGCCATTCTCCGTGTTAAAATGACGGAGAATGACCATTATCCGTGCTAAAATGACCATTCTCCGTGATAAAATGACGGAGAATGCGTGTTAAAACCATGGAGAATGGTCATTCTCCGTGTTAAAATGACGGAGAATGACCATTCTATGTGCTAAAACCACGAAGAATGGCCATTCTCCGTGTTAAAATAATGGAGAATGACTCCGTGTTAAAATGACGGAGAATAACCATTCTCCGTCATTTTAACACGGAGAATGGCAATTCTTCGTCAATTTAATAAGGAGAATGACCATTCTTCGTGATATTAACACGGAGAATTGCCATTCTTCGTGATATTACAATGAAGAATTGCCATTCTCCGTCGTTTTAGCACGGAGAATGGTCATTCTCCGTGATATTACCACGGAGAATGACCATTCTCCTACATTTTATGGCCAGTTGAAACTTTGGAGGGCTATAACTTTTGACTGGGTGTCGAAACGAGATTCGGTTTGTCGCAAAAGGAGCGTATTTTCGAGGAGCCTGAGATAAACAGTTTCTTCGTTTTTCGGCCTTCCTAAAATTTAGAATCGCAAAAAAAAAATGATGTTTGGACCTCCATTTTAACAGTTTTACCGTTTGTCGGCCTTTCCGAAATTTTTCGACGAGTTTTTTAAGTAAGGTTTGAAGATTTTGGAGGAAAAAAATTTAGATTCGAAAGTGAGCAGCCTATGGAAGAAGAGGAAGTATCGAAACGTTTTTTTTTTTGAAGAGTAGGGTTCGGGAGTGTTTTCAATAAATTAGAAGGGCAAAATGGTCATTCATAACACCCTTTATATATTTTTCGCTAATTTTGGGCACGCGATAAAATATTATTTTGCGGTGGATTTTTCATAAAACTTTTACAATTTTTGGACATTTCATAAATTTTCCCTAATGTATAATAAAAATATTATTCAATTATAATTAAATATTTCTCTTAACTCATGTGGTTAAAGTGGAAGGTATTCTTTTTATTTGGTTGAATTCGATTTTCTATGTTGAATATATATAACAATTTTAAATTTTTTAAATATTTGTTTACATAATTTATTTTAAAAATAAAATAAAATGGACCTTTTTAAAGTCTCATTGTATAGTGGAAGATAATAAGAATAAGAATAAGGAATAAAGAAAAAGGCTTTTTATAAAGGCACTTCACTATTTGATCAGGGCTAGCCCATTTTTAATTTTGTATTATTTACAAGTTTGCCATTGAAGAAATTGATCAGGGCTATCCCACTCTTTGGTATAAGTCACTAGTGCAAATAAGGACTGCCCAAATTTCTGGCAGCCCTACATACAGTAAGGACTGCCAGAAAAATGGGCAATCCTTTGTTTCACATGCTGTGACTTAGGACTGTCCAGTTTTCTGGCAGTCCATTCAGTTTGTAGGACTGCCAGAAAATTGGGCAGTCCTTGTTTGCACTAGTGACTTATACCAAAGAGTGAGATAGCCCTGATCAATTTTTCGATGGCAAACTTGTAAATAATACAAAGTTTTAAAATGGGCTAGCCCTGATCAAAAAGTGCAGTGCCTTTATAAAAAGCCAAGAAAAATGTTTGAGGTTCTGGCACTGTCGGTTGGTTGTGGTCCTTGTGGATCTCTCTCTTTTCTTTTCTTTCCATTACTATTATTATGGTAACTTATAAGGGCACTTCATTTTTTGATCAGGGCTAGTCCGGATTGGGACTAGCCCAGATTTTTTTGGGTTTTACTCAGGACATCCCATTTTTTTTATTTAGGGCTGTCCCAAAGTAAAATTCTCCCAAACCCAATTTTTTCCTCTCATTTGCAAAAAAATTTCTCTCTCTTCCTAAACCCTAACTCCTCTCTTCTTCTTCTTCCTCTTCTCCTCCACCATTTCTCCATCCCCAAGCAAGAAGTTAATTTAAAAATTCCTAGAAATTTCTCCCCCTAGAAATTTTCTCTTCTTCCTCTTCTCTTCCAAATTTCCTTCTCAAGAAGATCGATGGCACCCAAATTCTTTCTCTATTTGTTTCCAAAACCCTAGAAATTAAATTGAAAAATTCAAGCATCCATTACATTGTTTATTTTAATTGTCTGTAGCCCATTTGAATTAAACTACATTCGGAGTGGGAAATTACCCATTTAAATTAAACACAAGTATGCACGAACGAGAAAACTCTGCGTCGACAAGGACTGTCCAATTTTCTGGCAATCCTACAAACCGAATGGACTGCCAGAAAACTGGGCAGTCCTAAGTCACAGCATGTGAAACAAAGGACTGCCCATTTTTCTGGCAGTCCTTACTGTATTCAGGACTGCCAGGACTGCCAGAAAACTGAACAGTCCTACATACAGTAAGGACTGCCAGAAAAATGGACAGTCCTTTGTTTCACATGCTGTGACTTAGGACTGCCCAGTTTTCTGGCAGTCCATTCGGTTTGTAGGACTGCCAGAAAATTGGGCAGTCCTTGAGGAAGAAGAAGAGGAAAAAAATAGAAAAAAGTGACTTTTATACCAAAGAGTGGGATAGCCCTGATCAATTTTTTCAATGACAAACTTATAAATAATACAAAGTTTAAAATGTGCTAGCCCTGATAAAAAAGTGAAGTGCCTTTATAATAAACCATTATTATTATTATCAAGCAGCAAAACCTTGAAGAGAAAAAAAAAAAAAAATGGGGAGCGTGAACCACAGGTCTTCCCGGAGCCTGGCGTCCCCGCCCCACAACCCGGCGTTCACCCGGGCCCACCAGATCACCGCCCTCGCCCTCGTCGCCGTCACCTTCATCCTCACCCGAGCATTCGACCGGCTCTCCTGCTCCTCCTCCTCCACCACCTCCTCCCTCTCTCCTCCTGCTCCTCCGCTCTTCGACCACCGCTCCGGCGCTCTCCGCTGGCCCAACAGAGGCTTCGGCGCCGCTCTCAGCCTCAAGATCTACGTCTACACCGAGGAGGAGATCGACGCCCTCGCCCTGCTGCTGCGCGGGAGGGAAGGCAAGATCTCCGCCGACGCCTGCATCAAGGGCCAGTGGGGCACCCAGGTCTCTCTCGCCTCTTCCACCCAAAAAAAGTTTGGATCTTTTCAATGACACGTTACCTAATTATTTAGGATCGCACAGACTTTTGAATTCAAATTTCTAATCGCCATGGAATTTAGGTTGTTGTCGGTTCTAGCACCAAGTGACCTTGATTTCTTTCTCTAAAGATTACAGCTTCGTAGGAACACATTTCTTCACAGGAACCATTGAAGGTTTGCCACGACTTCCTTCCGTGGCCACCAATATGTCTTCCTTGCTAGCGTTTGGCACGGTCTCGTCAAGCTCAGCTCTATCCTCGATTGAAATAGACTTCTCCTCCACTTTAGCAGCTTTTTTGCTTGTTCAACTTCTTAATTATCATTGCCAACTTTAGTTGCATTTTCCATGGTTGGTGTAGATTGTGATAGAAGATATTATTGTATAGAATTATCAGTTCACTTTTGCTGCAAATGTCTCGTTTAGACCGTGACGAGTCGCAGTTTGGAAGAATGTGGGAGAATGTTCATTGATAGATTTGCCATTGCGAACTTCTAATTCTCCAAGGTACTTGCCATGGCCGCTTTTAACCACTTGTCAGTAAGAACTCTGAGGCGGCTTGGATTCCAGTTTGTAGACTCTTCATTAAAGCGAGGTTTTCGAGTTTGCCACTATTTCTAGTTTTTTTTTTTGCTTCAACATGATTTTGCACCTCGATAAGAAAGTGCCAAAATCGGAATAGTAAAACACAACATCGTTGTCGGCCAGCGTGAAGTATGATCCTTGGCTACGATACCATCTGATGTATGGAGGTATGATCCATGGCTATGATAACCACCTGATGTATGGTGGGATACTACCTAAAATTGAGGAAGCAGAACAATGTCAACGAGGGTGACATTGTCGATACGATGCTGATGAAGATAACTGAAGCCAACGAAAAGATCGTCTTAGAGTTGCTCGAGTCCACAAGTTATTAGAGTTCACCGATGACTAAGAGAATTTCTCTAAGAGTTGTATATTAAAATTAAGTTGCAAAACTATTACATTGATGACCCTTTATATAGGGAAATATTAATATGGAAACCTAGATTAATCCTAATTATAAATATGAAAAGCAAATACCAAAACAGGTCATAGTCAAAGAAAGATATGAGTAGATTTGCTTGATTTATTCCCGCAATACTGACCTGAGCTAATCTTAAAAGAATCTGAAAAGTTCTGCAAAATCTACCGAAACTGATTATGCTGAACGGGTCATCGCTAACCCAAGTCACGTCAGGTTTCCCGATTTGGCTTGATGCATCACCTTGCGTGTTGCCATCATCTTGTCAAGTTGGTTATCTTACTCCCAGAACTTCTTTTTGAAGAATAGAATAAAATACGGTTAGGAATAGAGATCCTGTTATCACCTGTGGTAATACCATGTAGTAAATATGCTACTTGTTGGCACACATGTTACCCTAGGAAGCATGGACACTCAAAAAATGTGGCCGTGTCGTGTCTGAAACGTATCAGACACTCCATGGACATGTATCTGACATTCAATGGACACTCCACAATACACCAGGATACACCAACATAGGTGCCGTGTACATGTCGCCGTGTACATATCGTGTCATGTCGTAAGACTCGTAAATGTGTCCGTGCAACATAGATGTTACCAAAATGTAGTATGCTTACTTAGTTGTCTGAAAGGTTTTAGATTTTATATTCATGGTTGATCATACTACTTCTGATTATATCGGAGAAGCTAAACCAGTGTACTCAAAACGATAATTTAAAATATGTATATTGTGCTATTGGTACGGTGTGACTATTTATTGGACATATCCCTGACATAGCATTTTCTTCAACAATATAAGTACTTGTTAGGTTCATGAATGACATGTCGGCTTGTTTCTTGGTGTGATCTTCATTTGAACTTGGTGGTTTCAAACATTTTGTAAGCAATATGTTGCATGGACACAAATATGACACAACAGGATACGGACACAACACTGATTTTGGCTTGTCCTAGTGTATTTCAGAGTGCCTGTTCTGTGAATGATACAGCAAATCATTTTGGATGTCCATGCTTCCTACGCTAACTATGGCTTACAGGCACATTGATGTTGCTTTTGACGGATCTATAGCCTAAAACTTTGTTATAGAAAAGCAAAGGGTAACCATAACTGACTTGACTTTGGTTAAGTGAACCTTAGGATTTTGCTCAGTTAGGCTTAATATATGGAAGAAGCATCTTGATTGAATATGTAGTTGAGGTTGTATATATATATATATATATATATATATATATATATATATATATATAAGTTCTAATCTTTCCTTACTTATATTTTGGTTTTCTGTTTAGGTCAAAATACATCAGTTACTTCTCAAGTCAAAGTTCCGGACGTTGAAGAAAGAGGAAGCAGATTTTTTCTTTGTTCCATCTTATGTTAAATGTGTTAGGATGATGGGTGGTTTAGACGATAAGGAAATCAACCAGACATACGTGAAGGTAAGATATTATGCTCAAATCTATGGCATCTTCCATTAGTCCTACGCCTAAAGTCCTCCTTAGTTTGATGTAACTGTTCAAAAAGGGTGTACATGGCATGTGTATAATGTGTGTTTTTTTCTTCTTTTCATTTTGCTAGATTGCACTATTTAATATTTGTTTCTTGTAGTTCCCTATGTTTCTGATCGCATGTGGACTTGCTAACAAGCACCTGATGTTCTACTTGTAATGATCTTTCCTACATATAGACAGTGTTGGTTGAGGAGAATATTGGAGGTGTTCCTGTTCCTTGGCAAACTTACCTTATAGGTTTTATGGAGATTCTTATCTTGCTCCATAGAGAACAAAGAGGCTGATGTTATTGAACAACCAGCCATCAATCTTGGTCCTATTTTTTTCACATCTGTGCTTCATAGCTGGCACCACTTGCATGAGAAAAGATTTAGATAGACCACCATCATTTATTGTTGTGACATAGATTTTTTTTTTTTTAAAGTATATTCTCTTGCATAGAAGTAACTAGTAAAATCGAAGCCCCTATTTGCTCATGGTATTATTATTATTTTTAACTCAGGTGCTAAGTCAAATGCCATATTTCCGCCTGTCCGGTGGTCGCAACCATGTGTTTGTTTTCCCAAGGTACGCTAATTTCTCACTTTTATTATGAATATTCCAAGCATATCACATTACTCGGTAGGCTAACGATGATGTTTGTTGATTTAAATTATCTGCAACTTCCAAGTGTGTTGTAACACAACTTCATCATTAATTGCAGTGGTGCTGGTGCTCATTTATTTCGCTCTTGGGCAACGTTTTTGAATCGTTCAATCATTCTTACTCCAGAGGTACACTGTGCAATACCTTTGACTTGTTATGAAATTGCCTTTGCAGAAGATTGATGTCAAACTTATATACTTGTTGAATTAGCTTCTGATTGTTGTGCCCAATAGTTATGAAGTTCTTTTCTACTACTTAGTGTTGCTTAGAATAATATCTCAGTACTCTTAAAGACTAAATAGTGCTATGAGGAGGAATTAGGGGATTGATAAATATGGAGGTAAAAGGAAGGGATTTTGCTTCCATATGTTAAGAGAACATTTAGGTTGAAGGGACTGTGTTAAAAGGACTTTATATCCTGTGGTGGAAGAACGTGCTATATTAGCGAGGTTTAGGTTGAAGGGGTTTCCTTCCCTTATCTGTAGTAACCATTTACGATATTGTTGGTTGCTAGCAGCTGGAAGGTCATTTGTCAGATACGAACCTTTTATTTTCCAACAAAGATGTCACCACTGAACTGCCTATTGTGCATAGTTTCCACCATTGGATTTGGTGGAAACCATGGAAAGAAAATCCTGTAGTATAAACATATTTCCATATTGGTATCTAGATTCCCAGTCCTTTTTGTTTGAGTCAGCCATAATGAAGACAAATTTCTGTAGGTACTTAGTCGATGGATATTAGTACCGATATAGAAAACAGATACAAAGACAATAGTCAATTCACTCTCTACCACAGAAAATAGTCAATTCACTCTCTACCAAGCAAAACACGATCCTTGCAAGATAGCTTCTGATTACAAGGATCATTGACACATATCTCAACAAACTTAACACATGCGTGTTAAATCCATGCAAAGACGAATGAGATATCCTATATCCAAAAAGAGCTAATGTAATTTAAGAGGTCTGGAAAGAAGAAAAAAGATTCTCACAGACCTATGTAGGTCAGGATGGTTGTGGTACCATGTCAATCTAGCTTATATGAGCAAATTCCATGGAAAGGAAGAAAAAGAAGTTAGAATATTTTGCTTCTTAACATAAAAGATATTTATACAACATGGGGCTGTTCATAGACTATTATAATTCTCCAAATTTCCCAGACAATCAACTGGTTTTCCTGGCCAAGAAAGTCCACTAATTTCAGCAGCTGCACAGCAGGACAAGCTGACCAGTTGATTAGTCTCTGTAATAGAACTCAGTCTTCTCAACAATTACAATTGTCTTGATATTGCACTATTTTCAGTTTATCGTGATTTTCAGTGAGAGAGTTGTTAGTAGGCATGAGTTTTCTAATTCTAGGAAGTTCACGTGCATCTGTAGTTGGATTACATACACAAAAATGTTATATTTAAGTTGTTATTCATTGTATCATTTTTCTGCTGGGATTATCTCATTTTGTGTGGTCCTAATTCACAGAAGCCATAGGTTAATTCCTTCTATGATGAGTACTCAACAGAGTAGTGGTTTGGCATATATTCTGGTGCTGCAGTACAGTTAGCATTGTTTGACATTCCTTATTATTAAATGAGTGTCCATTGAAATGCAATTTAAAACTTCATATATCATATTATCAAATATGCTTGACTGCATACTTTGATTTATTTTTGCCACTGAGTTTTTTTAATCATAGTATAAGTTGATGTTTCTGTGTTAATGTAAGCTGCCTATAGGACTTGGTTGAATTGTTTCTGTTCCGTTAATACAGGGGGATCGGACAGATAAGCGAGACATAAGTTCTTTTAATACATGGAAAGACATTATAGTTCCTGGTAATGTTGATGATGGGATGACTACATTTTATGGGTCGACTGTAGTCTCGCCCATTCCCTTGTCAAAGAGGAAATATTTGGCCAACTTTCTAGGACGTGCCCAAGGAAAAGTTGGTCGTCTCCAACTGGTGGAGCTTTCCCAGCAATATCCTGATAAGGTTAGCCTTTTATTATTTTCCTTTTTCCAATGTTTTAAAAACGGAATCAAGAAGCTTTTATTTCCAATAACATTGATGTATTATTTGTTCTTCATAATCGTAACACTTATATGGCAAGTTTAAGAGAGTATTATGTATCTCATATTATTTAGTTTCTTTTCTAGTCCCATACCTAATAATGTAATGTGAGGCTCTCTCAACTCATATAAACAAGGCCTCATGGTGCCTCAATAAAGCATCCCATTATTCCCCCTTTCAACATGGCACTAGAGCAGGGGGCTCCCTAGCCCTAGATCTCATCTCCTATCTTTCTCTACTGAAAATTTCTTTCACTTCTCCCTTCTACTACCCAATCCTAATGTCCCACCCGCCTCCTTCCTCATCAACCACTTCTCCCTTCCACTACTGAAAATTGATGTACCATTGTTCTCTCTTTCAAGAGCAAGTAAAAGATGTTGGAGTTTTGGTTTTTTCCTTTAGAAAACTTTAGTCCCACATCGGAAAAAACAAAGAGATTGTATCTCTATATATTTGCTTTGCTATTATTGGAGATGCACATGTGGTGTGGAGGTGCACATGGGTTTGCCATGTGGGGTTATTTTTCTAATGGGAAAAAGGCTAAAATTAACAATTAAAGCATTCATGCTTTTTGCTCTTGGGAAATTTATTTCCATGGAGCTAAGCCCCGTAGGGGCTTAGCGACTCGGACTCGGACTCGGACTCGGACTCGGGCTCATGGGCTCATGAGGCGTAATGTGGCGTTTTGTTGGCGCACTTTGCACTTAGCACGTGGTTTTTACCACGTCCCTAACTTTGTGGCAACCGAACAGTTGCTGCAGGGCCTATATAAGGCATCCTCTCTCTCTCTCAAGGCTAATTACAGAATAGAAAGAGAAGCCACCACAGAAAGTTTACAAAGTGTTTTTTAACACAAGTAAACAGAGAATTCAGAAGTGTTCTTTAACACAGTTCTGATCTTCCAGTAGCCTTCAAGAGAGAGAGAGGAAAGGCGCCGCACCAGCGTTGCTTTTGCACGAGAGTTCGTGTCCATCCGAGGAGTCAGAAGAGCAGGAGTGTTCCAAGTTCTCCGACAAACTTGCTGGTTCCTGGAAGCTGTTTGTGTAGGACGAATAAAGCTTTGAGCAACGGTGATTATTCACCCCAGCAAGAGTTCTTCCATCTCTCGTCAGTCACCTTCTTCGTTGCTGCCAGTAATCCTGATTGTATCTTCTTTTTAGAAGTACTACGATCTGATTGCTGTTGATTATGAAATCTTTTTAGATTCTCGTAATTCAGAATCAACTTCCTTGAAGTGTTGATTTGAAACATTGTTTTTACAATAGTTTCATTTTCTCAGTTTTCCATCGAAAAATTGTGCTCCGGCACTAACAATCTCAAAGCTTTATCGCTACGATGGAAAACGTTAATGTTTCACTCTTCAATTCTGACTTTTGCAAGTTAGAAAAGTTTGATGGAGAACATTACCAAGTCTGGAAGAGGAAGGTATATCTCACCCTTCAACTCAAAGACGTAGATCACGTGCTTCTGGAGGAAGAACCTACCGTTCCAGATACTCGGTCTGCTGCCGCAATCACTGCGGCTACTAAACTTCAGGCCAAGTGGAGAAGAGAAAATAGCATTTGCAAGCTGCTTATCCTGAATGCTATGGAGGATTCCCTAGCAGAATCCTACAGTAAGAAGACAATTGCCAGAGACATATGAGAGTCTCTGGAGAAACTGTACGAAGAAGACAAGAACAGGAGCAAGATATTTGTGGTTGAAAAAAAATCACAAATGGCTCTTTGAGGACGAAAAATCTATGCTGCCACAGGTGAAGGAGTTCCCGAAACTGCGACAGAAGCTGGAAGACGAGGCGATGCCCCTCCCCGACAAGTTTATTGTTGGAGGGATTGTCTCAAAGCTCCCCGCTGGGTGGAGCAAGTTCTATGCAAACATGCATAGGAAGAAGCTTGAGATCAGCCTTGAAGATCTCTTGCAGAAAATCTATGTTGAGGACCAGATGCGGGCTCAACTGAAGGTGGACACACTGTCCAAGCAATTGGCTAACGCCAATCTGGTTCATACCAAGGAACCAAGGGAAAAGCAGGCGGCTTCCCACAGCAAGAAGAAGGACCCTGACAATCTAAAAGTCAAGGGAACTTCTATCAAGAAAAAGAAGCCAAAGTCTCAAATGCCTTGCTTCAAGTGTGGCAAGAAAGGCCACTTTAAGAATGAGTGCAAAGCAAAGACCAAGCAATCAGAGCAAGGAGAGCCTAGTAAGGTATCTATGATCACTGACATTGTTGCTATGATTGCGCAGGTTGATGCGGTAAGGACTGACTCTGACTGGTGGGTAGACACTGGAGCCTCCTGCCATGTCTGCTCCAGTAAGGAGTGGTTCACCACCTATATACCTACTTCTGAAGTGGTTATGATGGCGAACCAGGCACAAGCTGAAGTGCTCGGGATCGGGACGGTGGTGTTGAAGCTGACTTCGGGGAAGTCTCTGACGCTTCAAGGCGTGAAGCACGTACCTGCTATCGCCAAGAACCTGATCTCAGGAGGCCTACTCTGCAAAGCAGGCCTCAGGATGGACATCAATGCTGGCCAGATGGTGATATCTATCAAGGGAACATATTTCGGAAAAGCTTTTTATACCGAAGGAATGTTCAAAATTCAGCTTGTAAATCAGTCCAATGTAATTAATGTGATTAATGAAATCACTCCTTCTGCTTATACTCTTGAGTTGTGGCATAATAGGCTAGGACATGTTCATTGTAAACGAATAAACAGAATGTCTAGTCTATGACTTATCTCCAAGTGTGGGGGTAAGGTAGAGAAATGTGAAGTTTGTGCTCAAACAAAGATCACAAGGAAACCCTTTCCTCGGATTAATCGAAGTACAGATCTTCTGGAGTTGGTACACTCCGATATCTGTGACTTCAAACAGTTCTCTACAAAGGCCGGGGTGAAGTATTTCATAACCTTCATCGATGACTTCTCAAAGTATGCGTTCGTCTACTTGCTGAAGGCTAAAGACGAAGCATTCGAGAAGTTCAAGGAGTTCAAAGCCGAAGTTGAGCGGCAGACTGGACAACAACTCAAAAGGATAAGAAGTGATCGAGGTGGGGAGTACAGGTCTCATGAATTTGCATCGTTCTGCAAAGAACATGGAATTGTCAATGAGACTACGGCTCCGTACTCTCCTCAATCAAACGGAGTAGCAGAGAGGAAGAACATAACGTTAACAGAAATGATTAACTCAATGTTGTTGACTGCTGGTCTTCCTAAGTACTACTGGGGAGAAGCTGCATTGACGGCCACTTTTATTCTAAATAGAGTGCCTCATGCAACTTCAGACGTTACTCCTCATGAACTTTGGTTCAAGGTCAGACCTAACTTGAATGTCATTCGAGTGTGGGGGTGTCTGGCATATGTCAAGCTTCCAGATCTGAAGATTCAGAAGCTTGGGACAAGGACTACTAAGACGATCTTCTTGGGGTATGCCGAGAAGAGTGATGCTCGGAGATTTCTTGATATTGAGTCAAATCATATCATTGAATCTCGCGACGCAGAATATTTTGAAGACAAATTTGCAAGGCACAGGAATATTGTTCTTGTGGATGTTCCGGAGAACAATGAGGGTGCGCAGGTCTTCAATGAAGATGTGTTCCAAGAAGATGTTGAAACAACGGTTGAACCAGATCTCGCTGAGCCGTCAACGAAGCGAGTGAGGAGGCCGAAGGACTTCGGAAGTGACTTTGTCACCTATCATGTGGAAGCAGATCCGCTTACCTATGATGAGGCGATGAAGACCAGAGACGCGGTTTTCTGGAAGGAGACGATTGACAATGAATTTGATTCTATCACCTCAAATAACACTTGGGTGTTGGTTGATCTTCCTGAAGGAGCGAAACCCATCGGATGCAAATGGATCTTCAAGAAGAAGATAAAAGCAGACGGAACTATTGACAAGTTCAAGGCTAGGTTGGTAGCCAAGGGTTTTCTCAGAAGTAGGGGATTGACTATTTTGACACGTATGCTCCAGTAGCCCGGATGACCACCATCAGAATGTTGATTGCTCTCGCAGCAATACATAAGATGGTGATACATCAGATGGATGTGAATACGGCTTTCCTAAATGGCGAGCTGACCGAAGAGATTTACATGCAACAGCCAGAGGAATTTGTCATCAGGGGTCTTGAAGACGAAGTGTGCAAGTTGGTGAAATCCTTGTACGGTCTTAAACAGGCTCCCAAGATGTGGCATGAGAAATTTGACAAAGTTATAAGGTCAAATGGCTACATGGTCAGCGATACGGACAAGTGTGTTTACACGAAGTTCGCTGATGGAAGAGGTGTGATCGTTTGTCTGTACGTGGACGACGTGCTTATCCTAGGTACGGATATTAGCTGTGTCACGGAGACAAAGAAATTCATCTCAAGCAAGTTCAGTATGAAGGACTTGGGGGAAGCTGATGTGATCTTAGGGATCAAGATCATCCGGACAGACACTGGACTAGCGCTGTCACAGTCTCATTATATTGAGAAAATGATCACTCGTTATGGATATCGAAATCTTCCAGGGATCGATACGCCGTACATGTGTGATCTGAAGCTGAAGCCTAATTCAGGGAAAAGCGTCAGGCAGCTGGAGTATGCAAGCGTAATCGGAAGTTTGATGTATGCTACTACTGCCACAAGGCCTGACATAGCTTTCGTCGTGGGAATGCTGAGTCGTTTCACGAGCAACCCAGGTGCGGAACACTGGAAAGCTGTGAAACGGATTATGAGATATCTCAAGAAAACTCAGACATATGCACTGTACTACAGCGAAGATCCGCCGGTAGTGGAAGGCTTCAGTGATGCCAGCTGGTGCTCAGAGGTGGAGAGCGAGAGGTCCACAGGTGGATTCATTTTCACAATGGGTGGAGCTGCTTTATCGTGGAAATCGAAGAAGCAGACTATGCTCTCGCGGTCATCCATGGAATCTGAGTTCTTTGCACTTGATACCGCAGCCGAGGAAGCAGAATGGCTTCGGGAGCTCATGTATGATCTTCCAATGGTTGGGACGCAAATACCGGCGATACCGATATACTGCGACAACCAGGCGACTGCGGCGGTGGCATCAAATGACCTCTTCAACGGAAAGAAGAGGACTGTGCGGTTGAAGCACAGGACAGTACATGATCTTATCAAGAGAGGTGTTATTGCAGTAATTGATGTTCGGAGTCAGGAGAACCCGGCGGATCCGTTCACCAAGGACCTCAAGCGCCAGCTGGTCGATGACACAGCTTGTAAAATAGGCTTGAAGGCATTCTGATATTGTATTATTGTATTCCTACCATAAAGTTTTATGCTATTAGTTCAAAGATTTATCTACTAGGCATCTAGCTTTTGGTTCAAGGGAGGACCACTAATCGGAAGAATATCAGGAACGGTGGGTACATGTTCTATTGGGCATGGAGAGGTTACGGACCTATAACCACTGTTGTCTACAGTTGTTTTCTGCGAAAAACGGTTCCTGTGGGAAGGTTGGCTTAATTGCCTTAATGAGTTTTCAGGCAGAGTGAATGCCTGGTGTGCTTTACAGGAGGCACGGTAGAGCAGCACTACAAGGAGTGAAACTCCATGCTACAGTGGGATGACTCCACAATGAGGTTCCTATATGTGGGGTGCTGTCCAGTGATAGGATAAAGCCTCGGCTTTGCAGGCCAAGTCACAGCGGCGTTGCACCGCAAATAGGCAGTTAGCCTAATGCTGTATGTTAAATATAAAGAGGGGTGTAGTCAGCACTACAAAGAGGAGGAGTTCCTCATGTTACAGTGGCACGACACCACGATGAGGTACCCGGTTAGGGATAAAGCCTCGGCCTTGCAAGCCATGTCGTTGCGGCGTAACACCGCAAGGGAGCCTAAGGCTTCATGCTGGGTAGTTTGGCACTACAAAGAGGCGGTTGCCTCATGCTACAGTAGTATGACACTACGATGAGGTTTCCGGTACGGGGTAAGGCCTCGGCTTTAAGCCATGTCATGGCGGCGTAGCACCGCAAGGGAAGCGCAAAGCGCTTCATGCCATGTCTCTTTATAATGAACTCACCTATAGTGTATGGACAAAGAGATATCATGCCGTCTCTTAAGGTAAACTTGTAGACGCCCAAAATTATACACTGAAACCATGCTGGCACAGGGCCTTTAATGTGTAGCCAGAAGCACATGTAACTACATTATGTGAGTGGAAAGAATTTCAGCTATGATGCAGAATTCAAGGCTTAGTCCATTCTTGTATTATAGTCTGATTTTTGATCCATACGGGAAGATTCAAGTCGTCAGCGACATCTCTCCTAATGCATGATGGACAGTTACTGTGGGGAACACTTATACCCATATATAGAGATATGTGGAGGATTGTTGGAGTTTTGGTTTGTTCCTTTAGAAACTTTAGTCCCACATCGGAAAAAACAAAGAGATTGTATCTCTATATATTAGCTTTGCTATTATTGGAGATGCACATGTGGTGTGGAGGTGCACATGGGTTTGCCATGTGGGGTTATTTTTCTAATGGAAAAAAGGCTAAAATCAACAATTAAAGCATTCATGCTTTTTGCTCTTGGGAAATTTATTTCCATGGAGCTAAGCCCCGTAGGGACTTAGCGACTCGGACTCGGACTCGGACTCGGACTCGGACTCGGACTCGGACTCGGACTCGGACTCGGACTCGGGCTCGGGCTCATGAGGCGTAATATGGCGTTTTGTTGGCGCACTTTGCACTTAGCACGTCAGCATCGTTGCTAGGCGCATAGTGCGCTTTAGTTGCGCTCGTTGCGCGAGCCACTTGCGCTGCCACGTTGCGCAAGCCCAGTTGCGCTGCCCAGGTGCGCATGCCCAGTTGCGCAAGCCTAGTTGCGCTGTCCAGGTGCGCGCCCAGGTTGCGCTGGGTTGCGCTGAGTTGCGCGGGTTGCTCGGGTTGTGCAGTGCGCGCAGTGTGTGCAGGTCAGTGCGCGCTCTGTCGCGCAGAGTGCAAGGAGCGCGGGGTGTGCGCAGTTGGCGCAACTTGCAGCAGAACGTGCGTTTGCACGTTCTGGACGGTTGCTACATGTTCGGGGTGGTTTTTACCACGTCCCTAACTTTGTGGCAACCGAACAGTTGCTGCAGGGCCTATATAAGGCATCCTCTCTCTCTCTCAAGGCTAATTACAGAATAGAAAGAGAAGCCACCACAGAAAGTTTACAAAGTGTTTTTTAACACAAGTAAACAGAGAATTCAGAAGTGTTCTTTAACACAGTTCTGATCTTCCAGTAGCCTTCAAGAGAGAGAGAGAGGAAAGGCGCCGCACCAGCGTTGCTTTTGCACGAGAGTTCGTGTCCATCCGAGGAGTCAGAAGAGCAGGAGTGTTCCAAGTTCTCCGACGAACTTGCTGGTTCCTAGAAGCTGTTCGTGTAGGGCGAATAAAGCTTTGAGCAACGGTGATTATTCACCCCAGCAGGAGTTCTTCCATCTTTCGCCAGTCACCTTCTTCGTTGCTGCCAGTAATCCTGATTGTATCTTCTTTTTAGAAGTACTACGATCTGATTGCTGTTGATTACGAAATCTTTTTAGATTCTCGTAATTCAGAATCAACTTCCTTGAAGTGTTGATTTGAAACATTGTTTTTACAATTGTTTCATTTTCTCAGTTATCCATCGAAAAATTGTGCCCCGGCACTAACAAAAGAAAAATATAATCCATTTCAAATTGCAATTTATACTCTTCACATTATAAAAAGATGCAAGACTTATCAAAGACTGGTATGCAGTTAAAAAGTTTTTGGATAATATTTGTTTAGGTAAGGGCCAACCAATTTCTGTAATGTCCCCCTGTGTGTTTCTAACCCAGGACATTTCCTTCCTCTACCAAAAGTTTTATCCATTGGGTTGCCCTAGGATAAATTGTTTTAGACATGTGAACAGATGAAATTAGAAAACATACTGTTTATAAACCTGGATTTTAGGGTTTAGAGTGGATAGAAGGGGAAGTTAAAAACTACAGAAATTCTGATTAAAGTTGGTATCCACTTATATTTATCCATCTAGGATCGAGATGTGGAAGTCCATTTTAATAGAAGCTGGTTTTCCTGTATATAATTTTATACGAGCAGAAGTTTTATATAAATGGTACCATAATGCTAAACTGTGGACAACACTATGTTGATGACACTTATATACTGTACTCAAAGAATTACATCACTAGGAAATTTAAGGAACTCCTGATATCATAGTGTTATATTGTGGATATCTAGATAACACAATGTTATTATACTCCAATGTTTGTAAAACAATTTTCTTTTTTGGTATTATAAGCACAGGACCCAAGACATTCAATGAAGATTAAAGAAGTTTGCAATTGTTGAATTAGATTAATGATGAAAATTAAATTGATAAAATGGTATTGTATGTGAGATTTTGTATTGTGATACTTCTAGTTAGCATTCCTTTTCACTCTTTGGCTTAAAGTGTCATAGAGATGAATGTTATTCCCTATTGCAAATTGTATCAATCATCTTACCTCTCTGTTTAGACTCTTTATAGTCTAGGGGAAGGTGTTCCTTGGTTGCATGAGTTCCATGTCCAAAAGGTAGGTCTACGAACCTACCAACTAGCTGCTTAGTTTTTATGACACGACTCTCTCATGCTCATAGTTACCTTGGGAAGGAATTTGTCACCAACATAGAGGGTAGACATTAGGTCGATCCTTTATGGAGCTCCCTTATGCTCCATAGCGAACCCCATTCTGATGGGCTAAGTCTTGAATGATAATGATATTTCTAATTGTCATATGAGTCACTCTAACCAAGAATTCCCTAAAATATGGAGGATTATACTCAAGTAACTGAACAAACTATACCTATCGTGTATTTGTATTGTTGTCAAAAGAATAAATTCTAAACAATACTACGAATAAATTCTAAACAACACTAGCCGCAGTGTGGATGTCCAAAATTTATCTGTAACATATGAACTATGCTTATGACTTGATATATTTATCGTATGACAATCCCTTTTTGAGAGTTTGTCTTGAAATGTTTAGTCTATACATCTTACCAATTAAACTAAACAGGATGCTTCATGTAATAATTAATTTCCTCGAGATCCATACCATGTTAGGGGAGAGGTTGCTTGACAAATTTTTTTTCTCGACGGTCCACTATCCAATTTATTGTTTTCTCATGTGAAGTTTTTTTCTTTTCATCCTGCCATGAGATATTTTGACATAATTAGGATATTGATGCTACCTGGCTATAGAAATTTCAGAGATAAGGTTATAGAAATTGAAGAAATTTCCTTGAAGATATTGATGCTACCTGGCTACATCTAGTTTGCCTGGTCATTGATTCTTGTTGTGGAGATCACATGACCACTCACTAATCTTCAAAGTTACCTGGATAAATTGAAAGGGATAAAGAGAAATGGAACAATTTAACCTGAACATATTGATGTTTATTATCTGGGTGTCCACTAGCTTGCATGGTCATTGATTCTTGTTGTTAAATGGAGATCACATGACTCCTAAAGCAAGGGCATAACATCAATAAAGATTACTCGTCTCATGTGGAGAAACTGGAATTATTTGACAGCAGTATCATCAAGTTTGATCAGGGGAGAGAGAAGATTGCAGCTAGTGAACCTCACTTGGGAGTATATTCATTCTTCATACTCCCTTCAAGGCTTCAATCCCACCTCCGGGAAGCATGTTAAGTTAATACTTAATGGAGAGAAGAGCTCCAGTGTCTTCTCTCCTTCCATAACCTCTCAATCTCTTTCTTTTAACTCTGTACTTGGTTTTACTTTTACTGTTCCCGACTGGTGTTGTTTGTGGTCCAGAGTCATCATATGTTACAAATGCCACTCCATTTTCAACCTTGGTAGTACTAATGTCGAAATTCAAAATAGTAAGATAAGGAAGTATGTACCTGCCAAAGGACTTCACAATGGATACTTATTTTTAGAATGAAATAACATTTAATTTCCTTTTGTCTCACGATAGTTCATTCTCAAGAAGAGTGCTTCATACAAAGGACTGTATCTCTTGGTTTTGATTTTTCTTTGCAATTTCACCTTCCTCCAGATATCTATCATGCATATTGATTTCATGAACAGTTGGAAGCTCCGGAGTTGAAGCTGACGGGACCTAACAAGTTGGGAAGGATCGAATACTTCAATCACTTGAGAAATGCCAAGTTCTGCCTTGCTCCCCGTGGGGAATCATCATGGACCCTTCGCTTTTATGAATCTTACTTTGTGGTCTCTCTCTCTCTCTCTCTCTCTCTCTCTCTCTCTCTCACACACACACACACACACACACACGCTCGCACACACATTTCCTCGGAACTTCATAATTTGTCCATGTTTTGCATGTGATACCCTTTCTTCTAATGCAGTGAACTGTAAAAACAGGAATGTGTTCCGGTCATCTTATCCGATCAAGTGGAACTACCTTTCCAGAATGTGATCGACTACACCCAGATATCCATCAAGTGGCCATCAACTCAGATTGGGGCTCAACTCCTAGAGTACCTAGAATCAATACCCCGTAAGTTTTACTTTGTGAATTCTCCATTATTATGTTGATGTGCCTGCAACATCGCCACCTTCCTAATAAGCTCATTTTATCCACGTCAGACGAGGTGATCGAGGGGATGATAGCTCGAGGCCGACAATTCCGGTGCCTATGGGTGTATGCAGCAGAAACTGAGCCTTGTTCTGCTACTCTGGGGATTTTGTGGGAGCTGCAGAGGAAGGTGAGGCAATTCCACCAGTCTGCAGAAACTTTTTGGCTTCACAACAGATCAATTGTTAACAGAGACTTGGTCGAGTTTCATCACTGGAGAATTCCTGTGCCGTTGCCCTGATCTCTGATATTCTTAGTGATTCAGTTTGAGTGGCCCGTTTTGGGTGGTGTTGCACCGTTTTCTTCTTTTTTTCATTTAGGAAAAAGCTAATTTGTCCGCAGGCGGGCTGGCCCGTCCGCCGCGTGGCTGCACCCGATTGGCCCCCCTGTATTCACGAGTCCCATGCCGATTGACCTGCCAATGGGACAACGACACGTGGCGGGGGCTGGCCCGCAGGCGGGCAACGTAGCAGTTCTCTTTCATTTATTTTCTTACAAATTTGTATACACTACATTTTGAAAGAGCTTTAGATGTACAATCGGTCTCCTGTCAGCATTGTTCAATTTGTGGGAGAAGTAGGGTTTTCAACTAATTCTACTTGGATCTTAATCTATTTACCAAGACTTTGTGGAGTGAAAAAGAAATGATGGTTGGTTGTTCGGAATTGTATGATAAAAGAGTTCAAACTGTGATGATGTTGCATGCTATAAGATCGGTAAATAGGAAAATTGGTTCGTGAAAGCGTATGCCAACCATTTATGGTTCACATCATCTTGAAATTGAATTTGAATGTGGAGAAGAAAAATAAAATTTCCAAACATTGAAGTCCACTGGGACCGCTTTTATTTTCAATCACTTTTAATGTTTACAAAAAAGAACAACCAATTGTACACTTTCACACTTATTCTCCACACTCAAATGTACACTTTCACACTTATTTCGAGTTCTTATTTGAGTATATATAGTCAGAACAAACTTGCCCTTACTCTTGTCTCTGCCATCGTCTGGATAATTCTCCTTCAATGGATAGCCACACCCACATCCATATAGAGGTAAAGTACTCCAAAATAATAGTGAAGAATGGAGATAAAAGGGTCACCTTGTCTCAAGCCTATGTTGCTTCCGAAAAATTCTTAGGACATCTCTAATGGGGATTTCTATCTCCCATATTTCTATATTAGAATTCCAATTTAGAAAAAACTTCTCCCAATAGTGATTTCTATCTCAATTTCTATCCTACGTGACGATGACGTAGAATGGATAGTTTCTATGAGAGTTTATACATGTAGAAACTCTCATAGAATTTATTCCATTTCTCATACCAATTAATATGAGATCCCACGTCATTAAATTGATCATTTTATTTGTTGCCACCTAGGATAGCAATGGAGAACCACTAGAGATTGTTTTGTTGTTTGTACAATTTCTATATAGAAACTCTACCGACTATGATAGAAATTTTCTTACCAACTAGGATAAAAATTTTCTTACAGTACAATTGACAAGTATGATAGAAACTCAAATTTAGAAATCTCCATTGGAGATGGCCTCATGGTGGTCCTTTTACTAAAGGACTGGGAATGTAGGCGTGGATATACACTCCATAACCCTATCAACACACTGGTTGTTGAATCCCATACTCGTCAAGATGTGGTTACGGAACTTACGAAAGAAGCTTCAACTTAATGCATACTTTGCGATGTCATGCTAAAAAAAAACAACTTGATGCTTCAATATATATATATGTTTTAAAATATTTTAGAGTTATTTTTTTTTTTTGTGTGTGTGTGTGTGTTTTTTTTAAAAATATTTTAAAGTTATTATTATTTTTTTGTTAGGACCTCTTCCACTAGATGCTCTGTCCAAAACTTGATGTCAAAAATAATTACGAAAGCAAGTTGTAAAATGGTGTGATATGTTCTACTAAAAAAATCCTTTTCTTTTTAACTCTTAGAAATACCCATATTACGTTCTTCTCCTTCCACATCTCCCTAACGAACGACTAGTGAATCGAAAGTCATGTCAATGAGAATGTGGCTTAAATACTCAAAATAACTTTAAAGATCGAACGATATCAGCCTTGTTTTTCTAATTCTTTGAATATTAGGTTTCATTGTGTTGAGTGTGACTGTTCGTTTCCTCTACCACATATACATGAATGATATATACATGTACTACTTCACTATTTCACGTAGACATCACTACTTTTGATGGCTCCTACCAATTTGACAACTTAATCTCATTTGTGAAGAATGCCTTGCAAATGGCTAATTATAAGGACACAGCCTTTTTTATTCGGGGCTAGTCAGGATTAGGGCTAACCAGGTTGGGAGGAACTTTTACTAGGGCTATCCAAATATTCCACTCAGGGGGCTGTCAAAAGCCCACAGTCCCCCAAACCCAAAAAATCACTCTCATTTCTAAATTTCACTCTCTCTCTTCACAAACCCTAGTTTTCTTCTTCTTCTTCTATCCATCTTCTTCTTCTCCACCATTTCCATTCTAACATCTTCATCAAAACCCTAATTTTTTTCTCATCATCATCATCATCTTCTTCTCCACCATTTCCATCATCACCATCTCCATCAAAACCTAGTTTCTTCTCTTTCCCAATTTCGATGGCACCCAAAATATTAAATAAACCATAAAATGTATGAAAATAAAGGTTAAATATTTCTTTCCTCACAAAGAATGCATGGAAATAAATCCTAAAATGCATATTTCACTCTATTATCAAGATTAAAATAAACCCTAACATATTTTTTTCATTCGGAAATGTCGATTTTAGGACTGCCAGAAATTGTGGCAGTCCTGAAAGAAACTTGCTGTACAGCAAATATCTTTCAGGACTGCCACAATTTCTGGCAGTCCTCAATATGTCTAGGACTGCCAGAAATTGTGACAGTCCTGTTGTAGAGCATGTCCCTTTCAGGACGGCCACAATTCATGGCAGTTCTTATTACTTCTAGGTCTGCCAGAAATTGTGGCAGTCCTGTTATACATCGAGTCTATTTCAAGACTGCCACAATTTCTGACAGTCCTCATTACTTCTAGGACTGCCAGAAATTGTGGCAGTCCTGTTGTACATCGAGTCTATTTCAAGACTGCCACAATTTCTGGCAGGCCTCAATACTTTTAGGACTGTCAGAAATTGTGGCAGTCCTGATATGAATCCAATTATTCTACAACTAGGATTTCTTCCATAGTTTTCTTCTAAAACTAGGATTTTATGCATAATTCTTCTATTAATAAAGAAAAATTGGTTAATAGACTAATAGATAATAGATTTGATAGATTTGATAACCCAATTTCTTCTACAACTAGGGTTTCATCCATAATGCCCAAACAAGAAGAAAATAAAATAAAATAGGGTTTGGAGAAAGAGATTTGAGAAATTAGAAGAGAGCAAAAAATCAAAATAAACTACGTTTGCAAAAATTGATGTTCTTGTTTTTTTTTTTTTTCCTTCTTCTTGTTCTTCTTCTTCTTTTCTTCTTGTGAGGAATGGAGAGAGAGAGGAAGAAAACAAAAATTATAACACTTATCTTTTATACCTACTACTTGGATAGTCCTGAGTAATTTTTTCAGTGGCAAACTTGTAAATAATGAAAAACAGTCACTTGGACAGCCCCGAGTAAAAAAGGCTGTGCCCTTATAATTTGCCTTGCAAATTGCACAACAAAATCTTGGAAAAAGAAATGAATATCCAAAACCCAAGTACAGAAGGCGTAGTCAGCCCAGGCTCAAATTCCATAAACATATATACAAAAAATTAAATTAAATGAGGTCGTTGAAATGGATATTGCAATAATTGGCGCAACAAAAAAAAATGTTGTATCATTTTTCTCAATAGTTACAACTTTTTACTGTCAAAATGGACGGACAGTACCACTTAATAGTAACATAAGTTATATATATATATATATATATATATATATATATATATATATATATATATATATATATATATATATATTCTAGTAGTTTTTTTTTAAAATTTATTTGAGTTAAATATTTACTTTACTTGATGTGGTAGTATTCACTAAAGAAGATAATAAGAAAGCTTAGTTGGAGCCTAAAAAATTCGCAGAGAACAATATTTTGAAAACTACAACCCATTGTGCACCAGCCCATAGATAGTTTTGCAGTTTTTTACAACTCTCTTTGATGTGGTAGTATTCCAGCTAAACTTTCTTATTGTTACATCAAAGTTTTTTACAAATGATATTGTACGTAGTTAAATATTTTGAAAGTTCGTAGAGAACAATTGTAAGATGTAATATTTTATTGTATAAAAATAATAATATTTAATATACTATAATATTATTATATTCTCTCTTTTTTGAAACGTTATTCCGAACTCTCTTATGACTGTGCCCCCAGTGATTTTAATCCTGGATCCGCCACTGAATATGGGCCTTCGGTTAGGGCTGCAAACGAGCCAAGCCGAGCCAAGCTTTTGTAAGCTTGAGCTTGGCTTGACTAGAATTAATCGAGCTCGAGCTTGATAAGTTTTTTTTTTTTTAGAGCTTGAGCTTGGCTCGAGCTTGTCTATATATATTAAGCTTGAGCTTAGCTTGGTTTGAGCTCGAGCTTGACTTGATAAGCAAGCTTGATTTAAGCTTGATAAACAAGCTCAATAAGCTCAAAATCAAGCTCGCCCAACTTTATTTCAAGCTCATTAAGCTTGATTTTGAGCTTAATGAACTCGATTTCAAGCTAGTTAAGTTTGAATTCAAATACTTGTAATATTAACAATTTATTTATAAAAAATTAATCAAATTTTTTTTTCTTAATATCAATTATTAAGAGCATATAAATGCTCACAACCATATTGTTATACAATATATAAAATTAGAATTCAACAAAGAACAAACCTGCTTCTAAACAAGCCCCTAAACGAACTTCTAAACGAGCCAGCTCGCGAGCTCATAAACGAGCCAAGTACTTCTAAACTTGAGCTTGGCTTTTTTATTAAATGAGCTCAAAAATGAAGCTTGAGCTCAGCTTGTTTACTAAACGAACCGAGCTCAAACGAGCTTTTATCGAGCCGAGCTTTGAGCAGCGCGCGAACGGCTTGGCTCATTTGCAGCCCTACCTTCGGGTCATGTTTGTAGGCCTTCGGATCAGGAGGCTGTAATACAATTACCATATATATATATATATATATATATATATATATATATATATATATATATATATATTGGGAAGGAAGCGCGAAAATCGTTCCCCTAAACTAGAAAGTCATGCGAGAAAACCGAGCAAAAGCACACACAAACCAAAATGCCAAACACAAAAAATTTAACCTCCACTAATGGAATAAAGAGAATACACCGTCTACAAGCTCCTCCCGATCCAACACGGATCACCACAACTCACTTGAAAGAAGAAAAATTTGATTGCGGACTCCGAAGAACAAGAGATGCCGAAAAATTATTCGAAGCAATCTCTCCTTCACAATAGTCCTTAATTCTCTCTCTCGCTCTCAAGATTGTAAATCACTCTTGTTTTGAGATGAGTTTTGAACTAGCATGCATCACCCTTTTATAAGCCCTTGGTAATCTATACATGGAAGACCAATATATATGGAAACTTCCAATATGCATCAATCATATATTTAATAAAAAATCAATCATAATTGGCTTGCCATAATTGGAAGCCCAATTATATGGAAAGCTACTATATGAAGGGTCCAATCATAAATATATGATCAAAATAAATATGGAAATCCAATCATATATTTTCTAACCATATATGTTCTAAAATAGGATCCATGCACTTTCCGAGCTTCTCCGACACACGGATGGCGCTCGTCGCTCTCCGGGCACTACCAAAATAAGTCATATTAGCGACGTAATTAGCGACGTTTATGAAAGACGTCGCTATATTTTAGCAATTTAGCGACGTAAATTTATAACGTCGCAATACGTCACTATTAGCGACGTTCAACGACGTATTGCGACTAAGTTTTGTATTATAAAACGTACGTCGTGGATATGTCGGTGAACGTCGCTAAATCACTGATATTAGCGACGTTTACCGACGTCTTCGTATGACGTCGCTAAATATTTCATATAGGGTTCTGCTGGCCAGATCGATTTATTTTTTTACCCAAAATTTTATTCTCCCGCTCGAGCCCCAAATCTTTCTCCCTTTCCCCCTCTCGTCTCCGGCGACCCCCTCCCACCAGCGACCCCCTCCCACCAGCGAGCCCCTCCCCCCGGCGACCCCTCCTCCGGAGACACCCCTCTCCCTCGTTCCCTACCTCGGCGACCCCCGCTCGCCCACTGGTGTCCTCGTCCCTCTTGCGTCCCCTTCCTCCGGCGACCACCCCCCCCCCCCCCCCGCGGCGACCACCCCCCCACACGGCGACCCCCCTCCCTGCGGCGACCCCCTCCCCACGGTGACCTCTTTTCCAGCGGCGTCCGGCGACCCTCCATCGCTCCTCCACCGTCAAGTCTCCTCGTCGACGTCGACCCGACTAGTCCCCTCTGCCGCTGCTCCATCCCCGACCCCGACCCAATTCTGACCAAGGAAGGTAAACCCTAACCCTATCTCCCTCCTCCTGATGTGCTGACATAGACACGATACGACAGGCTGACACGACACAATATTCGTACACAATATTGTCAATTAAGTAATTATTTCGAAGGTAAAAAAATACTAGAATACTTAAAATGTAGTCTACTACCAAATATGAAAGCTTTCAAGGAGAGTCGTATACACTGACACAGAAATGACTCTTCAAAGTCGAGAGTTTTGAAATACTAGATTAGTATTTGTATGTATATGATTATGTGTGTGTGAGTTATTAGTGTGAGATGAAAAGCGGGGTATTAGTGTTATTTTATATGTGGTAAAGAGTATATTTGGCATGTATCGATAGAAATGAAAGAGATTACTCAAAATAATTGTCAGTTTGAGATAGTTGCATGAATAGGTGGTCTTCTAAATATGTTGTTGCTTAAGCAGTTTATAGCTACAAAATGCGTAAGTGCAACATGAAAATCTCATCTGTTAAATATGTTACCTAAGAGCATCATTAGTAAGGCTCATCCCAATTTCTAGATTCTAGATTTCAAATGTAGGAGCTCATTTTGTAGAATAGTAAGACCCATAGGTTTTAAATTATAAAATGTAGGAGAATGTAGGAGATTCACAACTCTCCACATTTGTTCAAGACATAACATTCATTTCCATAAAACTTTCATAGATAATATAATATATCCCAATTGTCAAAGATTCTGTAAAGTCAGTCAGAATCACAAATATGAAGCATCCATCACAACTACACAACATATCCAAAACACAAAAGAATTGACTTTGATGAAAACTAGAGCATAACCTCTAAATGAAAACATGAACTAATTAACACATAATCCATAAACTTTTAAATTATCGCTATCGGTATCGGACTATCGCTATCGGTATCGAACTATCGGTATCGATCGAACTATCGGTATCGGACTATCGCTATCGGTATCGGACTATCGCTATCGGTATCGACCGTATATACTTAGTATCGGGCGTAGCGGATTAGTATCGATCAGTATATAGGTTTGGGTTAAGATCAAGGTTCAAAGTATCGGTATCGGAATAGTAGGCCGAATAGGAGGCCGAGATAGTCGAATGAGAAGAAGGGAAGAAGGGAGGAGCAGATGGGTCCAGAGCCATGGTGGAGGAGGAGAAGTAACATGAGAGCAGTTTCCGCCGTAACATCTCCTGGCTCTGTTGGCAACTGAAGTCCAGATGCTACAAAGGACGATCCTTCGCTGAAATCGACTACAACACCCATCAGTTCAAGTTCATTCCTATATGAGTAGATTCCAATGCCATAGAAGCCATCAGTTTGTTGACCTTCCTCTATGGCATTGGAATATACTCATCTAGGAATGAACTTGAACTGATGGGTGTTGTAGTCGATTTCAACGAAGGATCGTCCTTTGTAGCATCTGGACTTCAGTTGCCAGCAGAGCCAGGAGATGTTACGGCGGAAACTGCTCTCATGTTACTTCTCCTCCTCCACCATGGCTCTGGACCCATCTGCTCCTCCCTTCTTCCCTTCTTCTCATTCGACTATCTCGGCCTCCTATTCGGCCTACTATTCCGATATGCGTTTGATACGGTCTACCTAACCTATATACTGATACTAATCTGATACTCTCTGATATTAAGTACATCCGGCTTACTAGCTAGCGGATCCACCAGTTACATGATTATATACTAATTATGTTTAGTTTGTCTTACGATACAGATTTTCACATCCAATGTAATCCAGTTGACCAATGTAACCCAAGATGTTGTCTTATTGACCTAGTTTAGCCTTGTTTTACTAGATATTTGATCGAGTTGACCAATAGTTGACTTTGACCTTGATTGGCCTAGAAATCATATAGAATTGCATGTATACTTCTTTTATTTTATATTGACTTCCATGATATGACAGCTCCTCAAAAAAAGAATCCTCTACTAGACATCGCACTCTCCTTTTCAGAACATCAACTAGTATTACTACCTTGATGTATATATAAAGTATGCATGTATAATAGTAGGTAATGATATGCAAAACTGAAAAGATAAATGCAATACATGAATGAATGGATGAAAAGATAAATGCAATCCATCGGAAAAGCTTTGACACTTGCATATCATTCACTACCTTGATGTATCTATCTTACAGAATTATGGAGCTGAATTACTATCTGCGGAATCGTACTTGGATGTACAACCGTCATCCTGATGACATGTACGGTGTGCGGGATGAATTCATAGAGGGTGTACACCAGTTCCTGCAGTTTGCCAAGGCGTTCCCTCAGTACATGGACGGTACCAAAATTAAGTGTCCGTGTGTAAGATGTCGCAACTAGCACGATTGGATGCGCTCGAGTCCACAGCCGTCCCAGGAGTCTGCCCGAGTCCACCAGATGATGGAGTCTCTCCGTGACGACCTGCTACGACGGATCGAGCAGCAGTCTCAGCATCCTACGGACGATCCTGCGCTGCTAGCACGATTGGATGCGCTCGACCGCGGCATTATAGACCTCAGGGAGACGACTGAGAGGACAGAGCGCGCCGTTGGAGGGTTAGAGCGCACGGTGACGGAGTTGCAGACAGGACAGGTGACCATGGCCGAGACGGTGAGATTGGCGCAGGATTCGATGGTCCAGAGCAGTGGTAGAATGTTATCTATCATGGATTCATACAACCAGCGACTTACAGCGTTGGAGCATGCTGGTACTCTGGGTGCGCCTTCATCGTCGTCGACTCCGCCGCCTCCACCGCCTTCTTCTTCGACACCGACTCCACCGACGTCACAGCCTGGCGCTCCATCTGTATCGATTTCACTTGCGGAGTATGAGGAGTTTTTACGCCTTCGTCGCGGCGGTGCCCCTCCTGCACCAGATCACTAGTAGTCCTAGTTAGGACTTTTGTTTGTGTTTGTATCATCTTATGTTTGTGACTTATGATTGGATGTTTGTATTGGATGTTAGTTGTGTTTGTATCGAATTGACTTGTGACTTGTTTGGATTGGATGTTAATTCCTTCGTCGATAAATGTTAATTGTGTTTGGATTGGATGTTAATTAACTTAGATTAAAGCTATCTGTGATTTGGAATTGTGAGTGGGGGTTTGAATGCGCTGTGATTTGGAATTGTGAGTGGGGATTTGAATGTGTACCTATATGTGTTTTATAGAATTGTGAGTGGTAATATAGAATCTGTGTTTTATTTTTTTTATTTTTTTTACAACTTTAGCGACGTTTAGCGACGCTTACTGACGTTTAGCGACGTCTTTTTCCGACGTTTACCGACGACAAGCTGCAAATAATATATTTTTCCGACGTTTTACCGACATTTACCGACGACTAACTGCAAAAAAGTACAGCTCTCCGACGTATTTACCGACGTTTACCGACACTAGCTGCAAAAATGTACAGGACCTTTACCGACGTCTAGCGACAACATTCACGTCGCTATATTACCGACGAAACGACGGTAGACGTCGGTAACTATTCCAGGTCTTTACCGACGTGTAGCGACTACATATACGTCGCTAATATACCGACGGAACGACGATAAACGTCGATAACTCACCGACGTACTGTTACGTCGCTGAATGTCGGTAATTGCGACGTTCAGCGACGTTTTTGTAATCAGCGACTAAGGAAACGGCGACAAAACCTAAACGTCGGTAAATACGTCGGTGATACATATTAGCGACGGATTTTGTTGTTTTTCCGACGTTTTTGGGCGTCGCTAAAACCACTTATTTTGGTAGTGGGGGTATTCTCCACATAGGTTGGGAACCCCACCCACTCCAACAATATATATATATATATATATATATATATATATATATATATATATATATATATATACCCGAATTTTGTATCCCCAAACATCTCTATACTATCCACCGTTAGATGTTGTTTAAGTCATATAATTTCAACCATTGATTTGAATGGTTAAAAACAACGGTTAAGATTAGATGACTTAAAAAAGATCCAACGGTTGTTAACATGGAGATACATGAGGATGCAAAAATGAGGGGATGCGAATATCTCCTCATATATATATATATATATATATATATATATATATATATATATATATATATATATATATATATATATATATATATATAATAAGGGATATTGCACCAAGGCTTATTGCATCATTATTGTACCATTTAATCTCAACCGTACAATCCATGTGATCATGTGGTTATAAAGCATGATGACATCATGGTGACATGACAACCACTTTTGGGACATATGTCACCATGATGTCATCATGCTTTATAACCACATGATCACATGCTTTATATCCACCCAGGCTGCCCCCTCCCCTCCTCCTCCCGTCCCGGGCGCCTTCTCCTTCTTCCGTTGTCATCTGATGTCGCTGCCCACCCCCGTCCCCCCTCCTCCCGCTGCGAGCTTCGCCGTCATCGTCGATGCCGTAGAGAGTGAGGTGGGGGGGGGGGGGGGGGGGGGGGGAGGGGAGGGGAGGGGAGGGGGCATCCACGGACGGACGGCGTGAGGAGGGAGGGTGTGGATAGGGGGCAGGGTGGAGGGGGGCAGGAATAGATTTAGTTTTTTTTAGGGGTATGAAATTAAAAATATTTAATAGTTGATAATATCAAGTTGTTGCTTAAAAAAATTATGGTAAGTTGAAAAACAGGAATGGCCGTGAGTATCAAGTTGTAAATAAGCCTTAAACAAAATCTACATACAACCATCTTAAAATATAACTAGCAAATACTGCAATATTGCTTTCTTTCTTTTTTCTTCTTTTTTGAAGCAATGAGTAATTGTGCGGGGCTTGAACTCCCGACCACTTGTACGTCCCACATGCATCTCTCTTAACCACTAGGCTAGAAGTTATTTGCAAATACTGCAATACTGCTAGTAGGCTACTAAATATGATATATGGTATATTGGTATGCACACGTACATACATATGTAACTTCTATTTACATGCAATGAAATATCAACAATGCGTCTGAAAAAAAAAAAAAGCTTATGCAGATGGAGCCTGTCTAGGTCGAAAACATGGATCCAAAAATATTTTGAGATCCGAGTCTGGATCTACCAACCCTAATAATTGTAGTGAGAATGATACGATTGCAATTATTATTTGTACAACAACGCAAAGAAAATAAAGAGCTCGTGGATGGTGCCACTACCAAAGGGAACACATCCAAAAATCTACAGGACCAGAGGGATCCAAGTATGCAAACAACCAAGCACATGTGGGGGACGAGGAACGCCAAGTAACATGTTTTTCTTGTCAACATAGAGCCATTGTATTCGCATCAACCACATACTCCAATAAGTGGCTAACATTGATTTAACCATAAGTCTAACTCTATGGAATAAAAAAAGAAAACAAAAAAATCCACTACGGATCTCTCCATAGAATTATGTCAAGTTGAAGGCTCTATGGAATCTCCAGCACTTTTGGAGGAGGTTCCCAAAATACCCATGTTACCTTGATTTTAAAAGTACAAACCTAATATAGGTTAGTTCACTAGAATCACCTAGTTTTTGGGAGTCAAATTTTGCTTATCATTTTGATACCATAGACTATCTTGTTAAGTCTTCGTCACAGAATATATATTATAGAGCCTTGTTTAAACTATCTTGTTATTATCCGATCGATATTAGGGACGATCGAACAGATCCAGATCCAAAGATGGAATGGACTATTAAAGTTGGAATGGACTAAACTTAATGGATCCAACTTTTTTAAATTTATTTGAGTATTATATACCTATGTAGTAAAAAATGTTTGGATGGACTACAGTCCATCCAACAATAAGCCTGGATCCGCCCCCCGCTTGTTATGGGAGAGACGGGTCTTTTTTAGATTTTTTTTTAAGGCAAAAAAAGAGAGGACATGTTATATATGTTATGTAGTTTGATGAATATAAATTAGTGTTTATATTTGATGCAATGGTTTTTTTTTGTAGGGGATGCATGAGACTATCACGTGCACTTAGGCTAAAGTCCGGTGAATAAAAAAAAATAACACATAAAATAACAAATTAAACTGTCTAATTATTGGAAGGATGTTCAAAATCTTAAGGTTTTTTCTAAGGGCACTACCATTTTTACTTGGGGGCAGCCTAAAAGAGTTTGAAAATATTACAGGTTTGCCATAGGTTTTTTTTACTTGGGGGCAGCCCAAGCTTTGGTATAAAAGCCAACTTTTTTTTTCCTCTCTCCTTCCTCTACACTTTTCTTCTCTCCCTCAACTCTTTTCTTCTCTTCCTCTCCATTTTAGGTTAGAACAAAACCTAGCCAAAATTTTCCCCTCAACTCTTTTCTTCTCTCCCTCAACTCTTGTCTTCTCTTCCTCACCATTTTTCCTCTCTCCTTCCTCTGTATTTTCCTAGTTATCAAACAATATGACATTTGGACCGAATGACCAGCAACCAGACAGTATCGATAAAAAAAAGTAGAGAACAAGAAAGAAAAAACAAGAAGGGAAATCACTTTGGACACGGATATGGATTGCTTTAGTAGATAGATCTTCAATGTAATAGTTCCACTGAAGGACTATTTTGCTGCTGCTTCACTCTTAACATCTCCATTCTTCTCCGCTTCAGCACCCAGGATTGCCAGGGATAGGACTGCCAGGACCCTGACAATCCTAAATGAAACTTGCTGTACAGCAAGTTTACAGCAAGTTTCATTTAGGACTGCCAGGGTTCTGGCAGTCCTACTTAAGTGTAGGACTGCCAGGTTTCTGGCAGTCCTACCCCAAGTTGCAAATCTGTTGTGCGCCCCCTAAGGATTTCTAGGATCTCAATTCGGATCTCAAGTCTGAACATGACCCTCGTAAATGGATTTACCATATAAAAGACATCCATTACAGAGATGCAGTAATGTGGCTGTTGAGAATCTATATGAATAGTAATTGAGAGGTTCCTTAGGCTGATACTATGTATGCATGAAACCATGTATCTGTCTTGATTTCACTAATATACTACTTTTGGAAGGGAAAAAAAAACATGAGCATTAATTGTGCAGAACAGCAAGGTGAAAGAACATATGCACAGGTCAGATTTTTCCAAGCATTGTGAAATGACATGCTGATATTGAGCTGAGTATGCATAATCACAGAGGATCCACATATAACCCTTACAAAACAAGCTTTATAACTGAAGATGGCGCATTCTTATATACAGAAGAAATTTTATTAGAACTGTCAGGATCCTGGCAGTCCTACTTAAGAGCGCTGGGATGGTGATATTTGAGCAGCAAGAACAATTTCTGTCCTCTGGCATCTTGAGAATGGTTGAAGTCCATGCTATTTTTACTTCATCTAGCTTTGTTGAAGCATTCGAACAGTAGGAGCAAATTTTGTTTGACCTAGGCGTTCTTAGAAGTATTCCTGAGAAGTAACTCCCTTGCCATTTTATTTTAATTCACCTAGCTCATTTTCATTGTTCCACAAGTGGTTACATTATAAAACTCATATATGCTCTACTACTTTCAACTAGAAGCTTGAGCTCCCCGTGAAATCTGAAGTCGGGTTAATAAGATACATTAGGACTGCCAGGCCTGTGGCAGTCCTAATGTAGTCAACCCGACTGTATCAGTCAAACGGCCAAAACGAGATGCTCGTTTGTCGTCTTCTAGGGTTAGGGTTTCAAGAAAAAATATGGGTTTGTCGTGTTCAAAAATTTCTTTCATGAACCCTAAAGAGATTCTAAACCTAATTTATCAAAACTATTTATAGAATTAAAATTATTCTAGGGTTTTGAATAGAATGTAGAAAATTCTTGAAGAAATTAGGGAAGAACGTTTCTAGATTCCGGTTGCTTCGACTTACGTGTCATCTCTTCGAATCTAAGAATGTTGTTGAAGAAATCTTGGTGGAGGAATTGAGAGTGGAGTGGTGGAGGAGAAGAAAGTAGGATTTTGGGAGAGGAAGAGGAAGAGTTCTCTTTTTTCTTTTGGTGGAGAGAGAGTGTAGAATGGGTTATGGGAAGGAATGAAGGGTTTGGGGGGGGGGGGGGGGGGGGGGTTGGGCTGCCCCTAGCAAAATGTGGGTGCCTCCTAGCAAAATCTCCACCTTCTTGGACTGCCCCCAAGTAAGGGTTGCCCTCTAGCAAAAATGGTGGTGCCCTTGGAAAAAACCTTAAATAGTTTGTTTTGATATCATGTGTAACTAATACTTCACAAAACTAAAATTACTATATTAGGATATTAATGTAAATCTTTTAACATGAAAAACCTAATACGGACATACATAATTTACCAAAGCCTGCCACAAAAAGAAAGGAGTGTGGCGAGATAATAAAAAAAAATGGACATCACAAGCGTAGAGGAGGTTTAATCGAGGATAGACGAAAATGTAATACTTTCCATCAGTTACTAGTTCGATACCATTCTATCAGGAAGCAAGGCGCTTGAGCCTTTAAGGAAGGAGGTAGGGAGAAAGAGATTGAATGGTAGTGATTCCTCATCCATTCTTTTTCCATTCTCGGGTTGTAATAAAATGTACTCCAAACTGTTTAGAGACAATTATAAAATTGGAATAAAGTATTAATGTGATCATAAATGCATAATTATACATCACTACTGTTATAAGGGAACTTCAAAACGATTCAAGATTGAGCCGTCTAGCCATGTGTATATCATCAACCATTTAATTTAAAAAATTAAATTATGTATAAAAAAATTGAAATATATATATATATATATATATATATATATATATATATATATATATATATATATATATATATTATTTTTGAAGCAAAGGTACTTTTATTAAACAAAATCAACTGTACAATTCCATCCATCTTTACAATCTCATTGAATCAATATCATCTAAAACTACTCCTTTTCCATGATGGATATATATATATATATATATATATATATATATATATATATATATATATATATATATATATATATATATATGGGGAATTGAAAATCGAACTCAACCAAATAAGAATAATACCTTCCATTTTAACCACATGAGTTAGAAAAATATTTGACTATAATTAAATAATATTCTTATTATACGTACATTTACTAGTACATGATAGTGATACAACCACCTTGAAGGGGCAAAATCGACATTCCAAGTCCACAAGTAAACCCCACCTTACCTTACCAAAGGGAGAGGAAACTACCCTCCACCTTCCCATCTTCCCATCTTCCCTATATAAAATCCATCCATTTCCTTGCATCCTTCACACCAACCAAGTAAGATTAAAAAAATAGAAAAAAAGAGAGAAGAGAGGGTGAGAGAGAATCCTAATTCCTAATTGGGATAGCCGGAGAGTTGTAGAAGTGGATATCAACGCAGAGAAGACGGCGACAGGAGGAGGCGACGACCGCCGCCACCGGCTCCTCGTCTCCCGCTGCCCCTCCTCGCACGGTGGTCGAGGCGCCCTCCCCTCCGAAGGCGGCAGACCGTCCGACCTCCTCTTCCTCGCCGGCGGCGGCTCCGTCTCCTTCCCTTTGCTCGTTAGTTAGCTAGCTAGCTAGGTTTTGTTTGCTTTTTTTTTTCTCTCTCTACGACAACAAAAGAAAGAAGAAGAAAGTATGTTGACCATCAAGAGGGTGCCGACCGTCCTCTCCAACTACCAGGAGGTCGCAGCTCCGGCCGTCGGCTGCGGCCGGAACTGCCTCGGCGACTGCTGCTTGCCTGGTAATTCACTCGTTATTTATCAAAAGAAGAAGAAAGATTGAATTTTGATGAATATTTGGGGATTTTTCTATTATCTTTTTTCCCCACTATTCGTCGTCATTAAATTTTATTATAAACTGAAAAAAAAAATAGTAGACGAGAAACTCCCAATTATTGGAAATTAAAATTTGATTCTTTACCATGGAGTAATTCTATAATTCTGTTCCTACTTTTACTAAATGAGAATCATATATTATATATACAAATGGAGTCCATTGTCGGTATATTGGAAATTAAAAGAGGAAATTTGAATTTTGTGACTGTTATTCGTGCTTAAAATAAGCAAATTTCTCCATTATTCTCAGAACCCAAATACCAAATTCATAGATTTGCTCTCCGGAAATCGCATACGATGCACAAATTGCATATATATAGGTGGTATCTATGCCATGAAAATTAAAAGAAAGTACAAGAAATTATGAATATTGTTAGCAATCACCCGAATAAAATTCCTATTATACGCGATTTTTTCCTGAATCTTTCAGAAACTTATAATACTTAGGTACTTTTGAATGATTCGGATTAGCATGCGAATTTTAAGCATGTGAAGTTTTAAACGTGTTCCGTACGAATTATTGACAAATTTGGCACAAAAAACGTGGTGGCAACCTGTTTAATTAACCAAATTTGACCACGTGTTTAAGTATGTGAAGTTTCTAATTCCAATATTTTGGTTCGACGAACATTTGACCAATTTTTTTAACGTATTTTACTTGTATTGTGCCGATTTATACTCGTACTTTTGCCGGCTCGGATTTTTTCCATTTGCCGAGTTGCTAACAAGGATTACGAATAGTGACTTACAGAGAGTTTTGTAAATTTGAATGATGACTACTACTACTGATATGCGTAATATGTTCTTCTATATGCTGCAGTCTCAAAACTTCCCCTTTATGCTTTCAAGAACGCCCCAAAATCCACACCGCATGGCCCTCCGTCCGACTTCTTCCTCAACACCGTGTTGCTCGGCCAGGTAATTAGGCACTAATCACTACCCAGTTCTTGACCTTTATCAAGTTTTTCTATGCTTAATTAACCGTCTATTGGTATTATACCGTACAGTGGGAGAATCGCATGACCCGTGGGCTATTCCGATATGATGTTACGGCTTGCGAGACCAAAGTGATACCTGGCAATCATGGCTTCATCGCCCAACTGAACGAAGGACGGCACCTCAAGAAGCGCCCTACCGAGTTCCGTGTCGACCGGGTCCTGCAGCCTTTCGACCGGACCAAGTTCAACTTCACCAAAGTTGGCCAGGAGGAGGTCCTCTTCCGCTTCGAGGCTGGTGGAGGGAGTCACTCTCACTACTTTGAGAGCGCCCCCATCAAAGAAACCAACCCTCCCAGTGTCGTCGCAATCAATGTAAGAACCTGTCAAGTATGTAAGCTTAATTTAGTTTCAGTTCTTCATGCAAGAATAGCCTGGTCTGTCGGTAAGTCGTGGAGCTTGCATTCTGTTGGATGCGAGTTTGATTCTTAGAAACATCTGCAAAGTGGGGGTAAGGCTGCATATATCTTGACCCTCTCTAGTTTCTAGACTCTGCATTAGTGGAGCTTATGTCTAGGACACCAACTTTCTTTTCAAGCCTGTATATAAAGTGTGAAGACCTAACTAAGTTGTTCTGGCATTATGCTATTTGATGTATCAGCATAGCTGATAAGAGTATTGTGTAATGATGTGAACTACCCAAGCTCTGCAATACTAGTTTTGTTTCGTGTTAACTATTTTGGGACAGGACCATGGTTATGTTCACTTTCATATGATGATTAGTGTTCTGTAATGGCTGCAGGTGAGCCCCATCGAGTACGGCCATGTGCTCCTGATTCCTCGAGTGCTGGAATGCTTACCTCAAAGGATTGATCCTGACAGTTTCTTGCTTGCTCTCAACATGGCAGCAGAAGCTGGAAGCCCTTACTTTAGGCTGGGTTATAATAGCTTGGGGGCCTTTGCCACCATTAACCACCTCCACTTTCAGGTACAGTTACTTTTGTCCTGAAATATTGTGCTTGTAACAATCATCGCTTAGAAGCAATTTTGTTGAACGACAGTGTGCTATGGTTTCTTATCTGTTGACAGGCTTACTACTTGTCCGTACCCTTCCCAATGGAGAAGGCTCCATTGGAGAGGATTCCAGTGAAGTGCCAGTCTGAAAACGGGGTGAAGGTATCACGATTGCTAAATTATCCTGTGAGAGGCTTGGTCTATGAGGGTGGGAACACTGTACAAGACCTCTCTGATATGGTAGCCGGTGCTTGCATATGGCTTCAAGAGAATAATGTTCCATTTAATGTGCTTATTTCGGACTCGGGCAGGAAAGTCTTCCTGTTACCCCAGGTAATTACTTTTATCACTTTTTGTTATGAGCCTGATGCTCCACCTTATTTATCTTCTAATGTCATTGTTACTATGCATATAGGGAACTCTGTAAACAGATGGTTTTACTTCTAATTTTTGTTAATTGGTTAGGGAAGAAAGAATATCCACACTCCAAAAGTTTGGGATAAAAGGCTTTTTATTTTATTATTTTGCGGAAAACCATACATATTGTTGAAATCTATGCCGCTACACCAAAACTCTAGAGTCGTGAATGAGGGTTGGGGGTTATAAATTTGAATTATTCCTACACATACAATGAACTGGATACATGCAGCTTTTCTATTCTATCATTTTACATTCCGTATGGATTGTCATGGTACCTCCCCTGAAGTGTCCATATCCTTCACATTGACTACATTAAATGGGTGGAGAACAATGTCACCAATTCTGTAATGCTATTGTAACCATGTCCTAGTAACAATAAACATGCCGATCTTGTTGGAAAGGTTTACAAAGAGGGGGATAAATGGGTGTGCTCAAATGGATGTTTTACTTTCTTCCATGGTAGATGCTTTCTTGATTCCAACACATGGAAAAAGATCGTTGTTCTAGAAGCTATACCTTCTATCTTAGCTATTAAAAATAAATACCTTTTGACGTATCTTGATCTTTTTTGAATGTTGATATTGTCTTCTGATATTCTCTTGCTAGGGATGAGGTCTTTGATCGCCCTTCTTTCCTCGTGTAAGAGTTTTCGTTTAAATCAGTGGTTAAGATCTAACATGATGTCAAGCATCTATGTCCCTAGAAGAGTCCGACAAAGAATCCTTGTGGAGATCTTCACCAGATAGATTGTTTCACATAGCCTGTGTCTGGTTGCTAAGAAAGTGAGGTGAAGGAAAATGAGACTTGATTCTATGTAAATGGGATCAAATTTCTACATAAACACTTCCATTTTCTTTTCTTTTCCCTCACTTTTCATCGTACCAAACACAACCATAATGTGCATATTGCATCTGTGCATATATTAATTAGCACTCGGGAAATAATCAACTTTGTAATGGAATAATGATATGTCTAAGATTCAGTATCAATGTATCATTTGAGTTTCTTGTCATCAAGTGTTTGAGAAGGGGATAATCAAGGTACCGTGAACTCTTGATATAGGAGAAACTGTAACCTTCCTTTTGTAGTTACTAATACAACTATTATATGCATGTCGAGCCTTTCTAATGTGAAATCTGTTGCAGTGCTATGCTGAGAAGCAGGCTCTGGGTGAGGTGAGCCAAGAGCTACTAGATACTCAAGTGAACCCTGCCGTGTGGGAGATCAGTGGCCACATGGTACTGAAGAGGAGGAAGGACTACGAAGAGGCATCAGAGGCTTATGCCTGGAGGCTTTTGGCTGAGGTGTCCCTTTCTGAGGAGAGGTTCAAAGAGGTGGAGGCGTACATCTTTGCAGCCACAGGCCTGGTGGAGTCTACAGAGGAACAGATGGATGCTGATGAAAACAAGGCATCGGCCTCCCAGTCTCCCCCACCCGTGGCAACGCCGCTTCCAGAAGGCTGTTTTGTTCGTCAGTGAAGGAGACAGTCGGGTTTATCCTCTCCCTCCGATACTTCTTCAGCTTGCTATAGAATTTATATAGATGTTTTGGGAATGGTGTAGGCAGCAATAGTTGTGTACTGCTACCAGCTCCAGTACTATTTCAATGTTTCCTAATGGTTGCTTTTGTTTATAGTCGTTGCATGTATTAAATAAAACCCGTCTTGGAATAAATAAGCAGGTTTGTGGTGTGACTATATTGGCTTTAAACTTGATGATCCTTATTTTTAGTAGTTTACTGTGATGAAGATGAAGGCATAGCGTTTTGGCAGAATGGAATATTTGTGGCATCAGCATCTTTTTTTGGTGCAATTGCTCAATCACGAACTGTGTTGATAGTTTATTTTGAATTGCTGCCAAAGGAAAGCTTGAGCCTCATATATTTGATGCTTGCTTGATTAGTTTTTTTGGCTTTTGATATTATCATGTCATTATTATTATTATCATTTTTTGAGATGTGACGTCCAACATTACATATAGGATTTTGTGTACGAAGTTTTGTATGTTTTTGGGGGTCACCGTCTCTAACTTCTACCATTTTTTTAAATTGAAGGGAATATTATACTCCAGTGGCTCGATCAACTGGTATTCCATAGTCCAGACTCCAGACATGATCTTATGTCTCTCTCTGATAACCACAAGGGTCACTCGAGTTTGATATCATTATTATTTTAAGAAGAAACCAAAAAGGCTGATGAACCATAGAGAGAACCGTACGACATATTGAGGCTGACGTGTTGGCTCAAGCTTTCTTGCTAGCATCGGATTATATCCTCTCCAATGGAGACTATCACGTCAATGTAGTCTACCGTGGTTTGAACAGTGTAAATAACTGTACCAAATGTTGCAACAGTACGACCCGAAAAGTCTGCAGGCGACCCCCAGCTCGAACCCGGCCCATTATCATCAGCACGCGTTTGCTCCGCAACGGTATATATATGACCTCGACTCCTTCCTATTTTGCTCCCTCTCTCTCTGTGCTCTGTGCGCCATCTCTTCTCCCTTCCTTTCCTTCCGTCTCCCTCCCCATCAGTAAGTCTCCGAAACCCTAAAGTTTGGGGCTAAAGTTTGGGGTTAGGGTTAGGGTTTCCATACTCGAATATCTTTTATGGGTGAATCTATGTCTTCCGATCGTGATACATTATGAAGCTTTGAATCATTCTCACGAAGCTTTGAATCGTACTATAGTTTAGGGTTTATGGCGGTGTTTAAGTCAAAATTTAGGGTTTTAGGAATTTTTTTTGCCGAAAAAATATTGATTTGTTGTTGATTTGTCTTTGATCGGAGTTCAATTGAAGCAGTATATTGTAAATTGATCGATTTAGGTTTTTATTTTAGACTCTTTTTTGCTTTGTTAATTTAAAAATTCGCGGTATATTCGTTATTCGTTATGTAGATAAATTTGTTGTATTGATTACTAGTTTTCATTGTTATGCCCTAGTTTAGGGTTTATTGCAGGCTTTGGGTCCAAATTTGAAGTTAATAGAGATTTTAGTTTAATGTGGTGGTGGTTTATAGAAGAAGATTGACTTCCTCTTGATTTGTCTTTGGTCGGTGGTGTTCGATTGAAGCACATGACTGTATCTATACATGACTGTATCTATGCACTTTGCTCGTTATATAGATAAAATCCATGTATTGATCTCGATAATGTATGCAACTTTGAATCTTATACCCTACTTTAATTGAATTTATGGCTTCCTATTATACATATTAAATTTTAGATAAATTATTAACTTGTAAGCTCTAGGACTTGAGTTGTAAATTAAATACGTTAATAATTTGTGACTTGCCAATTTATATGCCTTCCAAATTCCTGTTCTTTTCTTTATCCCATATTTTCTGAATTGAATTTTTTTGGGTGCAATCAGTGATTCATTGTGAAATTCTGAATTATTATATTATATATCTATGATTGAAATGCAGCAATTCGGTAATGTATTTGCTATTATGAGATCATTGTGAATGATTCAAATGCTACGAATCAGTGTATATATTTTTTTTTTTTCAAATTTGTATTTTTGATATATTTTAACTACAAGTCCAACTTTATGTCTGGCCCATTAAACTGTAAACAGCCTAACGGGGCATACCAAATAAACCGCACAAACCGATTGGTTCAGTTATGCGTGTTGATTCGGTTTTGGTTTTGATTTTGGGTTTCGATTAATTCGGTTTTTGGTAGTGGTTCGGGTTTGATTTTTATTTTTTGTGTTTCCATTAATTCATTTTTGGGTATTTCGGTTCAGTTGAAATCGAATAAACGGAACGTTATGCTAATTTGTTTAAATTGTCCAACTTCATTGACACCCTCCTTCTTAGGGATCAAAACAATAAGGGCATCATTGAATCTATATAACTCACCCTTACCATTAAAAACATCAATGAAAACAAGCATGAGATCTTTCTTCATCACGTCCCAAATCCCAAATTTTCATCTGGAAGAAAATTTGAGGAAAACCATATGGAGATCCTGAATTTGAGTATATCCTAAGTTATCTGGCCCTAATTCTGTTGTGTATTAAGTTTGTTCTTTGAAACCTAGGTTTCTATCATATACGTTTCCATGTTAATTTCATGTTTTGTTATCATTATTCCTTTTTTATAATCATTGGTCTTTATCCATTGTTCTGCTCAGTAGTTACTAAATATAGTCAATTAGTTGTTACCAAATATAATTATGTTTAATGATCAGTAGTGCATTTCAGCTTCTTCTTTTTTCCTTTTGGCCTTTAGTTTTCTTAAAAAATGAACGTTCGAACTCTGGAACACTCTTAACTGCACTTTTTATTTTAGTTATAATTGTTTGAAGTCTTATATATTTCCCTTTTTCAGTCAAGTTCGTGTAATCATACCTTATTAAAATACCGAATTTCATTTTTTTTTTATCTGCTGGCTTTCTCTATCCTGTTTTAACCAATTTGCACTATTAAGTATTAACAGTGTTGATTTTTGCTGTTTCTTATTCTTTGGCTTACACGTTGTAATTATATGTGAAGTTCTGAAATCAGGGCACTATTTACAGTGTTGATTTAACTTTGATGGGGCATACCTTGACGAGAAGATGGGTGCTGCTGCAGTTTGCAGAGACAACGCAGGACAATTCATCTCAGCCATATCAACTAGTCACTTTGGGGGAAGTCCGTTGGAGGCAGAAGGCTTAGCTTTAAGCCTTGCAATAGTCTTAAGAAACAGAGGAAGATTTCCTTCAACTATTGTCGAGGGTGATTGTAAGGTACTCATTGATGCTATTCTAAACAAGGAGATGGACACATTATGGGCAATTAGACATATTACTGAAGAATGTCGAACACTAAGCTCCAACACCAACATATCTTTCCAATTTAGTCCCAAATCCTCTAATATGGTGGCACATTATTTAGCAAATGATATTGTATGCTCAAGAGAAGCTATTTCAAGTAGGTATACATATAGATATGGCCAATATTATTCTATCTGAATGAAATACTTCGTTTATTTCAAAAAAAAAAAAGGATGGTTTACGAGGCTGCCCTCCGTAGTTTTCTCATTTGTTTAAAAGACATTTACATAACTACGATATATGCATCTCAGTATTTGTTCCTTTACACCTTGTATATGTGGCATACAAGTTTTACAAATGAACAACAATTGTAGTTTTAAAAAGAACGGAGGAGGACCTGGCCAAAAGACATTTGACTATTTTGAGAAAGCTGTTAACAAAAACAGTAGATCCAACCAAGATCTCCTTGACAAGTGGTACCACTCTCCTCCTTCTTCTCCTGCATTATTGGGGTTTGTATGGTTCATCCAATAACTAGTTTAAGGAGAGATGGAATTAACACAATGAGAGGAAGAACCTGAGAGAGAGAGGAAAAGAGAAGAGACCATCTTTCTCTTTTCCTCTCCAACATGGAGAAAATGTAACATTGTTAATTAGTCCCATTACCAGCACTCTAGCTAACAACATCAAAACCCCATGGCACCCAGCAAGCTCCGGAAGGCCATCGGCGCTGTCAAGGACCAGACCAGCATCGGCCTCGCCAAGGTCAGCAGCAGCGCGTCCATCTCCGACCTCGAGGTCACCATCGTAAAGGCCACGCGCCACGACGAGTACCCCGCCGACGAGAAGCACATCCGCGAGATCCTGAGCCTGACATGCTACTCCCGCGCCTACATCAGCACGTGCATCGCCACCCTCTCCCGCCGCCTCAGCAAGACCCGGAGCTGGACCGTCGCGCTGAAGACCCTCATCCTGATCCACCGCCTCCTAACGGAGGGCGACCCCGCCTACGAGCAGGAGATATTCTTCTCGACTCGCAGAGGGACGAGAATGCTCAACATGTCGGACTTTCGGGACACGTCTCAGTCGGACGCGTGGGACTTCTCGGCCTTTGTGAGGACGTTCGCACGGTATCTGGACGAGAGGTTGGAGTATCGGATGCACGGAAGGAGGATGAGAAGGCCCAGCAGAGCTTCCTTCGAGGAGGAAGAGCCGGAGGCGGGGGGCACGGAGAAGACGGCTACTCCTCCTTCCGCCACACCGGTGCAGGTGATGCCTGTGAGGGATATGAAGACGGAGAAGATCTTCGTCAGGACCAAGCATCTGCAGCAGCTCCTGGAGCGCTTCCTCGCCTGTCGGCCCACAGGCGCTGCAAAGAACAACAGGATTGTAGCAGTGGCACTGTACCCAGTAGTGAAGGAGAGCTACCAACTGTACTTGGACCTCCAGGAGCTCGTCGGCATCTACGTGGATCGGTTCATGGAGCTCGAAGTCCCCGACTGCATAAAAGTGTACGAGATCTTCTGCCGCCTCTCGAAGCAGTTCGACGAGCTCGACCTCTTCTACAGCTGGTGCAAGACCGCCGGCGTCTCCCGCCCCTCCGAGTTCCCCGAGGTCGAGAAGATCACCCAGCAGAAGCTGGACGTGATGGACGAGTTCATCCGCGACAAGTCGCTCCTCGCGCAGACCAGGAAACTGAAGAGCTTGGAGCAGCTGACATTCGAAGAGGACCAAGCATTGGCGGCCGGCGGCTACGAGGAGTCGTTGGACGTCAAGGCATTGCCTGCACCGGAAACTGTGGAAGAGGAGATTACAGAACACAAAGAAGAAGAAGAAGCAGCAGCGAAAGAAGAAGAGAACAAGCAAATTGTGCCTGTTCAAAAGATGGAAGAAGAGGTCGACTTCTTGAACCTAAGAGACGACACATGGACGTCCGAAAGCCACGCGGACAAGCTGACACTTGCACTGTTCGACGGGCACACGTCGACCGCGCCGAACGAGGCGCCCGCATGGGAAGCGTTCACCGACCACACCGCCGACTGGGAGACTGCGCTCGTGCAGTCGGCGAGCAATCTCTCGGGCCAGAAGCCGTCGCTAGGCGGAGGCTTCGACATGCTCCTGCTCGACGGCATGTACAGCCAGCCGCGGCCCGTTGCGGGACAAGGGGGGTTCGCGGACGGGACGGGCAGTGGTAGTAGCATGGCGCTGCCGAAGGCCTCGCCGATGTTGGCGTTGCCTGCTCCTGCGAGCAGCGGCGGCGGCGCGGTGGTCGACGGGGGTTTCGGAGGGGATCCGTTCGTGGCGTCGCTGGCGGTGCCGGCGCCCGCGTACGTGCAGATGTCGGACATGGAGAAGAAGCAGCAGTTGATGACGGAGGAGCAGATGATGTGGCAGCAGTACGCGAAGGACCGAATGCAGCAGGGGCAGCTCGGCGTTGCGAAGCTGCAGCAGGCCGGGAACCACCCTATGGGCGGTGGCGGCTACATACAGAGGTTCTGAGCTGACTGTCTGACTGACTGGATTGTTCATTGTTGTTGTTGTTGTTGGATTGATTATTGTGTGCGCCAAATCCAAGCATGTATATTTTATGCGGCGTTGTGATTTTAACAGTGAATGGCCATTTGATGTCAGCCAGCCATGCTATGGTCAAGTGAAATAGAAATTAAGAAATGTAAGGGTAATTTTTGTAATTAGAAGGACCTGATGCATATTCTGCTACTGATTACATTGTTTGTTTGACACGGTACTTCAAATTCTATGTATAAAGAGTCTGAGGAGCATGGACAATCAAGACCTAGGCACACGTGAGATATCTTTTGTATGTCTGTTGAATTACTATTTTTCAACTTTCAACAAATAAATAAAAATAATAATACTTTACCGTGGTTCGATCCATTGATCTTCCGTCATCCAGACAGTGTCTTATACATCTTCTCCGCAAGAGACACTCGCTTGTGTAATAGATTTGTTTGTTACTATTTCTTGCAGCTTAATAAAAATAATATTTTGCGTATTTTGTAGGTAGAAAGGGGGGATAATTTCGACCAATTTATTATTTTATTGTTACAAATTATTGTCCTTTCTAATATTTTGGATATGAAAATAGAATCCATACTCTATGGATTAACAAATATATATTGAATTTATATTTCATCCATCATCAGGCTCTAATGATGCCAAGTGTTGGTGATTTTTTATTTTAACTCCACTATTATAATATTATTTATATATGTGTATTATATATATATATATATTTGCATTATGTTAGATAATTACGGTTAGACTATGAGAGGATTTATAGCTGAAAAATCTCCTCCTCTTTAGAATCATAACTCCAGAAGGAAAATGACTCCTCACTCCTTTTTCGTAGAGAAACAAATCATGAAAACAGAGCTGCTGTGGTAGTGGTGTTGGTGTAATTTTCTGGGGAGGAGCTTAGGCTAGGCCAGGCTAGGCATAGACTAGCTGGAAGTGTTGGATAAGTCCAAAAATCACACCAGTCTCTTTTTCCTCTTTATATGCCAACACGCAGAAAGCAAGAGACAAACGAAGGAGAACCACTGCATAACTCTCTCTCTCTCTCTCTCTCTCTCTCTACATTCTCCTTCTTCTTCTTCTTTTGGGGAGATGGAGAACGTTGTGCGTTTTATATTCGGAATTTTTGGTTGGTCTTCTTTATTCCTCTACTTATAATGTTTTTCTCTCTATATATATTGTGTGTAGGCGTTGAACATTATATTGATGGTGTTTGTATGTTCATTGATGACATGCAGGGAACGTTTCTGCACTGTTTCTCTTCTTATCACCTGTGTAAGTATGTGTTTATATATATGCTTCTTCTTTATTTGTGTTTAATTGTTTTTTTTTTTTCTGTCGTAACACTCGAAACTCTATATACGCTGCATTGTATATCTTTTCTGTCCATTATCTCTAAACTTCTACGATTTTACGCGCGTGCTCCTAGTTGTTGTTATTATTGTTATGGTTGTTGTTATATGTTTCTTCTTCTTTTGTTTAATCTATATATTTTTATATTTTTCTTTAGGATATGAACTTTAAAAGATAATGTGAAGCCTTTTCGTTTGATATATTTCTAGAGGTTATGGACAAAATAAGTTGAAGAAATTACTAAAGAGAATACAATATAGGCATTTATTGGAAGTAATAGCAATAAAAATGTGATATAACTTCCAACAACGGGGTGGTGGCGCAGTTGGCTAGCGCGTAGGTCTCATAGCTAAATCTGAGTTATCCTGAGGTCGAGAGTTCGAGCCTCTCTCACCCCAATATTTTTCGATTTCTCTCGTTGGACCTTTTTCAGACTACGTTGCATTAGACACGGATACGATTGCATTAGACACGGATACGACACGGCATGTATCTATTTGAAGACTGAATCCAACAACAACGACACGGCATGTATCTAGAGCGGTGTCGGCATTGTGCCCCTTTTTTATATGTTGCATCAGACACGGATACGACACATCACACAAGCATGTACCAAGTGAGTTCCTAGTATATTTTGTTTTGTTTGCGTCGTCTTTCCTTTTCTCATAGTTTACAAAATAAGGATATAGTTTTTGTTAATGTTTACGGAAGATATGGCCCCTGACACAAAGGTTTGTTGTTGTTGCTGCTGTCGTTGTTGTTTTTTTTCCTTTTTTTTTCATGAGCATTGTTACTGTATGAAATTGTCCGCTAATTGGAACTATATAGTAGATTTGGATGGTTGGTATGATTCTAATCATCAATCTGCCATTTTAGTGTCACTTTCCGGAGGATCCTAAAGAAAAGGTCCACGGAGGACTTCTCAGGGGTCCCATACAACATGACACTTCTCAACTGCCTCCTCTCCGCATGGTAAAGATTCCTCCATTCATTCCTACATGATTGCTTGCCTCTTCAACTAATCAATCAGTGGTCCCATATTGCGTACCGGACACGGCGACACAGACTTGACACTGATTCGGGCGTGCTTTAGCATATTTTTTGGAGTGTCCGTGCTTACTCGACTAACCTTGACGTGAAGGTACGGTCTGCCATTCGTGTCGTCAAACAACACTCTGATCTGGACCATCAACGGCACCGGGTCCGTGCTCGAGGTGATGTACGTGACGACGTTCCTGGTATTTGCGCCGAAGAAGACGAGGGCGAAGATGACGGGGCTTTTCGCTCTTGTGTCCTTTGTTTTCGCGGCGGTCGCTCTGGTCTCTCTGCTGGTCTTCCGCGGAGAGGGCACCAGGAAAATCTTCTGCGGCACCGCAGCTGCATTCTTCTCCGTTTGCATGTACGCCTCGCCACTGGCAGTCATGGTAAGTCACTTGCTACTTCTTTCAAGACCTTCTCTTTGCTTTCAAATGTTAATTGCACTACAATGAATTACTAGGGACGACACACTTTTGTGCAGACTGTTGCAATCAAACTAGCTAGTTCTCATCATACTCAGAGTCTGCTTGGTAATGGTGTTTTCAGCGGCTTTGGGGTGTTTTTAAACCGACCGTTTATGAAAATCCATGCTTGTTAAATTTTTTTGGGCCACTGGATTTGGTCGGCTCAAAAACCACCCAAAATCGATATAGTGTATTTTTGGATGGCTTTATAAACACCCTAAATCGGTAGATTTTGGGTGGCTTTATTATTTTATTCCATTTATATCATCGCCAAAATATATATAAATATAACTACTAATAACTAAACCCTATTTTTATTTTTTTGTGTTTCTTTCTTTCCTTCCCGCGGCTGTTCGCTCTTTTCTTACCGATTGAAAAAATAAATTCCTAAACTTGTCTTGTACTTGTCTTTGGAGCTCCATTGGGTGCAGAGTTATTTTCTGACAAGAATACGGAAAAGACTTTTTGATGCAACGGGTACCTTCACGTCCATAAACTCATATTTTATCAAAAATTAATTTTTATTTATATATGGACATAAAGATAACTTTATTATTATAGAAAATTTTCAGAACCACTTGTTAATAAATTACCAAGCATGAATTTGACTGATTTAAAAGCTTAAAACCACCAAAAATCGGATCTCTCGTCACAGTTCATTTCCGCTACTCTAAACACACATTTCATAGGGATACATCAATCAGTAGAGCAAATATATATATATATATATATGTGTGTGAATTTCAATTCTCTTGGCATTGTGTACAGAGGTTGGTGATCCGAACAAAGAGCGTGGAGTTCATGCCCTTCCTCCTGTCGCTCTTCTCCTTCCTGTGCGGAACGTCGTGGTTCATCTACGGGATTCTTGGTCGCGACGTGTTCATCATGGTACGTACCTTGCTCTTTATCGCTACACCTGCAACTTCCCCTTGAAGAACGCTTGTAAAACAAAAAAATCTCGGTGACATCGATATTCGCATGTCCAGGTACCGAACGGCTGCGGCTGCGCGCTCGGGACATGCCAGCTGATCCTGTATGCAATATACAGGAAGAACAAGGGACCTGGGAAGACTGCAGTTGCGAGCGGGGATACTGCAAAGACGGCGGGGGATGCCAAGCAGATCGAGATCGGTGGTGGCGGTGGTGGTGGCGGTGGCGGTGACAAGCCTGCCCAGAAGAACGAGCACAATGTCGAACAAGTATAAGAGAAGAGATAGGGAGCAAGCTTACTACTCGAGTGAGCTTATCTTCTTGTTTTCTTAGAGGTTTGTAGTTCGTTTCAAACCATTATTGATCACATATCAATTGGTTTGTCATATTTTTGCAATTGGACGCTGCTGTAGATCGCGCTTTTGGCCTACAGTTCACGTGACAGCCTTCCATTGTAGTTCCCACACAAATATAGGGGACAAATGGAATTCGGCCACGTAGGCCCGCGGACAGAAATCGTGGGTCATTTATTATTTCCGTTTGCAATTAGCAGTGACACAGTAGCTGTGAGTTATGTGGGTTGGAGTACGTTGATGTAATTTGGCAAGTAATGAGTACATTTTGACCCTGTTTTATTTGGTCTGCAGCTCGAGAGTTTGGTGACTTGTATTCATTCAAGCTTGGTAGTACAATCCAGACCGAGCCCAGTAAAACACGAGCCCGGCCTGAGCTCGTAGTACTAGCAGGCCTTGGGCTTGTTGTATGATTTTTTTTGGTAGAAATATATTATTTCGGACTCCGACTAAACCAAGTATGTGCGTGCCGCGGCCTGGCCCGAAAGAATTTGACCAGACTCTTGATTTACTTATTGGGAAGTACTTAGTACTAGCCGGCTGATCCAAATTAGGTCCAATACTCGACTGGTCAGCACAACTTTCTTGTACCCAATATATAGTTGGGCCGGGTTTTGGTATTACCCTGCCTGACCCAGCCAATTATTATCTTCTATAAAAAAAGATCTGCTATATACATAATTAACATAATAATAATAATTAAGATGGCTGCTATTTCGAAAAATATAACAAAAAAACTTAAGTTATATAATTGATGAGAAAAGCATGCTTCATCGTAGATCTATGTTTACTAATTAAATTATTCATTAAATTTAATACTGTTAGTTATGTAATTACTTATAAAAGAAGAAAAAAAAAATAAGAAGACTATTATTTGTTATTTTTTAAATACTATAAAGTACGTATAAGGCATGTACATATATACTAATATATAATATATATATACTCAATCGCATCTAGCTGATGAAGTGGTAGAGGGGAAGGAATGTATTAAGTTCTACAAATGGGCAGGTTAGATTCCGCACAAGATCTTAATTATTACCATTTAATTTTTCATGAAATGCAAGTCCAGGTGGAATCCTTTAGATTGGGTGGGCTACCAACTAGGTCGATGAGTGATGCACCGTGATGTGCGAATTACGAGCTCGAAAAATAAGAGCGTCTCGAGAGGAAGTTGAGGCTAAAGATGCAGCGAGCGAGGTTGCAATGCAACGAGTGTTATTTTGGGGTGTGGGTTGTGAATTACTCGATTGGACATCTTCTACTTCCTGTCTCCCTCCCAATCCCCCACTCCACTTCCTTTTTTTTTTTTTTTTTTTCTGAAAAACTTCTCCCAGAACTCCAAATAGCTTTCAGTCACAAACAAAATTAGAAGAGAGGAGTGTTGGGAATGCAGTGTGCTCCGAATCGGAGTTGGTCCATGAGGTACAATATTAAATTGGGTCCATATGCCTTAAAAAAGAATTTTCATGTAAGTCTGAACCAATTCCAATTATCTACACCATATGATCCCACATCATAACCGATGTGGGACTAAATTACCAACTCCATCGTCACCTCCCATTTGAGCACTCAACCGGAAACGAAATACAATCCAACAATCTCCACCTTAGCTCGTTTCCGCTGACCAAGCAACCTAGCACACCCAGCTACTATTTGTTCGTTTCCCACTAGCCGAACACCCTTAGCACACTCCGGCTATCTTTGTTCGTTCCCGCTAACATATTATCATCTCGATCCATTCGACCACAAAATCAAGCCTGACACGTTCATCCACACCACAATTATGTGACAAACACAAAGTCTTGTTCCACTTTGGGCTCGTCAAACCCACCTTTGAAGCCAATTCTTATAGTTGATGCTCCTACTCCACCTTGAGAAGAGTCTGTATAATCTGATTATATACATGAACGTTCAGCACCATCTGTCTCGAACCAATTAGAGCCGTCCAAACTAGTCTCGTAACCATAAACTCTAATACCATTTGTTGGAAATGCGGTGTGATCCGAACCGGAGTTGGCCTATGAGGTACAATATTGAATTGGGCTCATATGCCTTAAAAGAGAATTCTCATGTAAGGCCTGAACCAATCACAATTATCTACATTACATGATCCTACCTCCTAATCGAGGTGGGACTAAATTACCAACTCCATTGTCACCTCCCATTTGAGCACTCAACCGGAAACGAGATACAATCCAACAATCTCTACCTTAGCTTGTTTTCGCTGACCGAGCAACCTAACACACCCAGCTACTATTTGTTCGTTTTCCACTAGCCGAACACCCTTAGCATACTCCGGATATATTTGTTCGTTCCCGCTAACCGAACAACCTTAGCACACTCCGGCTACCTTTGCTCGTTTTCGCCAGCCGAGCACCTATGAAATCCAACATATTGTCATCTCGATCCGTTCGACCACAGAACCAAGCTTGACACGTTTATCCACACCACAATTGTGTGACAACCACAAAGTCTTGCTCCACTTTTGGCTCGTCAAACCCACATTTGAAGCCAATTCCTATAGTTGATACTTCTACTCTACCTTGAGAAGAGTCTGTATAATCCGATTATATACATGAATGTTCAGCACAATCTGTCTCGAACCAATTAGAGCCGTCCAAACTAGTCTCGTAACCATAGACTATGATACCACTTGTTGGAAATGCGGTGTGATCCGAACCGGAGTTGACCCATGAGGTACAATATTGAATTTGGCTCATATGCCTTAAAAGATAATTCTCATGTAAGGTCTGAACCAATCTCAATTATCTACATCACATGATCTTACCTCCTAACCGAAGTGGAACTAAATTACCAACTCCATTGTCATCCCCTATTTGAGCACTCAACCGGAAACGAGATACAATCCAACAAGGAGGACCGTCATCGTCGAGTTTTGGGCTCCGGACAACGTCTTAGTCGAGCTACCATCGTCGGTCGAGACTGGACACCAGCGAGGGCCTTTGAGGCAAGGGTGGTACAGTGGCGAGGGAGGGAGGCAAGGGTAGTGGCCACAATGGCGAGGGAGGAAGGAAAGGGTGGTGGCCATGACGTCGAGGGAGGCAAGGCATTCGCGGAGAGGAGGCCGGTTGGAGGAGGTCGAGCGGGAGGGGGAGGAGAGTGAACGAGAGAAAGAGAGAAAATGACATATCAAAGAGAGAGAATGAGAGACAATGGAGAATGTTCCATTCTTAAACAAGGAGATTAAAAATGATTAATAACTAATAATTAAAAGGAAATAGAAAAATACTAATATTTTGTTTGAGAAATTTAATCATAATTAATTAATTGTTATAATAACAATAGTTAATAAATAATATTATTAAGATAATGTTAATGAAAAATATTTATAAATTTAGTAATAATGACAATTAATTTATAGTAATAATGACAATTAATTTATAGTAACGGTGACAATTAATTTATAATAATGATGTAAATATTAATACTTAATTGATATTATTTAATAATAATAATACTTAATTTTATAGTTCTTAAATTTTAAATTCATAAAAAAATACTAGGTAGAGGTAACCCTATCCTATTCAAATACGTAAAACCATATCACTTCTCAACTGCCACTTCAACAACCATTCAAACGAAAGATCTATAAAAAATTACATTTCTCAACTCACTTCAAGAACCATTCAAACAACGAAATTAATAAATATGTGCATGACGAGCATACACAAAATGTACGCGAACTATATATATATATATTTTTTTATATAACTTCGCTCTAGTTCACCGAACCAAACAGTCCCTTCGGATAACCGTCAAAAGAAAGTGGGTGTGTGAGTGTAACATGTTGTTTGTGTTGTCCGAACTCTATAGCCTAGTGGTATTAGAGCGTATATCTAGAGGGACTGGCAAGCTTCGAGTCCTCCAATTTTGTGCGTACGTGCGTAATATTTTTTTAAAAAAAATGTTGTTTGTGCTTCAAGCTATACAATATTGAGTATCTTATCTATTCTATTATATAATAGGAAAATTTGGTGGTGAAACTTTTGAATTCCTAATACCCCTGAATATTTTATAAACATCTATTCTACTATATAAAAATAATGTTAACTTGCATATCATTTATATTTAAGAGTAAAGCAATAAAGTTTACATGCTATGGAGTCTTCTTCTTTTTTTATACAACTTTTCATATTCTAATGATAATAAAAAAAATTGTCCTTACCATTTTCCAAAAGTTTTTATTCTAAAAAAAATTTCTATTTTGAATCTCTTGACATTGTAAAAAGAAAGCGCACACCCGTGAATCATCTGAAAAAGACGAAAAGACAGTAGCTGACTTTATAATATTCTAATTAAAATACGTGTAAAATACGTACATATATACTAGTAATAATAATTTGCATAATTTTATGTGAATTCATTATCCGCCGTTCTTCTGTTAACGGTATTCGATCAGATCTTCCTAACCCTTCGTTAATTTACGAAATTGCCACCGAATAAAACAACTTTACGCCTTATATGAAACCCCTGCCGTCGATCTGGTACCGTTACCACACACTACGGACGGTCAGTCGCTGGCGCCGTTTGATGAACCTCTCTTTGGTGGGGTATATAAAAATTATGCGGGACACCGCATAGGACATGCATGCATGCATCCATTGTAGCCCATGTATGTATGTATGTATACATGCATGCATGATACATGGGGAACATGGCAGCGTTATCCGACTATCCAAAGTTTGGATGGATATCTGCTCGCCATGGCTCGCGTCTTTGGTTCCTTAAAAAATGAGTACAAATTTTAGCAAATGACAACTGCACCCTTCCGAAACTATTAAGCAAACAAATTAAAGAAAATTATTATATTTGCCATGAAAGAATGAACAGCATCTCCAACTCTATTGTGAGTTTGAAAAAGAATTGTTGCCACATAAAAATAACAAATTTTTATTTATAAAGTATTTCTTCAATGCAAGTGTAAAATAAATTATTAAAGTAATGTGGCGTAACATGACAAAGACAATATGAAGTTGATGGTCTACTTATAAACAATACACTTGACAAAACTTCATCTCCACATCATTAATCTTCTACTATATATAATGCAGCTTCGAAACGGCTCAAATCTTAATTTAAATTATATATATATATATATATATATATATATATATGTTAGTGCCGAGGCACAATTTTCGATGAAAAATTCTGAAACTGAAACAATTGTACACACAACGTTTCAAATGCAGCATCTTAAAGAAGATGTGCAACAGAGATCCTGGAGGATTCTGAATTACGAGGATCTAAAAAGATTCTACATAATACACAAAAAATCTAAAGAGAAGCAACTATCGGCAGTAGAGCTTCTAAAAAGAAGTTACTGTAAAAGGCAACAGCAGCGATGACAGGCGAGAATGAGATGCTGGGGTGAATGAACCACTGTTGCTCAAAACTTTATTCGCCCCACACGAGCACGAACAGCTTCCAGGAACCAGCAAGTTCACGAAGAACTTCTGGAACGCTCGTAAGTCAATATTTGAGACTTGAACGGACTTTCTGGACTTAACAGACTCCCTCAACTCTCTTCTTGGTGCATCTTTCAAAGGAGGCCAAGGGGCTCTATTTATAGAGTGGAGTTGAGACTTCACCTCTTCTCCTATCCGATGTGGGACTAAAATAATAATACTCAAAAATAGAGTTTGATATTTTAGATCATCCCACAATCAGCATAGAAGTGTGCCAGTCCACGTCTACCCCCCGAACACTCCCGTGCATGCACGAGACATCCTGGAGTCCATGTCCGAATCCGAGTCCGCACAACAAAAATCAACTTGCATCCTTGTTGGATTTAATCTTTTTTTTCTAGAAAAATACTCCCACATGGCACAAACTTGTGCCCCACTACACCTCATGTGCACACCTCAACACAAGCAATGCATTATATTGAGATACTCACCATTTGGTGTAGCCGATGTGGGACTATCTTTTCTAGTCCAAAGACAAAAAACACCAACAATCTCCCACATATCTCAATATATGGGTTGAGCGTTCCCCACAGTGACTGTCCATCATGCATTAGGAGAGATGTCGCTAAGACTTGAATCTTCCCGCATAGGTTAAATAACAGCATGATACAAGAATGGACTAAGCCTTGAATTCTGTACCATAACTGCAATTCTTCTTACTCACATAATGACATCAACTGTGCTTCTGGCTGCACATTGAAGGCCTTGTGCCAGCCTGGTTTCAGTGTATAATTTTTGGGCATCTACAAGTTTACCCTCAAGAGACGGCATGATATCTCTGTCCATACACTGTCACTCCCCGTTCCCGGAATGCGTATTTTTATATATGAACAACTCATGTGTATTTATTTAGTATTTATCATGTATTATTCTGTATTTAAATTCCTTTAGTTTCATGTTAATTAATTATCTGCTCTTTAAAATTTTCATGTTAATTAATTTCCTGCAATTTTATTTCTGCAATTATATTTCTGCAATTTTATTTCCTGCATTTTATTTGCTGCTTTAGTCTTATTGGGTTTCGGTTTGCTGAATCCCCTTAAACCCGGTCCAACACCCCACCCACCACCATCTTCCTATTTAAAGCTTCCATCTCTTTGTCTCTCCTCATTACTTCATTCTCACCATTACTTCTTCTTCTTCCTCTCATTACTCCCCACCACCTACCAGCAGCAGGAGAAGGCAAGTGCAAACTTGCTTCTCAATCACCCATTTTTATGGTTCATTTGCCTTCTTCTCGTGATTCCAAGAGAGATTAGTTCTTAGCATTTTTGATTTCTCCGGCTGGTTTTCTCTAGATCTAAGTTGTAGTATTTCGGCTGTTCATGGGTTCTTGGTCCATCAACTTTGGGTGTATTTCTCTGGCACTGGAGCGAAGGCTCCATAGTACTTGGAGTTCGGGAAATGTTGTACGCACACGTTCTTACGTGCTCGCGTAAAATATCAGCCCAGTCGTGCACGCGTCTTTACGTGTTTGCGTGTATTTTCAGTCACGCACACGTCTGTACGTGTCTGCGTGTATTTTTAGTCACGCTCACGTTCTCATGAGCGTGCGTGTATTTTCTAGTCACGCTAACGTTCTCATGAGCGTGCGTGTATTTTCAGTCACGCACACATCCATGAGCGTGCGTGTATTTTCTAGTCACGCTAACGTTCTCATGAGCGTACGTGTATTTTCAGTCACGCACACATCCATGAGCGTGCGTGTATTTTAGTCACGCACATCCTTGCGTGCGTAGATTTCTTGTCACCTTTTCACGCTCACTAGAGTCTGCGTGAATTTCCCTTCACGCTCACGCTGTGCTTGCTTGCGTGACTTTTCACGCTCACGCTTGCCAGCGTGTATCACTTTTCACGCTCACTATTCACGTCCATTTTCCACGCTCACCCCAGCTAGACTTAGCGTGACTTGTTGGTCTTAAGCATAGACTTCTTGCGTGACTTTTGGCCTTAGCATAGATTTGTGGGCGTGACTTCTTGACCTGGGTGTTTTAATTGTCTTATAATTATTCATTTAATGATGGCATGATAATTCTTCTATTATATCCTTACGCCTTTTTGCATGAACTTGATAAATCATGACATGTTAATATTGTAAATATGGATTGTTGTGTAGAATGTGTCCTGTGTCTTGATTAATCCATGGATACCCAGTATGACTAGAACTTAATTCTGAAGAGTTATGGACCCGACCCCATGTAATATTGATGGACTTTTATGCCTTGTCACCATTGATAATGATTGTGACATTGACTAATAATTGATCATGCGTTCCTAGTTGGAACTAAGAGACTGGCTAGTCGTCTTATTGAAATGAATGAATGAGACACGTTCATGTAATGAACTATTATACTCGATTAGCCGATCCCGAATATTGGCATACAGGCACATGCAGGCTTCAAAGTAATTATTTATTATTTAATTTTCTATTTATCTTACAAAGACAGCATGTGTACTTTATGGTCAAGACATGATTATTCCGTGGTTAAATTGATTGTTGCATCACGCTATGTAAAACCTACAACCTAGCCGTACGGGTATCGTTGTAGAGTTGCACATATCGTACCCCGTACGAAAGTACTCATTCGAATGAGCATGATCCACGGCATGGAACTTCACTCAACGTAGAGACCATTAAGTTAAATAAAATAATGATGGCATGGAGAGAATGGATTCCCGAGCTCTTACATGGCAGCCCCCTTGGGACTATTAAGTGCCCGACGGGCCGGCTGGTTCCCACAGATACTGTAAACCTGTCACACGGGCAGGGAACGGTATCTGCTTATATTATTGTACATGCTATAACGGCGGGCGTCCCGCTGGGACTCGTCTAACTACATGATTGGCGCAATTGATTGATTGGATAGACTAGCCTTGCTTGCACATAGTAAGAACTGAGGAATCCCTAATTGCATAATTCCAGGATAACTTGGGACTCATAATAGCAAGCCGTAGAATTTGATTGGCCGTTCAAGATGATTTGTTTGTGTACTGTACTACTCTGTTACCTAACTGGGATGATCAGAATGTCAGGACATGACGGGCCAACTTCTGTCCTTGTTTGGTTGGGAGGTTGGTTCGAAGTGTCGTGATGTGATGTGAATCCTAGTAGCAAGCAGAGATCTATTATTATATTCTTTTACTTACTGGTTTATGTCCTTTATATCGTCCTTCCTTGTGGTACTTGCTATTAGAGGTCTAACCTCTATGGTTTTGCATGGCCAGATTTAGAGCCGGTTCCCGAGGATCCAGCGTACTTCTACCTCCAAGATGGTCAATACTAGAGGCATGATTGCAGGAGGACTCGAGTGGGTTCCTTACTTCACCGCTCGTTTTGTTATTTACCTTTATACTTAGCCGTTTGGCACCGACATGTTAGTCGGATTGTCTTGTACTTACTTTTACATGATTGTAATTAAGTCAGACTGCAGCTGATAACAATTGCGTATACTTGCTATATCATCTGGCTATATTTTGTAAAGCCAGATCTCAAGAACATTTTGACTGAGCATTTGGGACGCCTTACTGCTTTATCTTACATGTTCTCTATTATTGTTTCCTTGTTTTAATGATTGAGACAATAGATGTGAAATGACCATAGTAAGACCTTTATGTAGTATGCACCCCCTCGTCTGGTTAGACAGCATTGATCGTATTATACGGTATTCATCTACCCGTAATACGTAGCTGGCTGAGTCATTCCCCCGCTCTCCAGTATTCTGGTTCTGGGGCGTGACATACACTATAGGTGAGTTCTTTATAAAGAGTCATGGCATGAAGCATTACGCTTCTTTGCGGTGCTACGCCACTATGACATGGCTTAAAGTCGAGGCTTTACCCCAGCTGGGTACCTCATCATAGTGTCATACTACTGTAGCATGAGGTCACAAGCCCCTTTGTAGTGCCAAACTACCCAGCATGAAGCCTTGCGCTTCCGTGCGGTGTTATGTCGCTATGACATGGCTTGCGAAGCCGAGGCTTTACCCTTCCTGGTACCTCTTCGTGGTGTCATGCCACTGTAACATGAGGACATCGTCCTCTTTGTAGTGCTGTCTACCTCTCTTTATTACGATTATCATACAGCATTAGGCTACCTGCCTATTTGCGGTGCTACTCCGATGTGACTTGGCTTGCAAAGCCGAGGCATTACCCCTACCTGGGAACCTCATGGTGAAGTCATCTCACTGTAGTATGGAGTTACACTCCTTGTAGTGCTGCACTACCGTGCTTCCTGTAAAGCACTCCAGGCATTCACTCTGCCTAAGAATTCATTAAGGCATTTAAGCCAACCTTCCCACAGGATCCGTTTTCCGCAGAAAACAACAGTAGACAACAGTGGTTGTAGGTCCGTAACCTCTCTATGTCACAGAGGACAAGTACCCACCGTTCCTGATATTCTTCTGGTTAATAGTCCTCCCTTGAACCAAAAACTAGATGCCTAGTAGATTTTTATTTGAACTAATAGCATAAAACTTTATGGTAGGATTGTAATAACACAATATCAGAATGCCTTCAAGCCTATTTTACAAGTTGTGTCATCGACCAGCTGGCACTTGAGGCCCTTGGTGAACGGATCCGCCAGGTTCTTCTGACTCCGAACATCAATCACTGCAATAACACCTCTCTTGATAAGATCGTGTACTGCTCTGTGCTTCAACCGCACCGTTCTCTTCTTCCCGTTGAAGAGTTTATTTGATGCCACTGCTGCTGCCGCCTGGTTGTCACAGTATATCGGTATTGCCGGTATCTGAGCCCCAACCACCGGAAGATCATACATGAGCTCCCGAAGCCACTCTGCTTCATCTGCAGCAGCATCCAATGCAAAGAATTCAGATTCCATGGAGGAGCGAGATAACATAGTCTGCTTCTTCGACTTCCACGATATAGCAGCTCCGCCCATGGTGAATACGAATCCACCTGTGGAATACTCGCTCTCCATATCTGAACACCAGCTAGCATCACTGAAGCCTTCTACTACTGACGGATCTCCGCTGTAGAAAAGTGCATATGTCTGAGTTTTTTTGAGATATCTCATAACACGCTTCACAGCTTTCTAGTGCTCAACGCCTGGATTGCTAGTGAACTGACTCAGCATTCCCACTGCAAAAGCTATGTTAGGCCTTGTGGCAATAGTAGCGTACATCAAGCTTCCGATGACGCTAGCGTACTCAAACTGCCTGACGCTTTCCCTCGAATTTGGCTCCAGCTTCTGATCACTTCGGTACGATGTATCAATAAAAGGAAGATCTTGATACCCGTAGCGAGTGAGCATCTTCTCAATATAATGAGATTGTGACAGCGCTATTCCAGTGCCTGTCCGGATGATCTTGAGCCCCAAGATTACGTCGGCATCCCCCAAGTCCTTCATACTAAACTTGGTCGAGAGGAATTTCTTTGTCTCTGTGACGCAGCTTAAATCCGTACCTAGGATTAGCATGTCGTTCACGTAAAGACATACGATTACTCCTCTTCCGTCAGCAAACTTTGTATAGACACACTTGTCTGTTTCACTGACCCTGTAGCCATTTGACCTTATCACCTTGTCAAACTTCTCATGCCATATTTTGGGAGCTTGTTTCAAACCATACAGAGACTTCACCAACTTGCAGACTTTGTCTTCCAGACCTCTGACGACAAAACCTTCTGGTTGTTGCATGTAGATCTCTTCGGTCAGCTCGCCATTAAGGAATGCCGTTTTCACATCCATCTGATGTATCACCAGCTTGTGTATTGCTGCTAGAGCAATTAACAATCTGATGGTTGTCATCCGAGCTACTGGAGCATGAGTGTCAAAGTAGTCGATTCCCTGCTTCTGAGCAAACCCCTTGGCCACTAGCCTGGCCTTGAACTTGTCAATGGTTCCATCTGCTTTCATCTTCTTCTTGAAGATCCATTTGCATCCGATGAGTCTTGCTCCTTCTGGCAGGTCAACCAATACCCATGTGTTGTTGGAGGTGATTGAGTCAATCTCGTTGTCTATCGCCTCCTTCCAGAATACAGCATCTCTGGTCTTCATCGCCTCATCATAGGTAAGCGGATCTGCTTCCACATGATAGGTGACGAAGTCATCTCCGAAGTCTTTCGGTCTCCTCGTTCGCTTAGTTGACGGCTCAGTGAGTTCTGGTTCAGCTGGTGTCTCCTTGACGACAGCTTCATCTTGGACTACTGGTTCATTAAAGACTTCTGTCTGCTTTGTACCCTCATCATTCTCCGGAAGATCTGCGAGAACAATATTCTTGTGTTTTGCAAACTTGTCTTCAAAGTATTCAGCATCGCGAGATTCGATGATATGGTTTGACTCGATATCAAGGAATCTCCGAGCATCACTCTTCTCGGCATACCCCAAGAAGATCGCCTTCGTAGTCCTTGTCCCCAGCTTCTGAATCTTCAGATCCGGGAGCTTCACATAAGCCAGATGACTCAGCGTCCCTCCCATCCAGGTCACTGGAGTACTTGTGTATATTGAGGAATGTGTGCAATGTATGGAACAACTATCTCGTCGGCACTCTTTTGTAATCGAGTCATGTTGTAGCCCGTACGGCAATGAGTCTTGTACCGGAGTCTGTAAATGATGTTCATTATCAATAAAGAATCAAGTTCCTTTACTTATTGTGTGATTCAATTTGTCTGCGTACTCTCTTAGATCTCGTGTCTCGGATTGCCTTATGACTAGTGTCTTGTGCGTTTGCAAATTAGGTTCGCACGGCATCACGCCCGGGGGACGACTATCGATTCGACGGAATCGGGGCGTGACAAGGAAAGAAGAAGATTTGGTGGTGAAATGGAAGGATTTGGTGGAGAAATTGCTAGGGATTGCTCTCTAGGAATTTGGGGAAGAACAAGAGAGAGAAAAATAGATGGATAATGACAAATGGGAGGCTCAACCCTATCCTTATTGTGGCTGGCCATAAAGGTGGTTTTGTCCTATTAGGAAAAGTCCAAAAGCCCCTACTAACCTATTCTATGAGTATTAGGAAAAGGCTAATTGGTTGGGGCTAAATTAGTCATTCTAAAGTCTCTAATCACACTAACCTTATCCATAATAATTAGTCTAACATCTAACTAAAATATTTCTATCATGTGGACTAAAATTAATATCATGTGGGCCATGCCTAACTAGTGTGTGGGTCCCACTAGAGTCAAACTACCCCCGGGTCCCCGTTTCAAGTCGGATTGAGTTGAAATTCGAACCCGACTCAAATAACCCCAAAACAATATCATAAATAATAAAATAATATCAAAATAATTCAAAGAAGTCAAATACAAAAATATTCTTAGGCCAAAAATGACATTAAAATATCATAAATCACATGGTTAGGCTCTAGGTCAAACAGTCTCTAGGGTTTCACTAGCAAAACGTCAAAACCACAAGTCATTGATTTAAATAATTTTAAAATAATTTAAAATCACCAAAAATCATATCATGAATTAAATATTATTATTAAAATAATTATAAACACAAAATTTCAAAATTATCCTCATTTGGAAAACTGGGTGCTACATTTACTATGCTTTATATTACTCGGAGTATTCACATGTTTCATACTGTTCCCAGTACCGGCCATGCTTATATTACTCCCAGTGTCTCTCACATGTTTTTACTGTTCTCGTATCTCTCACATGATAGAATATGGATTATGGGAAAACTGACAGTTGAGTACGTGATCATGACCCCCTATAGTAGCGAGCGAGGTCGCATTTTATATGCATACCTTGCCGCATGCCATTATCCCACATTTCTGTACGGATGTACACCTATGCTTGTTAACTTGTACGTATGTACATTTCATTTACATGTACCACAGTACATTGTACATCTATTGACCGATCACGTACCTGCTACAGTTTTAAACATTACATATACATCTGTCTCTATGACATATGTATCCTTGCCATGATAGATTATGAGATATACCATGATTCCAGATATGCCATGTTCCCTGTGTTACTATGATATTGTGATCCCAGTTGTACCATGAGGCCATGTTTCTAGTATTTTCTGTTTTATAGACTTATCACACCATGTTTCTTATTGTACATCTCTTTCATTATATGTTCAGTACTTTAGTTGTAGAGGTTGTACTTGCTTCCGTCCTGACAGGATAACGTTGTAGGTGTACTTTCCGATGAGGAAATACTTTGCGATACTTTTTATGGAGCTGCTTTTGAGGACCTGGCCTTTGCTCCAGAAGAGGCCCCAGCGGGAAACCTTGCTTAGACATTGCCAGTCGTCTTTAGACTTAGAGTTGTTACAACTTTTATTTAGTTACTGGACTTTGTCTCCAGTTATTACTTTGGAAGTGTATTAAACTTTAAAACATATTTACTTTCATCTATAAATGCTGTGTTGTGACAAACAATCTCAAATGCTTTAAATATAATCATTTAGCACACTTAGTTCCAACTTGACTATCTTCTAGAACAGCTTACTACGTTTTGTCCAAACGTAGGCTGGACATAGCTCGGCCCGGCCCAACAATTTGGATAGCGGGTCGTGATACAACAAGCTGAATCTTGTACATTCCTTCAGTTTGGAAAGCTTTCCCGAAGAATGTACCCTTCTTGGACATCACCAACTGGCCAGCATTGATGTCCATCCTCAAGCCTGCGTTGCAGAGCAGACTTCCAGAGATCAGGTTCTTAGCAATTACTGGAACATGCTTCACACCTTGAAGCGTCAGAGTGTTCCCCGATGTGAGTTTCAGCTCCACCGTCCCGATCCCCAGTACTTCAGCTTGTGCCTGGTTTGCCATTATGACCTTCTCTGAAGTTGGCTCATAAGAGACGAACCAGTCTTTGTCTGAACAGACACGGCAGGTCGTACCAGTGTCTATCCACCAGTCCAAGTCAGCCCACACAGTTGCAACCTGTGCTATCATGGCAACTAGATTAGTAATCATAGAAACCTTACTAGGCTCACATTGTTCTTTGGGCTTGGACTTGCATTCGGATTTGTAGTGGCCCTTCTTGCCACAATTGAAGCAAGGCACATGGGACTTGGACTTCTGCTGCTTGAAAGCAGGACCCTTCACTTTCAGATTCGTGAAGTCCTTCTTTTTGCGACGAGAAGCAGCCTACTTCCCCTGGTACTCTCTGGTTTGGACCAGATTTGCCTTCGCTAGTTGTTTGGACAGAGTATCCATCTTCTGTTGAGAGCGCATATCGTCCTCAACATGGATCTCTTGCAAGAAATCTTCCAAGCTAATTTCCATCTTCTTTCGATACATCCTTGCATAGAAGTTGCTCCATTCTGTAGGAAGTTTCGCGACGATCCCTCCAACGACAAACTTGTCGACGAGGGGCATGTTCTCGTCTTCTAGTTTTTGACACAACTTCAGAAACTCCTTCACTTGGGGCAGCGTCGCCTTCTCGTCTTCGAAGGTCCACTTGTGGTATTTTTCTACCATGAAGATCTTGGACCGGTTCTCGTCATCTTCATAGAGCTTTCCCAAGGAGTCCCATATCTCTTTGGCAGATGTATTCTTGGAGTAGGACTCCGCCAGAGAGTCTTCCATGGAATTGAGTATCAGTAGTTTGCATATACTGTTTTCTCTCTTCCACTTCGCTTGCTTGGTCGTAGCAGCAGCCACAGCCGCAGCAGATCCAGTGGTTGGAACGATCGATTTTTCTTATGACAGCACGTGATCAACATTCACGAGTTGAAGATTTAAAGTGACCTTTCGTCTCCATATCTGGAAGTGTTCGCCATCGAATTTTTCCAACTTGTTAAAGCCGGTATCGATGAGCGAAGCACGAGAATTATCCATCTTCTCAATAAAGCTTTGAGATTGTTAGTGCCGAGGCACAATTTTCGATGGAAAATTCTGAAACTGAAATAATTGTACACACAACGTTTCAAATGCAGCACCTTAAAGAAGATGTGCAACAGAGATCCTGGAGGATTCTGAATTACGAGGATCTAAAAAGATTCTACGTAATACAAAAAAAATCTAAAGAGACTTTGTGCAAGCAACTAGCTATCGGCAGTAGAGCTTCTAAAAAGAAGTTACTGTAAAAGGCAACAGCAGCGATGACAGGCGAGAATGAGATGCTGGGGTGAATGAACCACCGTTGCTCAAAGCTTTATTCGCCCCACACGAGCACGAACAGCTTCCAGGAACCAGCAAGTTCACGAAGAACTTCTGGAATGCTCGTAAGTCAATATTTGAGACTTGAACGGGCTTCCTGGACTTAACAGACTCCCTCAACTCTCTTCTTGGTGCATATTTCAAAGGAGGCCAATGGGCTCTATTTATAGAGTGGAGTTGAGATTTCACCTCTTCTCCTATCCGATGTGGGACTAAAATAACAATACTCAAAAATAGAGTTTGATATTTTAGATCATCCCATAATCAGCATAGAAGTGTGCCAGTCCACGCCTACCCCCCGAACACTTCCGTGCATGCACGAGACATCCTGGAGTCCGTGTCCGAGTCCGAGTCCGCACAACAAAAATTAACTTGCATCCTTGTTGGATTTAATCCTTTTTTTTCTAGGAAAATACTCCCACATGGCACAAACTTGTGCCCCACTACACCTCATGTGCACACTGTCACGCCCAGAACCAGAATACTGGAGAGCGGGGGCAGACATAGCCAGCTACGTATATGAAATGGAATCCATCTCGCTATACGGTCACGGCTGTCTAGATACATGAGAGTTTACTACAAGCCAACAGTCTCCTATGGTCATGAACAAGCCTAGTGTCTCAATCACAAGCAAGTAAGTAAATGTTACAAGATGTATGATCATTAAATAAACAATAATAAGGCGTCCCAAATATTACATATTCAGCTGATCATGAAGCCAGTCGTTACAAAATATTAGGACTAGCAAGAGTTTAGTCATACATGATCAACCCTAGGATCTGTTAATCATGTTACAGCCCGTAGGCAGATAGTAAGTAAGTGCAATCGAGCTAAACAGGTGCTCGTCGGCTGAACGCCTTAAAAGAATATTTTTACAATAGAGTGGGAGAGCCAAAAATAACCCACTCGTTGCCAGGGTTCCGTCTAGTGGCCACCATCTGGCTGGAAGGTCGGTAGATCCTCTGGAGCTGCTCCGAAATTTGGCCACACAAAACCAGCTGGGTCAGACCCCAGAAAGAGCAAGTGCCACAAAGGAGGCTTCACTTAAGAGCTAAAACCAGCAATCAGCACAAGATATAAATAAAAGTAAGAACTGGAAATAAAGAAAATACACCAGGATGATATACGACGAGATAACCATGGAACTATTCAGATAACCAGGTTACAACCCGTAAACCAAACAAGGACCGGGGTTGTAACCCTTCGTCTGAACCGAACTTGGAATTCTCATCATTTATCGGTAAAATAAATACAAGCATTCTGGTCATTCAATAGTCTGGAACAGGATCAGGGCAAGACTAGACTGGTTAGACTCCGTCCAATCACTTCACGACCAAGCAAGAACTACGGCTTGATACTTTAACTAACTAGGGTTGTCACAAGCCTAATTACTAACAAGATGCAGTGAGATTATTCCACAGCCACAAGCCTTGCAGACCATCCAGGTTACCCGGGTTAAAAGATTAGAGTTGAATTCAGGTGGGTACATCGTCCAGGAAACGAATGTACCCTTATGTAGCTTGAAGGGTGCAACACATGACAGTGTGCTGGAAATGTGCCCTACTCGACGGCAGGCTACAGATCCCAAGGCGTGCCCAGGTAACGGGATTGCCTGTAGCTGGGAAATCTCGTCATGACTAATGTATTAATCTAGTTATTAGCCTTAGTCCATTTTAGTAGGTACTTCTGACCGTGGCACTCAGGAGTCCCTGTCCTAGACATGATGCAAGACAGGACTGGTTTATTTATACAAACACAATCGCCCACGGTGTTCAGATTAATTATACAGGTCATGTCATGTCAGGTAGCCGTCGCAACAGCTATTCGAGATAATCATGTCAGGTTATCAGGTCAAGTGTACTAGTCAGGAGTGCGCCACGACGGGCCACTATCAGGTCATGTCATGTTACTCATGTCAGGAGTGCACCACTACGGGTCACTATCGTGTCAGGCTCAGTTATCAATTACAAACATATCAAGTAAATTCATGATTATCAAGTTCAGGACAAAAGGCGTAAGGATATAAAATGGACGTTAAATATCTAATAAAATATCAATATACAAGGCTATAGAAGATCCAGGATAATCAGGCTACGCTCAGGTCAAGCTACGCTCAGGTCAGGCTACGCTCAAGTCATACGCTCCCAAAAGGCAGCGTATGGGGTCCATACGACTCCTTGTCAAGCAAGCGAGCGTATGCGAGTCATACGCTCCCAAAAGGCAGCGTATGGGGTCCATACGACTCCTTGTCAAGCAAGCGAGCGTATGCGAGTCATACGCTCCCAAAAGACAGCGTATGGGGTCCATACGACTCCTTGTTAAGCAAGCGAGCGTATGCGAGTCATACGCTCCCAAAAGGCAGCGTATGGGGTCCATACGACTCCTTGTCAAGCAAGCGAGCGTATGCGAGTCATACGCTCCCAAAAGGCAGCGTATGGGGATTGCGCTGCGCTAAAGAGCGTGCGCAGCTCAGTGGCACAAGCTAAAAAGCTCGTGCACTGCTCACTGTCTTCTCCAAATCAGCAGGAACTCCATGGTTGAACCCAAAGCTTCAAAAGTCCATAACTTGGTCAAAATAAGTCCAAATCCAACTTTTCAAAGGTCAAAATTCGGTAGAATAAAATGTTCTACAACATGGAACCATCAAAACTTGAAAACAAAGAAGTTTAATAGATCAAAACCACCAAAATCCGAAAGTAACTAATTTCTAGATCTACAAAAATTAAAGCCTCAAAATAGAAAATGACAAGTTCTAATGTGTCTTAAAAACGTGAGGAGAAGCTAATGGAACAATAAAAATGAGCTCTCTTGTGGAAGCAAGTTGCACTTGCCTAGACCTCTCTCTTCTCTCTCTAGAAGGTGAAGGAATTAATTGGAAGAAGAAGAGAAGTTATGAAGAGAGAGAATGAAGGAATGGATTAATAAAGGGGTTGGTGGTGGTAGGTAGGGGGTTCACCATATAAAACCAAACCCAAACCCACACAAACCGAACCGAACCAAGCCAACCCAACCAAGAATAAACAAGCCAAGCCAAACCAAGGAGATATACAAATACAAGATAAAATACGTATACGTATTCCAAATACGTAATACAAACAACAGGCATTACACACACCTCAACACAAGTAATGCATTATATTGAGATACTCACCATTTGGTGTAGCCGATGTGGGACTATCTTTTCTAGTCCAAAGGCAAAAAACACCAACAATATATATATATATATATATATATATATATATATATATATATATATATATATATATATATAATCTTAATTTAAATTTAAATATTAAAATTATATTTTGATAATATTAGAAAGAAGAAAAATTATTTTACATACAACACACGTGCTTTTACTAGTTATGAATAAAAATATTTATTATAAAATAGGAAATGAGAGTAGAAGTAGCACTGGAAGTTGCAAAAAAAAATTCAATACTTTTGCATTGTATAAGACTTTTTCTACCTCGTTATTTGTTGTGAATATAATATTGTCATATATGAAAAATATTGTCTCGTGTCTTCTTATACCACGTAAGAATTATAACACATAACAAGACAATAGGGTTGGAGATGCTCTAACAAGCGTACGTTGTTAATGTTGTGTATTTTTTTTTTATCAAGTTCAAAATATATATATATATATATATATATATATATATATATATATATATATATATATATATATATATATATATATATATATATATTGCGACTCATCGAAATAACAAATGCTTCATTTACAATTTATGCCAACCAAACAAGTGAAAGTGTTTTTAAAACAAAGCCGTTGAATAAATTTTTATTCGCGGGTGTCCCTTTTTTTTTTTTTAGTTAAACAAATCCTATTAATTTAAAGTGTTCTTCTGGACTAACATTCACCGACTCAAAGTAGCTCGTTGTATATAACATACAAAAATTTGGATTAAAAAAATAACACATAATCTCAATTATCATTTGAATACACATAATTACATAAGTAGACTTCATCTTTGTTTCGTAACTTCGTATTCATTAAACTAGTTGTCTTACTATTTCTCACATATGCTCAAGCTAAAATACACGATATTGTAGTGTTGCAAGAAAATTTATATGATTTTGAATTGCAATTCGATGAATCTGTATTCATTTAATATTACTCCATACGAGTTTTAGTTACTAGTATTTACTACTATGATTGTACTTCTTTTGTAAAAAAGAATAGAAGAAAAAATTGATTTGGCAAAGATTGTTTGAACATGGATTGTTTGAATATTGCAACTTACAAAAAGTGTGAAAGTGCTAAAAGTAAATACATATACTTTTGAATTTCTTGCTAATTTGTCTGTTGAAACTGAATTTTAATATTTGAATCCATAATTTTTTGTTTGCAAAAGTGAACTACAGTGTTTGGATGTTGAATAAAAATGAGATACAATTTTTTTTAAAATACATGATAATAATAAAAACTATTATTTATGTAACTAAATTGTAATAAAAGATTAATATTAATTATTTAACTTTTTATATTTAAGTATTGAAAATTAATATTACCAAAAAATAGATCAAATAATTATAATATACAAAATGATATTTCTAATGTGGATTATTGTTACTTATTTTAACTATCATATTAGGTAAAAAAAAAATATATTAATGTAAAAATAATAATTAGTACTAATTATTTTTCATAGTCACTATTTTTATTAATTTTATTTATATTAGTATTAAATAATTATAAAATATATAGTTAGCTTAACAATTAGTATTTAGTTATTAATAATATTAATTAGTTAATTATTTAAATATTTTATTTATAGTATTATTATTACTAAAAAATTAACTAGTTAAATAATTGATATGAAGTATTCAGCTATTTAATAATAAATATTAGTAACTAGTATTAGTTACCTAATTATTTACTTAATACTAAACAAAATTTGGTTAATATAGATAGTAAACTTTTTTAATAATTAGTACTAATTATTTAGTTAATGCTAAATTAGTAAAAAAAAAGTCACTTTCATGCATTCTCACCTAAAAAATATAAAAATATATAATTTTTTATTGGCTTAATTGCACTTTGCTACCCTCAACTATTCCGCCTTTTCAACTTGATACCATAAACTTTTTTTCGTAACAAATTGGTACCTCAACTATTATTTTTTTTCAACTTGATACCTAATTTTTCAAAAATTCCGAAAATGCCCTTCCCTTTTCCTTCCCTCCACCCCCTTCCCCACTCCGGCCACCCCCCCCCCTGCTAGCTCTGGCCGCCCCACCCCCCCCTGCTAGCTCCGTCCCCCCCTGCTACCTTCGGCCACCCCCTGCCCCGCCTCCCGCCCCGCCCTCCCTCCCCAGCCCCCCTCCTCCCGTGCTGCCGCGGCCTAGGGGAGAGGCGGGGGCGGGCGGGCGGCCGGAGTGAGCAGGGGGGGGGGGCGGAGCTAGCAGGGGGGGGGTGCGGCCGGAGTGAGCAGGGGGGGCGGCCGGAGCGTGCAGGGGGGGAGGGGTAGGGGTAGGGGTAGGGGCATTTTAGTCCAAAATAACATCTGGGTACCAAATTGTTACAAAAAATAGTTTAGGGTACAAAGTTGAAAAATGGTAATAGTTGAGGGTAGCAAAGTGCAATTAAGCCTTTTTTATTTATACAAGACAAGAAGGAACAATGGCTAGAAAAGAATGGTGATGACAAGTTTATATTTCCTTTTTCATATTTAACTAAATAATGTAAGTGTCAAAAAAATTCAAAATTTGTCAACTTTTATACATTTACATCATATTTGTACCCATCCAAATAGTCCCTCCTCTGATTTACGGAAATGAAATGTATGAAAAATCAATTCTTTGCTCTTTTCTTTCATTTATAAAATTAGGCTTAATTGCTAATTGCTACCCTCAACTATCACACTTTTTCAAGTTGATACCCTAAACTTTTTTTCGTAACAGATTGATACCTCAACTATTTTTTTTTTTCGACTTAATACCTAACATTTTAAAAAACCCCAAAATGCCCTTATCCTTTCCCTCCCTCCATCCCCTCCCCCACTCCGGCCCCCCCACCCCACCCCCCCCCCCTGCTAGCTCCGGCCAAGGAGGGCGGCGCGGGTGGCGAGGACGAAGCCGGCGCGGGGGTTCCTGGAGGCCGCGGGGCCGTCGGAGCCGTTGAAGCGGACGACGGCGAGGGAGAACGCGGCGGCGGCGTGGGAGCCCAGCGCCGCTCGCGCCATCAGAGCCGCGCTGGAGCTAGCAGAGGGGGGGGGTGCAGGCGAGGGCGGCGGAGGGGGATGGTGCAGGCGAGGCGGGGCGGGGGGGGGGGGGGGGAGGGGGGGTGCGGAGGGGAGAGGGGGGGGGGGGGTGGCCTGGAGTAGAGGGGGGGGGGGTGAGTGGTAGTTTTAAAATTTGGGTAGGGGCATTATTGTCCAAAAAATTATCTGGGTATCAAGTTGTTACAAAAAAAAGTTTAGGGTATCAACTTGAAAAAGCGTAATAGTTGAGGGTATCAAGTAGCAATTAAGCCATAAAATTATCATTTCCATAATTTTTTTTGGAGTTTAAAAATGTAAAAATTTATAGGAAAAGTGAATTTTGGTGATAGTAAAGTAAATTGTTGGAGTGGGTGGGATGAACTATTTTCTCCACTATTTTTGTATGAGAATAATTTTTATTTTTTTTACTATTTTTCTCATCTAAATATAGAAAATAAATGACTTTTATTTTGGCTACATTAAGTTCTTGAAACAATGGTGGGTAAATTTGGAAACATCATTCCGAATGCTTGCGTGGGTCCCATCTCGTAGGCGGTGGACAACGAAGTAACGCGCATGAATGCATGTATGGATGTCATGGCATGAAAATAGTTGAGAATAAGAAATCAAAGAAATTGACTGAATAAAAGAGAATAAAAAAAATAAAAATATATAGATATTCCCACTCCCTCATTTTCATCCTGCCACTCCCTTAACCGGCACGAGATGGATGTGCCATTTTTCAGATGCACCCTCCCTCCAATTAAAGATAAATTTAGCAAGTCAGTAACCATTATTTACAACTTTTCTAATTGTATATCTTATTTTAAAACATTAGTATTGATTTTTCTCATTCTATATTATTTAATAATTTTGATTATATTAAATTAACAAGTCAATCTAATATGTTTTTGAATTGCAAAACTTTGTACACACATCACGTAATTTATTAACATTCTACATGTACCATATTTGATCTATCTATCAGAAAAATGTCGTACGATATACGTAAACGTATCACATGTTCAAAATAATGCCTCAAGTGAATGTTAAATTTTTTTTTTTTATAACTTCTAACTTGGTTTTACATGTAATTTATCTCTAATCATATCTAATTAATTAGCATATCGCTAAATCGAGTCAGTTCAATTTTCTCTAGTTAATAAGCTAAGATTGAACATATTATTACATCGAGTCAGCTCAAATTCATCTAGTTAGTAAGTATATTAATATATTGAGCATATCATCAACTCGACTCAGTTCAACTTTTTCATTTAATAAGTATATTAATATTGAGCATATAATTTCATCGAGTTAGTCAATTTTTTTTTCCTTTTCAGTTTATGGGCAGGGACGAAACTATGCTAGGGCCAAAGGGGGCCCTGGCCCCCCCTGACTTTGAGAAAAAGTTTAAAAAAAAAAAATTATTGATTAATTATTGATGGTATGTACATTGCTTTGGACAAGGTATTGTATAATTAACGGTTAAAGGAGTTATTAGTTTCTACAAACAAACAAACTATAAGAGCATCTCCAACCCACTGTGAATTTGAAAAAATGGCTGCCACATAGGAATTACCACTTCTTATTTCAAAATTCCTTCTCCAATGCAAATGTGAAATAAATTGTGAAGTTGATATGGCAATGACATGTCAAAGACAATGTGAAGTTGGTTGTCTAGATCTAGACAATAGACTTCACAATGCTTTACTTCCACATCATCGATTATGAATAAAAATATTTATAAAAAAAGGAAGAAGTGGAAAAATTGTCTTTGAAGTTGGAAAAAAAAAGTAATTTTATTGTCTTCTTAAACTTTTATATTGGAGAACACTTTTTTTTATCTCATTGTCATGTGTGAATATTATCTTGCCACATAGGAAATACATTATCTTGTGCCTCATGCCACATAGGAATCACAACAAAAAATAAGACAATATGGTTGGAGATGCTCTAAACTCTTTTAATTTTGTACATTTAACTTGTATTTTTCCTACCAACAGATAATTGAAGAGTTGCTAGTATCAATATTTAAATGCCATGCACTCAGCTTTTACTTTCATATGATACATACTATTGACCAGGGACGAAACATTTTTTTACTATAAAAACTGGTGTAGTTACCGAATTTTTTTTTTAACATGGTTCAATAACTTTCGTGTTCGGCCCCTGTCCAACTCAAGTCCTGGCTCCGTTCCTGTTTATGGGTATATCAATATTGATTTATGACGATAATGTTGTAGGGTGATCATGACCATAAACGTATGATTATGTCAGAATGTTGATAAAATTTTAATATGTTAAATATCGTTGTTGTGTGAATCATAAATTTTGTTACTGATGTTGTCTAAATTACATGCTCACGAGCTGATGGATTTGTACGTAAAATTAGGTTAATTATGTAACTCCAAATATGCAAAAAAAGTATGGCCACCGTTGACAAAACTTAAATTCCACATTCCACAATGGGAAAAAAAAGGCAAATGGAACCTGCTATTGCAGGTGAACCCCAGTGGCCTATCCCAAAACAAGGGGCGTGAGAATATCAATACTCCAGAGATTTGATCAAATCTAATAAATAGAATTTGACGTCCGCAAGGACTCCCAACACTCAGTCTCATCCCCAAAAGTGGAGAAAACAAAGAAAGAATTAGTGAGGAATTTGTGAAGGAAGAACTGTAAAATCAGTAGAAGCAACTTCTAAGCCTAACCCCGGAATTTCTGAGAGAATGAAATCTTAAAGAAGGAAGAAGAGAAGAGCCTCCAGCTGAGTAAGTCCATTGATATCTTTCATTAGGGTTTTCTTCGTTTTCCCTAATCTTCTAGTTTTGATTTCGTCAAATTTGGTTCAGCAGAGCTCGGGATCGAACAATTCCACTGTGTAACGTTACAAAGTGGTGATTTTTTGGTCGAATAGTATTAAAAAAGATTGGATTTTTAACCGTTTCGAGGAAATTTGGTTATGTAGAGCTTAGGGTCATGGGATTCCATTGTGTTTTGCTATAAAGGAGTGATTTTTAGCTGAGTAAAAGATTGGACTTTGAACTGTTTCCATTGCTGAATATTCAGTGGAAGACGAAAATATCCCATTTTTAAAGACGAGATTCACTCTCTTTTATCATTTTTTTTTAAACTTGAAAAAGCAATTTTTTTGATGGGTGACTTTGGTGGTGGAATCTATAGGATGCTAAATTGACCAAATTGGGAAAGATGGTGCCTTCGGGGCCTCCGACACCGTCCGGAGGGGCCCAATCGGTCCCGAACTCGCTCCTCCGGTCGAACTCCGGCTTGATGGCTGGCGCGCAATCCAATTCTCAGCAGCCCTTCTCGGCACTAGTCTCTCCTCGATCCCAGTTCAACAATACCAACAATGTTAACAACAGTGGTATGGGATTAATGGGAAACATGCCGAACGCATCTTCCTTTGTTAACCACTCCCTCGGAAACGGCATAAATCTCCAACAATTACAACAATTCGGGTCTGCAGAAACAGACGCGCTCGCCTTTGCTGCTTCTGCGGCCGGTGGCCAGTCTATGAATCAGCTCGGGGCTGACCATTCTCAGCCCCAGCAGCTTGAGACGGTGCAGAACTTTCAGCAGCAGTATTCGGTACCCCAACAGCAGCAACAGCAGCAGCTCAGGGGTGGATTCGGCAATGTGGGTGGATTGGGACCTGTTAAATTGGAGCAGCAAATGCTCCCCGGTGATCAAAACGGGCCGCAGCAGCAGCAGTTGCAGTCTTTGCGGGGCCTTGGCCAAGTGAAGATGGAGCCTCAACAGTTGCAGTCTATGAGGGGTTCAGGTCCGGTGAAGTTGGAGCAGCCGCACTCCGATTCTTCGATGTTTTTACAGCAGCAGCAGCAACAACTGATGCAAATGTCGAGGCACTCCCCTCAGGCTGCAGCGCAGATGAATCTTCTACAGCAGCAGCAAAGAATTTTGCAGTTGCAGCAGCAACAACAACAGCAACAGCAGCAGCAGCAACAGCTCCTTAAGGGCCTTCCGCCAAGAAATCAGTTACAACAGCAGCAGCTTCAACAAAGTATTGCTTTGAGGAATCAGATGAAGCCAAACAATTATGAACCTGGCACTTGTTCTAGGCGCTTGACCCAGTATATGTATCACCAGCAACACAGACCTCAAGTAAAAAAAAAAAAAAAAAAAACTCTTTCCGCAGTGATGCTTTTTCTTTCGGTAACGTGTTTGGCGTCTGTTTCATCTTCTTCTGGTGATGCAGGATAACAGTATCGAGTTTTGGAGGAAATTCGTTGCTGAATATTTTTCTCCAAATGCAAAGAAAAGGTGGTGCGTTTCTCTTTATGGGAGTGGCCGCCAAACAACTGGTGTTTTTCCACAGGTATACTTCACTTCTGATGAGGAATAGAAGTGCTTCATCATAATGCAAGAATTCGTTTAGAAGATTGGAGTATTCAACCCATTTGAAATTTTGATCTATTACATGCTACGTAGGCAATTAAGCTAGAGGTTATTGTGACATTCCAGTTTTAGTTACTTGTGAGACGGTATTATAGACTTTATAGTGCATGTTTACTATACTCGCAGGACGTGTGGCACTGCGAAATATGCAACCGAAAGCCTGGCCGGGGTTTTGGTACGTGCTCCTGGTTTATAAGCTTCTTTTTTTTGTAATTTATTAATTATTAATGCAAATTTTTTTTGCTGGGCTTTGAAGTAGAAGTGGCATCTTCTTGCTGATAACTTTGATTCTCATGTTATTTATTATTTATTTTCATGTGTTTTCAAATATCTTTCCAGAAACAACTGCTGAGGTGCTGCCAAGGTTATGTCAAATCAAATATGCTAGTGGTACTCTGGAGGAACTACTTTATATTGATATGCCGCGTGAATCTCACAATGCACTGGGTCAAATTGTTTTGGACTATCCTAAAGCAATTCAAGAAAGTGTATTTGAACAATTACGTGTCGTACGTGATGGCCATCTCCGTATTGTTTTCAATCCGGATCTAAAGGTACCAGTGTATTGTGCGTGTCTGTCGTTTCGGATCAGTGTTCTTTAGTTTCTCGGCGTAACATATTCATATATACTTTATGTTGTTGGTTTTTCTTAGATTTCTTCCTGGGAGTTTTGTGCTAGGCGTCACGAGGAGCTCATACCTCGAAGACTAATAATACCTCAGGTACTGGTTAATCCTGTTATCATGTACGTAATTAGCTCGTAAGCTATTCCTCATAATCTCTGACTGCATTCATGATGTAGTTCTGAGAATTGGTTTTTCTTTTATTCAGGTCAGTCAGCTTGGGGCTGTGGTACAGAAATATCAAAATGCTGCTCAAAGCACATCATCCACCTTATCTTCTCAGGATTTGCAAAGTAGTTGTAATTCGTGAGTTACCAGGAACTATATTCTCTACATTTCTGCTAAGTAATTGTAATTTTTAAGTTGCTTCAGTTTGATATCGGCTCAATCTATCTCTACTGTAGTAATCGATAGTCTCATTTTGTATGATGATGTGTGCGCATTGCCACAAGTACCTCTATTTATAATCAAGTTACTGACATAAGATTAAGTATCAATCACTAGTTAAATTGTTGTGTACCAAGTGCACATGCCTAGTGATAAATATTATTATGATAAATTTTTATTGAATTTGAAACTTCAGGCCATCATTTCTGTAATCGCTTTGAATTATAAAATTTCATTAGAACTTTCCAATTTTAATGGTTGTTCCACTTGAAGTTGTATGTGTTTTTTAAATGTTTCAACCTCTTCTTAAAGTAAGTTGCATCACTTTCTTGCTCATTTGGAACTTAAATTAATCACCATTAAGTACCTTACTGAACTAACAGTCCATCTTCCTACGACGAAGATCTGACACCAAATTAGTCAGCTACAGGATTTCATGCACAAATGGTTAAGGGAGACCATAAAACGAAAGGTTAAAGTTGTATAGCAAAATCCAACTGCATTAATGTGTTCATATACTCCAGAGCCATGAGCCATTGGTCAGAGACGAACTCTTCGTGTAGAAAGGATTATTGTTGAAATATTTGTTATATTTTATTGATAATCTCTTGACTATTTATAGCCTTACAACCTCCTCATTACATTAACTCTCTATAGGAATATCCTATGGCATATTCCAACATACCAAATATACTAATAGGATATTCCAACATATCCTATTAGTATATCTGTTGGAATATGTGTTGGTCCTGTCATGTTGTACTGGATTGTTGGCAATACCAATAGTCGACTGGTTGTCACACCATAGCTTTATCTTGACTCTCTGGTCCAGCTTCAGCTCCATCAACATATTCTTCGACCACAATAGCTCCGTGACTCCCAAGGCCATAGTTCTATACTCTGTTTCAGCGGTTGATTTGGCCACCACTGACTACTTCTTACTCCTCCAAGAGACCAAGTTGCCTCCTACAAATATGCAGTATCCCGAGGTGGATCTCTTGTCGTCAGCACAGCTAGCCCAGTCAGAATCACAATAGCCCTCGATGCTCACATGATTATTCCTTCTGAAAATCAGTTCCTTCCCGGGGCCTCCCTTCAAGTACCTCAGAATCTGGTACACTGCGTCGATATGACCCTTACGGGGGTCATGCATGTAGCAGCTAACTACGCTGACCGCAAAGCTGATATCAGGTCGGGTGTGGCTCAAGTAGATCAACTTGTTCACCAATATCTGATATCTATTCCGGTCAACTGGTTCTCCGGCTTCAGCATCCAGCTTGAACTTCTGGTCTATCGGTGTCGTAGCTGGTTTGCATCCCATCATCCCTGTTTCTGTAAGCAGGTCCAGTGCGTACTTCCTCCGAGAAAGAACAATTCCCTCTGTATCTCGAGCAATCTCAATCACAAGGAAGTATCGAAGAGGGCCAAGATTCTTCACCTCGAACTCCTTGTCAAGCTTTCCCTTGAGTTGGACGATCTCCTGCTCATCATCGCCTGTGATAATAATATCATCCACATACACCGCAAGCATGGTGATGTGGTCTCCACTTCGTCTGAAGAACACAGTATGATCAGCATTGATCTGCTGATATCCTATCCCTATCATTGCTCTCCTGAACCTGTCAAACCACGTTCGAGGAGACTGCTTCAGTCCATAGAGTGACTTCTTCAGCCTGCAGACCTTGCCTTCTGTCTAATTGGTACCGAATCTTGGTGGTATCTCCATGTACACTTCGTCCACTAGATCTCCATGAAGAAATGCATTCTTTACATCCAGTTGGTGTAGCTTCCATCTACCATTGGCTGTCAGAGAGATCAAGGTCTTGACAATACTCATCTTCGTTACTGGTGCAAAGGTCTCGTCATAGTCGATGTCGTACGTCTGACTGTATCCTTTTGCCACCAGTCGAGCTTTGTAGCGCTCAACCTGTCCATCTGGGTTCTGCTTCACAGTGAAAACCCACTTGCATCCGACTGCTCTCTTTTCTTCTGGCAGTCTCACCATCTTCCAAGTTCGGTTATTCTCCAGAGCTCCTAACTTCTCGTGCATCGATGTTTTCCACTTTGGATCGTTCTTGGCTACCTGCCAATTGTTAGGTACAGTAACACTATCCAATGATGCAATAAAAGCTCCATGAGAAGAAGAGATGATTATATGAGACAAATTTAGCAAGGTTCCAACCATATCTATCAGGAGGTTTTTCCGCATTGCTGCAAGTGGACCTCCGTACTGATTATGGTTGGAGAGGAGGAGAAGGAAGGATATCACCTGAAGGGGAATGTTGTGGTGTAGGTGTCTCAGGAGTCAAGACGGACGCAGGCAAGGGAATTAGCACTGGCACTGTAGGAACTGGTCCTGCAAGTTGCTTCTCTCGCATGTTGTAGGTAAGTATCTCCTTCTGAGCTGTGGGCCTAACACCTCTTATTTTTTTTCGTCCCTTTTCACCTTCATGTACCCTATTTGTTCCTCCAAGCCATATTGGAGTCGCAATGTATCTTCCGCACTCTATCTTCTTCAGTCCTTTCATCCCTGCCTTTTTCGTCATAGATACTAATGCTGAATCCAGCCCTTCTCGATTAAGGTACCATAGTCCATCATGCTAAGTGCCAGTTTCAAGTCTTCGTCCAGTCTTTTTCTCATGGAAGATCATATTGGGAATATCAAAGGAAACAATACATTTTAGTTGAAGGATGATGGAACTAATGGACAAAAGACTGACTGGAAAAGAAGGGGCATGCAAAACATTGGATAATTTTACTGCACCCGTACAATTTACAGTATCCTTACCGACCACTGGTTGGAATATCCCATCAGCTGTTTGAATGTTGTATGTCGATGGTTGGTGAGTGTAGGAGGAGAACTCACTAGCCTTCCCCGTCACGTGTCGAGATGCTCTTGAGTCAATTATCCAGTCTGACGGTCGAGGGGAATACATAGATGCAAGAGCAAGTGGATCGTTAGTACCTTCAGATGGATGGGCATACATGACAGAGAATGAGGTAGAAGCCTTCTCGCTTCCCTCGTTTGACGTCCTCTGCATCCTTCTGAGTGATTCCAGCATGCCCATCAGTGCATGGTCCTCAGTAAAAGTACCACCAGCTCCTTCATTGCCTTCTGCTACCAGTAGGTTTGCTCGATAGCCTCCTCGACCACCTCGACCTCCACGACTACGGTCTCGTCCTCCGAAGGTTCACCGTCCACCAAATTGCCCGCGTCCATCGCCTGAATCTCCCTCCCTAGGTGGTTTGGTGCAAGCATGCCGATGATGGCCCATCTTCCCGCAGTTGTAGCACTGTCGATTGTGCTGCCAATACTCCCCTTTCGAACCTGTGTCGCCTAAACTGGTGGCCACTAGTGCTGTCTTCTCTTCAGGAGGGCCACTTGTCCCTGCTTGCAGTTTGATGCGTGTTTCTTCCTGGATCATTGCCGAGATAGCCTCCTCAAGGGTAGGGATCTTCGATTGGGCTAGAAGTAGGGCTGTCCTCTGAGCAAATGCTGCAGTCAGTCCTTTAAGGAACTTCATTGTCCTCTCCTGCAGACATACCTATCTCTCATTGCACTTCGGGTCCCCACAGCTTGTTCGTTCTGAGGAGTGATCGTAATCCAACCACAGTCGCTCCAGCTCTGTAGTGTATTCTTGCACCGTCTTCTCTCTTTGAACGGTGTCATCAATCTTCCCCTTGATCTGAAAAATTCGTATGTCCTCTTCAACTTCTTCCATACGTCCTTCACCATCTCAATGTCGTCTACTGTGGCGGCAATAGACTGGACTAAGGAGTTGAGAAGCCAGATGTAGATCACCATATGAATGGACTTTCACTTGTCGCGTCCCGCCGAGCCCTCGTCCGGCTTTGTCTTCTCGTCCGACAGAAATCCCTCCAGGTTCTTTCCTGCGAGGTTTCTTGTCATCCGCCGTAATCAACTTAAATAGGTGGCTGGTCCATCCAGCTTCAGATCGATGGAGGGAAGCTCCAACTTCGACGACTTTCGTGTCATGCTCTCACCAGCCGACAACTTCATCAATGTCACAACCTCTGTAGGATCTAGCTTCTTGATGTTCTCCTCCATCGATGCTTCTCCTCTCCGATCACTTTACGTCTGTTCCACGACTTATGCTCGTCTTCGTCGTCCGCTCCTAGACCCGAACATGTCTGTTTTTATCAGATCTAGGCATCGGTGTCCTCTTTCGGAATGATCCGAACCACGACAACAATGGTGCCGTTGCGTGCGGGGGGGGGGGGGGGGGGGGACAGCCGCCGCGGCGACGGCAGTAGTAGCGGCGGGAAAGAGGGGGTGGGGGTGGGGCTGCTGTGCGCAAGGTGGGGGGCGTCTCTTGTGGAAGAGGGGAAAGAGGAGGGGGGGAAGGTTTGGTGGCGGCTAGGGTTAGGGTTTGTGGAAAGGTGGCTCTGATACCATGTTGAAATAGTTTTTATATTTTATTGATAATCTTTTTGCTTTTTATAGCCTTACAACCTCCTCATTACATTAACTCTCTATAGGAATATCCTATGGCATATTCCAACATACCAAATATACTAATAGGATATTCCAACACATATTCCAACATACCAAAAATACCAATAGGATATTCCAACAATTATCATTTACAGTCGTGGGTGATGGGTATGTGAATAGGTCAGTTAGCAAGAAGCTAGTAGAAAGGATTATCATTAGCTGCCCCTCTTTGACAACTCTTGTTCGTGGTACCATTTACCATTTACAATCGTGGTACCCACTTACATTCTCATGAGATGAGAGGTAGTTGATTATAAGTTAATAACCCTTCCCCTCATGGTGATTTCCTTTTTTTTTCCCCTTGACTTATGCACTCACAAATTTCTCTTTCATGAGGTGATAGTTTAATTCCGGCAAATTGAGAGACGAAATCTCCGTGTTTTAGGACGTGTGAACTGTGAAGAGGCTGATACTTTGATCCAGGAAATAGGGAGACGAACTTTCCACATTTTAGGACATATGAACTGTGAACCATGAACCAGTTGGGAGCCCAATAGTCTTTGTCATGCAAACCATCCAATACATCTTCCATTTTGGGTACGATTAATTAAGTAAATAACGAACATTATCTGATTCCCGTGAAGGATATATGAGATGGATAGTATTTTTCTATAATTTTGAAAAAAAATTCAAATCTATCTTATTTTTACTTTTTAGATATTACTTTTGTTTTTTAAAAATTAATAAGGCTTTGTATGTATACAGTTACCTTGTTATGTTTTGGGCAACATTTCTACTGTATTTGTGGTTATTTTCTCGGCTATATGATAATTGTTGAAATCAGGTGATTATCATGCAAAGACAGCTAAAAAAGTGCAGTCTCCTTCCATTTAAAATATCTCTACTTCTATTTATGTAATACCAAGATTTTAAATATTTGTGGTAGACAGTACTCGACTATCATTTCTGATCGAGTGTCTGAAACCATCCGACCAAAACAACGAAACATCCAGAACTGCCGAAACCAATCCTCATAGGAAGGCTCCAATCCGACTGTGTAATCGTGTTTTTGAACCTTGTATAATACATATTAGAACCAGATCATTTGATGAGCAGAGTCTTCCCATTATAGATAGTTGTACATGTGCATATGCACGAGATTTTGCAACATTATTTAGCTTAGTTGCTGGCTCAGCTGTTACTTAAATATGTATCTGCAGCCTTATGCTGATTAGTTGTTGGCCTGGGCATTATTGCAAGTGACTTGCATGGGTGTTGAGACTCTGAAATATAAAGCAAACCATTAGGATTTAGTGACCACTTCATCTGCAACTTCTTTCTTATTGGTCCACACCTATGTTGCACGAATACAATTACGGAGAAAGGCACGATTCGGGTATGAGATACCATTTCAAATAGGTACATTTTAGTCACCTATGTTGCACAAATACGGATAAGGACATACATGTACATGATACATACATTTTCAAATATGTACAGTTTGGTCCTATGTTGCATGGATATGGATACGAGCATCATTTTCTTGGGTCCATATAACATAGGTCCACAGTGTTTTAAAAAGCTCTAGGCACTCCTAGGTGAGCTGACTCACCTCGTCACCTGACCAATAAAACTTAATAGAAAAGAAATCCAAACAAAAAAAAGTTGTACAAAACACCCAACACACCTAGACGTGTGCCTAGTTTCGCCTAATTACCCATTCACCTAATGTTGCCTTTGGCGCCTCTCTCTCCTAGGCGTTGCCTAGAGAAGATACTTGCCTACCTTTCGATTATGTGGTGAAATATCACCTCTCGCCTTTTGGGTGCTTGGACGTCGCCTTTAACACCGGCCACACACATGACTAAATTTTAGGTGAGCCGGTTGTTTGATAATCGGTTTTAACAACTCTTCTATGTTTACTCATTTTAGGTGAAACAATATCAACGGAGGTGCATTCTAGGGGATACATTTCTCTAAAATGCTACATTGTTAGCTCTAGGAAATGCTTTCATAACTTTTCAATTAGTTAAATATATTTAACATCCCAGTTATATATGGAGCTTCAATATCATAACATGGGTACCTATATGCTGGCAAATATTAGCTTCGTATGCACAGTTATAGTGTCAAATCGGGGTTGACGTGCACAAATTTTTATTTTTTATAATTGGGCTTGCATGTGCATCACAAAGAACTTTGGAAGAAACTTAAGTGGTTGTGATGTTATATCAGGCAGGAATAGTTGTACATCTTTTGTTGAAGCAAGTGCTTCTCCATATGTGACATGAAAATAACAGCAAAGCATAATATTGATATCCATTAAAGAACATCAGAAAGTAACTGATACTGCTGCAGGATAGAATGATTTTATCTATATATGTAAGAAAATTTCCTACTTAATGTAACCTCTGGCCTTTTCCTTGAATCATCAGGGCAAAAAGTAGTCTTTACACCTAACACAAGGGCTGTGGTTTGGACATACAGTCTTTACCATGAAAACAGAAAAAAAAAAAAGGGTACTTGTAGTTACCTCATCTCATATTTATGCAATTGTATAGACTTTTGAGTTACTTAACACCGCGTTCTTTGGAAAACAATTCTATGGGTTGATAAGAGGTTTTTTCACTATCTTGGAGTTGACTGAAAACCCTGAAAAAGCATTCCAGTAGCCGAGCACATGGCTTCTAGACTTTCAGTATTATGATATACACATATTCCTTTGAACAATCACTTCCCCCACTTTCAGGTACTAGCCCACCTCTTACACATCAATGTGCGAGAGATTGTTCGTATAATCTGTCTATTTTATGGTTTGCCGCTTCGAAATGGCCATTCACTCTTATTCCCATCATTTCATATGCTTGTGAAGAGAATAATCTCATTGATGTATCATCATTTTCAATGCCATTTTATAGTTTTATATCATAATAGATTCTTTCAGGGTCAGGGTTGTGTGTGCATGCATGTGTGTGTGTGGTTTTTTTTTTTTTTTTTTTTGGGGGGGGGGGGGGGGGGGGGATTGATTTGGTTATCTTCTCAGGAAATTCTTACCATATTCAGGTTAGCCGATTCAATATAATTTTGTTTTTCCTTCATTTTGTAACAGCTTTGTGGCCTCTGCTCGTCAATTAGCTAAAGCTTTGGAGGTGCCACTAGTAAATGACTTGGGATACACAAAAAGATACGTTCGATGTCTTCAGGTACATTGCATTCTAACTTGATATTGCTGCGATGCATGTCTGGTGTTTTAATCTGAAGACCAATTTCTTGCACTATATTATTCATTGGTTTACCCCAGAAATTTGGGATAAAGGTTATGTTGTCGTATTTCATTGGTTTGTCATCTGCATATCATTCTTTTTTAACTATGTTTTTATGAATCTTCATAGTCTACCTTGTTTATCCATTGGAAAATTTATGCCTGTCTACATTGTTTCATCCTTACCTGCCTTGTGTCAAAATGAAGTTGACTGTACATTGGGATGCAATCTCTGGAATATTCAAACTCAATACGGATCTGGATAGACCAAAATACAGATATGTATTCCAGATTATATTGCATACAAATCTGGATTGGTTGCCATCGAGATCTTAATACTGAATTTTTTTTTTGGACAGAGATATATATGCTGCACCCGGTTTATATAACATATATAATTTGCTTATATTAGTATGTAATATAATTTAGGTCGGCCTTTAAACATAACATAGAAGACAATAGTTATCTTTAGTTGACTTTAATTGACACTAATCTAGTAAATGCAATGCTATTAAAACATGTTTATATCGATTCATATTTAAATTCAGACCTTTTGAATTTATACTCCTTTACTGTTCATATTTACATACTATTTATATTGGATTTATCCATATTCATGTATCATATAGATACAATATTCTATGGAAAATTTGATGGAAATCAAGATAATCATACATATACGAGGCAATTGAATAAAGCAACAATAAGGAGCATTATAAATATTAAGTGAAAAGTTCGGGAGAAAGGCGATAGATGATGATTAAAAAATATCACATTAACATTACATGATGTTTTAATGATATTCAATAATACAGCATCATTGCATCTGTAAGAACTTATATAGTACTCGTGTATATATGTGTGTGTTGATTTATTATTGTTCTTTACGAAAGGGAAAGAATGTTACTCCCTTTTCTCTGTTGAGTGAACTCTCAAGCCTTCTATCCTGCGCATACACATATGTAGTGTGTTTTAATTTTATCTGAACTAGAAAATTCATATGATGGTTTCTAAAAGCTCAAAGTTACAATGTTAATAAATCTATGCATTTAACTCAAACTATATGCAACCACTAAACAGACTAAACTAAACTCGGCAACACGTGTTATGCTTTGTTTATGCAACTCATGCAACCTGTCCATCTATTAACTTATTTTTGAATGGACTGACATAATTACCAAATACCATATGGGACTTTTAAAGTCAATTATAGCTGTATGTTCAGAAACTTGTTTAAGACAACAAAAGTGTTGCTTTTATTTTGCACATATTCCAGATGTAAATCTTAAAGTACAATGCATATGGAAGAAACATACTTGGTGTTCAAACCTGCTAATGCAGGGCCAATATATATTTTATATATATATATATAGTTTTTTTTTTTTTGGAAAAAAGGGTAAATTTTATTCCATCATCTCAATAAGGTTACAACATAAAGATACAATCCCAACTCAGGGGGACATTACTAGTACATCCGACTCAATGTTATGGAGTATGCCCACCACTGGGGTGGATAATCCCTCATAAATGCGCCGGTTCCTCTCCCGCCAGACATGCCAAACTGACGCAGCAAGTCTCAATCTAGCACGCCTAGCCCAGCTCTGCTCCATGCCCCTGCAATCACCAATCCACTTAAGGATTCCTCTGAAATCCCGCTCCCTGCCAACCCCTCCTAAGTGTCTCCGGCACTGCTCTGCCCATATGTTCCACGCCATATGGCACTGGAAGAACAGGTGCCCAATAGACTCAGGCTCTGTCTCACACAAAACACACTTAGGGTCAGGGACAGAAACCCCGAACCGAAGCAATCTGTCCCGAGTGAGCAACCGGCCCAACACCAGTTTGTATGCAGACAGTTGCATCTTCCTGGCGAGCCCCTTCCCCCAGACAAAGTCATACTCCTCAATATCATCGAAGTGGGGGCGGACAAGGTCGTAGCAGCTGCTAAATCGGAACTCCCCAGCACCCTCCGAGCGGCCGGGAGGGGCCCACATCCATACATCAGACAGTGCCGTAGGAGTGATCTGCACCTGTCTGATCTCCTCAACTACCGTAGCAGTGAACCGGTACTCCTCAGGCCTCCATACCCCTCCACGGATGATGTGCCGACACGTCAGTCCTCTGTATGCCACGCCGTCCCTCTGGGGGCCCAGAATCTCCAGGAGAGACTGACCTGAGATCCACGGATCAAGCCAAAGATCCGTCTCCCTTCCCTCCCTCATCCTCCTCCGCAAAGCCGTCCGAAGTACAGGACGGGTCCTCAGGATATGCTTGAAGGACACAGAGAAGTTGTTGTCAATTTCACATACCCAAAAGTTTCTGCCCCGAAGATACCGACTAGTCATCCAGGCCGACCATAGAGAATCACCCTGAAGGAATCTCCATGCCAGCTTGATCCCCGCCGCCTCCCTGACAGAAACAAGAGAACACAGACCCACACCTCCCTCTTTCCTAGGCCGACAGAGCTGCTCCCAGGAGATGGCATGTATCCCCCCATGCCAAATGAACTTGGCACAGATGCCCTCAATCTTTCTGATAGTGGCCAGCGGAACCATAATCGATTGGAGCCAGAACAGAGCAATAGCAGAAATGACTGAGCGGACCAGCTCAATACGCCCTCCAAACGATAGGCCAGCCGCCTGCCAGCCCTCAACCCTCCTCTGTGCAAAATCCACCAGGCTCTGACAGTCACGATCCTTCGCGTAGTTGACGGAAAGGGGCACCCCCAGATATTTCACCGGAAGGTCCCCCTTTTCCACCCCAAGCTCCATAGCCCGCTCCTCCTTCAAAGTGCAAGAGTTGCTGAAGTAGACTTTACTCTTGTCCCTATTCAGCCGGAGGCCCGATAGCTGTCCGAACTCCTCCATCACTGCCGCAAGCTCCCTCATCCCTCGCATGGAAGGTCTCAACAGGACCAAAAGGTCATCTGCATAAATGAGATGAGAGACCACCGGAGAGACCCTGCTGTATATCGGTACAATCCGCTCCCGATGTACCGCGATGTCCATCAGACATGTGAAATACTCCATCACAAGAGTGAATAGGTAGGGGGAAAGAGGGTCCCCCTGCCGAAGCCCCCTGCTGCTGCCGAAGAACCCGTAAGGGATACCCTGGATGAGAACCGAGAAGGTAGGAGAGGTGATGCACTCTCTGACTCTATCCACCCAAGTCTCGGAGAAGCCCATCGCACCCATCAAATGACAGAGGAAGTCCCTGTTGACGGTGTCGTAGGCTTTCCTCAGGTCGAGCTTCACACACGCCTTCATCCCTCCTGGCTTGTGGAACTCCCGAATCAGCTCATGAGCCAGCAGGCTATGCTCCGCAATAGACCGTCCCTTAATGAAGGCCGCCTGGTTCCGAGACACCAGACCCTGCATAACATCCTCCATCCTCCTGCACATAAGATGAGTAATTATTTTATACAAATAATTACAGCAAGCAATCGGTCGAAAGTCAGCAAGAGATGTCGCCCCCTCTTTCTTGGGCACTAGCGTCAGGAAGGTGTGGTTCAGCTCCTTCAGGAGCTTGCCCGTATCAAAGAACTCCTGAACAGCCGTAAGGACCGGGGCCTTAAGGGAATTCCAATGGCGTTTGTAGAAACCACTGGAGAACCCATCCGGCCCAGGCGCCTTGGAAGCATCAGCCTGCATCACAATCGTCTCCACCTCCTCCATCCGTATAGGGGCCATAAGAAGACTGTTGCCGTACTCCGTAATCAACGTCTTCGTAATCAGCTGCGGGAAAACCGATGGATAATCCGTCTGATGATAGAGCTCAGAGTAGAACTGGACAGCCTCCTCCTGAATAGCAACCTGGTCAGTCACGAGGCGCCCGTCTCTGCCAATCAGTCTCTGGATACGGTTCCGGTGCTGTCGCGCCCGGATGACATCGTAGAAGAATTTGGTGCAACGGTCCCCATCCTTGAGCCAGGAGCATTTGGCCCGTTGGGCCGCACTAATCTCCTGCTGAAGCCTCAAGGTGTTGACCTCTGCAGCCAGACTCTTCTCTCTAGCTGCCAGCTCCCCACTCAACATGTCGTCCTGAAGCTCTGCCTGCAGGTCTCTCAGCTCCGCCTCCTTCTCCTGCAGGGAGGTCCGGGGGAGTGCCCTCACCCAGTCCCGGATGGCGCGTTTAGCGCACTTCAGCCTGTGAACCATGCTAAACTGGGCAGTGCCGTCCACCTCCTGGCCAAGTCCTCCCGCCACAGTCTCCTCATAGCCATCAGATAGGAACCAACTGTTGTCATATCGGAATGGGCGGGCTCTCCATCTGGGACTCTCCACGAAGTGCACCAGAATCGGCGAGTGGTCACTGGTCCCCGCAGGGAGCCCCTCAGCCACAGAAGAAGGGAATAGGCGGAACCAGTCACTGTTCCCCAGGGCCCGATCCAGCTGGCATGCCACCCTGCTCACCTCTGCCTTGTTGTGCCAGGTCCATATGTGTCCGATCCTCTCCAGGTCCCTGAGCCCGGACTGGAGGAGACAAGACTGAAAATCAGAAAGTATCTGGTCCGGCACCGGCCTCCCCCCCCAGCTTCTCTCCCCGGTATAGCGTAGCATTGAAGTCTCCCATAATAAGAAGGGGAAGATGCCGATGCCTCGCTAGTGAGCTCAGCCTGATGATGTCCTGCCACAAGGTCTCCCGACGCCTCCTGTCATTGTGCCCGTAGACGGCACCCAGTAAGAAGTGGAACCCCCCCTTGTTGGTGAAGGAGATAGCCACCAGCTGGTCAGACATGAAAACCTCCTCACCCTCCCAACTAGCTCCATTCCATCTAACCCAGATCCTCGCCATATCACAGAGACCAAGGTTGTGAAGCTGGACCCAATCCGTAGGGGTTCTACGGGTCAGAGTTTTCGCCCCCCTGATCTTAGTCTCAAGTAATATCGAGATTTCACACTGTTCCTTCCTCAGTACCTCACTAATCTCCCTCCATCTCCCCAGAGAACACCCCCCCGTACATTCCAGGCAAGGGCCGACATCTAAATCACGGGTGGGGTCCCCTGAACATCCTCTGAAGGGGCACCCGGGGAGAGTGCAACCTCCATATCTCTGGTATCCTCATCTCTATCCCCCTGTAGAAGGAGGGGGGCCGTGGCCCCGTGTGGGTCCCCCTGCGGGGGAGGCTGTGCTAGTACTGCCACCCATTTCGGGTTGACCTGCCACACTCTCTCTGTCCCACCCTGTCCGCTGTCCTCACCATGTGCCTCCGTAGCCTGGCGCTTCCGACTGTACACCTGAATAGCAAGCGCTTCTTTGTCTCCCTGTCGCCTGTCCTCCTGTCCCATACTCCTGGTGGTCATGGTCCTCGTCCCCACATACTCAACCAACGCTCCAGCAAGATCCTCCGTCGGGAGCCCCTCACCCTCCCCCGAGATGGGGGGAGAGTCAGCCTCCATATCATCCTCCATCACGCCCACCTGGTCCACAACGGTGGAGTCATCTGCACCACCTGCCACCCGCACAGCCTCCTCCGGCACCACCTCAGAAGCTCCCCCACGTCTACACGCGCTCGGGAGATGCCCGAAGCAGGCACATGCCGGACATCTGGGGGGTACCCACTCATACTCCACCTTCTGCCAAGCGAACTGGCCAGAAGGTGCCCTGTACTTCAGCTGCTCAGGCAGGTCCGATCTGGCGTCAATCTCCACAAAGACCCGAGCATACAGCAGTCTAGACCTGAAGGTGGTGGCCTCATCCGCCTTAATCGGCTTGCCAATGAGGCTGGCAAGTCTCATAAGCAGTGGAACACTCCAGAAACGAACCGGGAACTCAGGGAAACGAACCCACACTGGCACAGCATTGAGCACCTCCTTCTCACACCTCAAGTCGGGAGTCCATTGCTTCAGAATGATGAGGCGGCCGTCAAATGTCCATGGCCCTCCCTGGAGTATCCGAGTCACATCTTCCGCCAACCCAAATTTAACGAAGTAGAAGCCGTTCTCCTTGGAGAAGAACTCCATGCTCCCCTTCGGCCGCCAGACTCTGTCCGCATATCCTCGGATCTGCCCGTAGAAGGGCTTGCTCCCCAACACGTATAGCACTAACGTGTTCTCCCAGAATGCCGTCACCTTCGCCACTTCATCGGCCGGGAAGTCGGCGCAAAGCTCACCCCCAATCTCCATAGGTGCAACGTACTCCATCGATGCCGGCGTCTTGGCGACCCCCACCTTGCAAGCATCCGCCCAGGAAACAGGCCGCGGACCCGAACTCCGAGGTGGGGACGTCGGGGGTGGCCTGGCACTCGTGCTCGCAGCAGTAACTCTCCCTCCGATAACTGGGACAGCCGTCCCAGTCGCCCCTTTCGCACGAGGCCGCCATGCAATCCTGGCTTGTCCCTCCCGATCCCCCGAGTGTGCCTGTCCCCCCGATGGCCCCGCTCTCCTGGCTATCCCCGCCCTCCTGTCTGATCCCTGCGTATAGGTTGTGCCCCTCCTAGCCTCAGGGATCTGAGGTCTTTGCCCTCCTCCGCGCCGGACCCTCCGATTCTGGACCGTAGTCCAAGCCCCCTCCTCTACCTCCAATCCCGACGATGTTCGTTGGGCGGCGAACACCATCGGGGACCCCCCGGATGTCTCCGTCGTCGAAGACCCAACGAAAGCCTTGCCCGAGAGGGGATTTCCCGCCCGCAGCCCGCCCCGTCCACCCCCCCCCCGCCTGGGGGGGGTCGCCGGCAGCCGCCCGCCCCCCGGGGGGGGTCGCCGGACCTCCCCGGGCCGTTTGCAGCCCGCCCGCGCACCCGCGGTTGAGTGCAGCGCTGGCCGCGCCGTTCGCCGGCGGCCCGCCGCCGCCGACCGCCCCTGGCCGGTCGCCACCGGCCGCCCCCGCCACCCCCTTCCCTTTCCCGGGGTCCGGGGGGCGGTTAGCCGCCTCCAGGCCGTGGAAACTGGATGCCCTAGCAGAGCTAGGGTTTCCTACTGTAGCCGCCGGCTTCATGTTTTATATATATATATATATATATATATATATATATATATATGTGTCCCTAAGGCACTAGCCTAGTGGTAGTGTCGGGGGCCGCCCAAGCACAGGTCTTGGGTTCGAATCCCCCCTCGAGCGGCTGGGTGGCTTATATAGCCACGGCTCGGCTTGGAGAAAGGACACCTCAAAAGAAAAAATATAAAATAAAATAAAATAGTATATATATATATATATATATATATATATAGCCTTACTCTTGTTCACTATCTAGAGGGTGTTTACGCAATCCAACCCTCCTAGAAAAAACAAAGCTTTTACCATTGTGGAAAACGATCCCCTCTTGGCCAGTTAATAGGTATATGGGATCTTGGTATTTGTTTCTTATCGTGTAAGTGTTTAATTTTGTTATAAGACACATTCCATTGAACGTTTATTCTATATTTAGAGGCATGATTCCAAGGATCGCGTCCGGTCTTCATTTCTAAGACAGGTGCGGCAAGGTTTTCAATAATCGACCTTTCACATCCGAACTGGAGAGTCCGAAACTGACCAATTAAAGAACCGGAAACTGCAGAAACAGATACTCGTAGGAAGGATCCAGAACTGAAACCAAAACCAAGTTTTTGAACTTTGATTTGGGAAAATTTCTTAAAAGTTCTTTTGAGTGTCAAAAACAGGATTTTGTTTACCATAACTAGACACTTATTGCTTTGCATATCTTGTAACTTTGTAGGGGTACATTTTTAGGATTGCAAAATATATTGTTAAAATAAGAAATTAATAACAATTTTTGGAAGTAGCTTCTCCTTGTACAAAATGTCAAAACCGTTGTTAATTGGGAACAAGGATGCTTAACCGTCATCATGAGAGAATTTTATTAAAACAGTTGCGCAATTTGATTTTAAGTCGGGATCGATGAAGGTAACATGAATAGTTGTTACGTTATGCTTAACCAACCTGACTTAATGTCATGAATATTATTATGCTAGATTTCCGAAAAGGTTGGTACCTACCAGCCAACCGGGCTTATACGTTTTGATCACGACTACAATGTTTAGGAATTTGACGCTAGCATAGAGGGTTGACGACCAATCACAAAAACTTGGTCAATTTTTCTACTAAGCTTTCTTATGCTCCATAGTAGTTCCATTTTTGTGGGAGAAGACTTTGATGATGATTCAATTCTGGAGAGGAAACAAATGAATTATTGTAACGTAAAGGTTCACCTTGGGCATTTATTGCAGATGTGATTTTACTCTTGGAAAAAAAATGAGTTTCATGAACCTTGTTCATAAGAAAGTAGGTTTTCGTGCTGCTATTTAGTGGTTAGGACAGGATGGTAGAGTGGAAGATAAGAGGTTCAGTCCTGGTGTCATGTATCATCTTCCTTGTCAACTTGCTGGATAGTGGTGGATTGGAACAACATCAATGCAGCAGTTTCTAGTACTATTTTGCCCTGCCCTTAGACTTCAGCTAAGAGAGACAGCTCAAATGGGGCTGTATCATACTACAGTCATCCTTAAAGCATTTATGAGTTTTCATCATCTTAAACATGAAGAGGATGCTACATGTTTCTTAACCATAACCAGGAATCTGAAACTGACATTTTTATACTCTATTAGGAAAGAAATACATTAAGTGTGTAACTGTATTGACTAATTGCTTGAATATTGAAACCTGCAGATATCAGAAGTGGTCAATAGTATGAAGGATTTGATTGATTATAGCAAAGAAACAAAGACAGGACCCATGGGTAAGCATTTTCCTCTTGTTTCATTTTTCTTTCCAAATGAGATGCTTCAAGCAAACTAGATAATATACTCTCCTTGGTGATGCAAACATAACCGTCATGAATACAGTTATCAAACATCAAGGGCTTTTTGTTCCTAATACCAACATAAATATCTATTGAGTTATCCACACAGTTGGTCTTAAAACTTTTTCATGATGTGCGATGTGGTTTCCTGGGTTCAGATAGTCTGATCAACTTTCCTCGAAGGACTTCCAGTTCAGCAGGACAGCATTCTCAGCAACAAGCTCAACAACTCGAGGTGCAGCATCAAACCATGGCTCAGAACTCAAATCGCAACGACCAGAGTTCTGCTCATGCAACAATCATGCAGCTTGCTTCTTACACCAATGGTGTAGGAAGCATAAATAACTCCATCAGTGGTCCACCATCAACCTCACAATCTACAACTGCTATTGCTGCTCTTCACCATCAGAATTCGTTTAATTCCAGACAAGAAAGCCCATTGCGAAGCGCGAATGGCCTATACGGTGGCGCAAACACAACCCATATACAATCAACCAGTTCTTCCAGCTCACTGCCTCCATCCCAACCTAATCCATCTTCTCCCTTCTCTCCACCAACACCAACAACGTCCAACAATAATGCAATTCCAACCTCACGAAATGCTACCACCCACTTGAATGCTGTCAATTCCTCTGCAACAATGCAACAACAATCGGCTACGCAGACTCAGGAGGATGCTAATGATACACAAAGTTCGATGCAGCAAATCATACAAGAAATGATGATGTCATCGCCTGTGAATAGTGTCAATTCTCTTGGAAATGAAGTGAAGGGTATGAATGGAATGAATCCTATAAATGGAGGTGGAATGACCAGCAATTCTGGTGCCGGTGGTAACATGGGGTATGGAAGTATGGGTGGAGTTGCTTCCTCGGCTACTCTAAGTGCGCTAAGATCTGCAATGGTCAACAGTGTAACGGCCATGAATGGTAGGGTTGGAATGAGTCAGATGTTGCAGGATCCGTCATCCATGAACCATCAGCAGCAGCCACAGGATATGGGAAACAGGTTAATGGGCGGCCTTGGATCAAACAGCTTCAGTAATATCCATTATGATTGGAAGACTTCCCCCTAACAAGTGGACGTCTGGTGATCTGTACTCCCAACAACGGCTGTAATCTTTATTATGATTGGAAGCCTTCCACCTTGACAAATGTAATTCTGGTGATGTGTGCTTCCAGCGGCGGGTTGCTAAACGTGGAATACTTTCGACAAGATCAGTGAATGCTTCAAGCCAAAATCAGGTGGGAGAGCTCTTTCTGTCTGTACTACTAGTTTATCAGAGAAGACGAACCTCTGAATTATCGCTCACACCAACGTGGTTCTGAGTTCTCTGTTCTGTAGATGGCTGCAGCAGTGTATCAAATGCTATTCCATAGCAAAGTAGTTTACTTCGTCTTAAGTTATTTCGTAGTTGACTGCAGTTAAATTACTACAACAGGTAGAGGGGGAGTGTACGTGTGTTTCTGGTGGGGTGGGGGTCAGAGGGGCCTACTCGACGTCTCGTGGCCATGAGCCGTCGGGCAATAGTTGGAGTTATACAGATAGTGTAGGGGGAACATATTGTGGTGCTGGGTTATTGTCATCCTTGTTGATGGATTTTTGTAAGCCAAGATGCATTACTTTCTCCTTTTTTGTTCCCCTTGAATTTTCTTAACCTGCGAGTATTATGAAATGACAAACATGGCAATTCTTTTCTCACTAGCTGTTGAAGTGTTTTGGTTCACTCTTTTGATTCTGTGATGATGTTGATTTTGTTGAAATTGAGGAGGGCCCTAGATCATTGTTGAAGATTGAATGCCAAATTGCCAAGGGCCCTAGGGGATCGTTTGGATCAAGTTTTTGGATTCCTAGGAATAGATTTTCAATTCCTTCCCATTTGAAAGGAATTCAACATTCTCATACCCATGTTTGGTTAGGTTGGGAATAAGTAGTTCAAAATTTAAAAAAAAATTATTTTCATGTTTGGTTCACACATGGATAGGAATCTTAATTTATTTAGTTTTACTTTAATACCCTTTCACTAATTTCATGATGATTCACATATTTGGGATAGGATTTGAAATTTTGAAAATAAAGAGAGGGTATAACCGTCCAAACAAAATAGTCAAACATCATTCCTAGGAAAGCAAATCTATTTCCAAGGGAGGGTTTGGGAATAGCTTTCCTACATAACCCCCTCCTATTCCCTCCTTATTCTCAATCCTAAATATACCAAACATGGGTAAGGAATTCAAATCCCATTCCCAAGTCTCAAAAACTTGAACCAAATGCCCCCTAGATGAACAATCAAAAATAAAGAGTTAACTTTTTTAAAGGTTTTAGTTTGAATTTCTATGTTTTCTGCCTTGCCAGGGCAGCATGCTGGGAGTTCCATTTCAAAGTAGATTTTCAGAATAATACTGCTACGTTGTCCGCAGGTTTCGACTGCAGTCCTGGTTGCCTGCAGGTTTGAACTGCAGTCATGATCCACGGACCACGTGTCGCACGCTCATTGGAGGGGGGCGGAGTGGGTCCGGTGTGGTGCAAGGGGGTGGGAATTGTGTGTGTGTGTGTGTGTTCACGTGGCAGTCACCTTCCGTGGGCCAAAAAGGGTTTCGTTTTCAGAATGTGTTGGAATTTTTATTTATTTTTACTTGCTCACTTACCTACCTGCACCTTGAGATTTTGAGTATGTTCAACCGTGGCGACATTTCTGAAGCGTGTAGAGTGTAGACCATCTCCAAGGGTCTTCCTAATGAGGATCCCTTACCTAACTTGGGCCTTGTTAGTAATTCGACAAACGGAAAAAATTCGGAACGGCAAAAGTACGAGTATAAATCGGCACAATATAAGTAAAATACGGTCAAAAATTCGATCAAAAATTCGTCTAACGAAAAATATTCGGATAAGATTTAATTCGTGTTTAGTACGTTTCATATGAACCAATTTGGAACTAAAAATTTGACATATATATAGGGCCCACCCACCTCTACTCCTTTATAAATAAGGGTTCAGTGTGAGAATAAGAATATGTTAAATGATGGAAAACCGAAAGAATTTTCTTTGATTGTTGCAAGCAACATGTGGAAAGACTCTTGGGTTTGTTTTTTTTTGTTACTGTAAGACTTTTTATTCTTTTCTTTTGATAATTTTTAAGAATTGTGCCAGTCTTAATATCTAATAGCAGCAAGAGTCAAGAAAGTTCAGACTGTTGGGTTTCTTGGTCACATTTTTTTGGTAAATTTTTTTAAAAATTTGTACGGTACGCATTTAAAACGCCACATGCTTAAAATTCGTGTACAAATCCAAAATTTTCAAAAGTACGTAAGTATTAAACGTTTATGTAAGATACGAAAAAATTCGCGTATAATACGCGTTTTATTCGGGTGATTGCTAACAAGAAACTTGGGTAAGGATTTACCAAAAACTTGCTCCAATGATCTATGCCTAATTCTTAGTTCATACCTAAGCAAGGGATTACCTTAGCTCTCGTAGGGGCTTAGTGTAAAATACAATATAACATTAAATTTATTTTATCTCGTAACAAAAATAAATATATTAATCAAATAAAAATCTAGCGACAAATATAAAATTTATATTACCATATAACGAGAAAAGAAGGCTTCACCGTGGAAGTTTATTTTTCAAAAAATGCTCTCGTCTATGTTTACTAATTAAAATTGTTCATTGAATTTAATAGGTAGTTATGTAATTATCTATAGAAGAAAAAATAAATTAAGAAGATCATTGTTTGCTCTTCCCAAATATTATGAAATACGTGCAAGACATGTGCATATATATTAGTATTAATAAAAAAAAATGTTAATAAGTTATTTTGGTTTTACTATTGGAATATATTAAGTAAACCTATCAATTGGGCCGGGTTGGCCCAGCTCGGCACGAGCCCATCCCCAAAAAATGGCCCTTGTGCCGGCCCGGCCCGGCCCGACCCACTATATCTTGGCCCATAAGAGAGGTCCGATCCGGTCCGACCCGATGTCCAAGCCTGTCTCGACCCAAGGTGTGGCCCAGTCCTGCAGGACACACGACTGCTTCTTGGAATAATGTTTAGATAATTTAGATGTTGTACATATTGGTATCTAACAACAATGTATCCGACTGTTAGAGTTCTTGTTGGTTAGAGCACTATCCATGGCTTCTCAGAATGCTAACCTCCAAAATTGTTTTTTTTTTTTTTGGTGAGCTTATTTTAGATTGCTTGCTCTGATTTTGAAGATGATTGTTTCTTCAAGTATGCTCAATTGTAGCACATTCAAAATCATTGTTCATCTCTTCGTCCCTTCCCAAACTAGCTGAGTTGGTTACTATTGTTATCATTTTCCTTTTAATCATCCTTGAACTCCATTTCAATACTATTTATCGTTGCTGTCATTGCTTTTAGTACATTCAGGATCTTGTAACAAATGCTTATGAATATTATTAGCTATTTTATAATCATTACTTACTTGAACCGAGTTGATATTATTGTCAGTTCCTCAAGTTTCTGAGGTTTATAGTAGGTTTGTTGCAGGTTTAAAAAATATTCGTCCATGCTTTGATATCGGTATGTAGAGGAGATTGGATTTGGATGACTGTTGGACCCGAACCCCGGCCCGATCCGGCACGGACCTAAACCCATTGTGCCGTGGATTATGTGTCAAATTGGACTCAGATTTTTACCCTTAGGCCCGACCCGGCCCGATATAATGCGTGGGCCTGAGAGACTTGGCCATCCAAATTCGGGCCGGCCTGGCCCGGCCCACTTGACAGCTCCATATCTAAGTGATCTTGTAGCTCCGAAATTTACCTTTAAGTTCGGGAATCTCCAACATAGGCCCCTGGAGATCCTCTTAGGGGCTGTTTAGTTGCTTGAAAGTAGAGCGGACAATCCAAGCCAACAAATATACAGTGTAGCAGAGCATGGAGTGTCAGAGACGTTAGACTACTGCCCAAACCAAAGTCAAGCACATCCAACTCCATGAACGAGCAAAATGAAGGTTGCGTTAATGATAAAGATATCCGGAGAAACCACTAATTAAAGAAAGATTGAACATGTGGGAGGAAAGAGAGACGACGGATTCTGCTTTCATTTTTCCATCCCTTTGGGTGGGCAAGTAACATGTTGGTAGTGTCTGTGTTACTCTAGGGCCTCGTTTGGTTCGCGGAATCAAGGAGTTGGGAAAGGAAACTCATTATTTTTTTATGTTTGGGTGGCAAAGAAATTAAGGAAAAAAGGAAAGTGGTTCCCAATAGAAAGAAAATAAGAGAAAAAAATAATTTTATCCATCCAAGAGAGGATTCAATTTCCCACCTTTAAATATTCACTTTGCCTTTCAATTTATTTAGCATTTTCAAACACCAGAAAAAAAAAATTTCCAAGAGGAAAGAAAATAGGAAAAATTTATGAAATGTTCAAAAATTGTAAAAGTTTTATGAAAAATCCACCGCAAAATAACATTTCATCGCGTGCCCAGAATTAGCGAAAAATATATAAAGGAAATTCTGAATGACCTTTTTGTCCTTCTAATTTATTGAAAATACCTCCGAAACCTACTCTTCAAAAAAAATATTTCGATACTTTCTCTTCTTCCATACGCCGCTCAGTTTCGAATTTAGGTTTTCTCCGCCAAAATCTTTAAACCTTACTTCAAAAACTCGTCGAAATTTTTTGAAAAGACGGACAAACGGTAAAACTGTTAAAACGGAGGTCCAAACATCATTTTTTTACGATTCTAAAATTTCGGAAGGCCGACTAATGAAGAAGGTGTTAATATTCGACTCCTCGGAAATACGCTCCTTTTGCGATAAACCGGGCCTCGTTTCGACCTCCCAGTCAAAAGTTATGGCCCTTCAAAGTTTCAACTGGTCATAAAATGCAGAAGAATGATCATTCTCCGTGGTAATATCACGGATAATGGTCATTTTTCGTGCTAAAACCACAAAGAATGGTCATTTTTCGTGCTAAAACCACGAAGAATGACCATTCTCCTTGTTAAATTGACAAATAATAGCCATTTTCTGTGTTAGAATGACGGAGAATGGCCATTCTTCTTGTTAAATTGACAAAGAATGGCCATTCTTCGTGTTAAAATGACGGAGAATGGCCATTCTCCGTCAATTTAACAAGGAGAATGGTCATTCTCAGTCATTGGCCATTCTCCGTCAATTTAACAAGGATAATGGTCATTCTCAGTCATTTTATCACGGAGCCATTCTCCGTCATTTTAATACGGAGAATGGTCATTCTCCGTGGTTTTAACACGGAGAATGACAATTCTCCGTCATTTTAACACGAAAAATGGTCATTTTTCGTCATTTTGACACGGAGAATGGCCATTCTCCGTAGTTTTAGCACGGAGAATGGCCATTCTCCGTGATTTTAACACGGAGAATGGCCATTCTCCGTCATTTTAATACTGATAATGGTCATTCTCCGTCATTTTGACACGGAGAATGGTCATTATCCATGATTTTAGCACGGAGAATGGCCATTCTCCGTCATTTTAACACGGAGAATGGTCATTCTCCGTGTTAAAATCACGAAGAATGATGGAGAACAGTCGACAGAAATCTAAAACCTAATTTTTTTGTTTTTTTTTTGTGTAAAAAATTTGTGAGAAACAAAAATTCAAGAGTTTTAGTTATTCTTTCAAAATGATGCTAACTCTTATGGAAAAGAATAAGAAGATCTCTCCACAATTGACCTAATCGCCGAAAACTTCAAATCTCTCCACGATGATGATGATGATGAGCGATGATCGGAGTTCGACTGAAGAAAAGCACAGTGAACTACGAACGATCTTTGAGATTTCTGCTGAAGATGAGAGCAATGAAATTCAGATCTCTCGTGAAAAAGAAGAAGACGAAAATCGCAATCCAAAGCTGAGTTTGTGCGAAGGATAGTTATGGTATTATAAAGATGACAATTTTGTAAATACAGAACATCTAAAGAAAATTTTAGAATATTTAACGTGAAAATATATAATTCTGAACATTTCATAAAATCCATCCTGCGGGTGAGTTTTTCATACAAACCAACCCCGAAATTAAATTTCTCAGCAATTTCCAGAAGAAAATATATACCAAAAAAATTATTTCTCTTTCCTTTCCTTTCTGCGAACCAAACGAGGCCTCTGAAGGATAGAGACTGGCTTGTAGTTGCAAGGTGTTGTTTGGTTGCGAGGTTACACCACATGATGAGGAGAAATTACTTGAGATTTAGAACCGAGTTCAGAATGTTTCAACAAATTGCCATATTTTAGTATAACAAACCTCACCTTTGCTTCATTTTGATACAATAATTTTTTAAAATGTTTTTGGATGCAAAAAGTCAATGTCTGATTATACACCTCTCATCAAATTACACTAATGATATCCTTCATAACTTTTGAGACACCACGATTTGTTCTTTTGAAGCACTTTAGTACCATTTCAAAATAACATACGACAATACAAATATTTAAATTGCACTTTTGTACTACAAGATATGCTTTTGAAGTGACCTCGATGTATTTCAAAATTGACAAATAATATTTCAAAAGAACAATTTATAAAAATTGGGTACAAAAAATCAAACATTAAAAAGTTAAGGTGAGTAGAATAATTTAGACATTTTTTTATTCACAAAGACAATGTTGGTTATATTTATTTTCTATATTTATTATTTTCTATATTTTTCATTTATAGGATAAGTCTTCACGTAGTGGTCTTATAAATAGTGGTGAAGTGCTATATTTATATATATATATATTCACACGCCTTTATTTTCAACGGACCACCACAAAACAGATGATATGCCGTGAGTATATGCGGACGTTCCATCTACGATCCTATAATATCAGGAATATGATAAACGTGACATAGTCTGCACGGAAAAAAAAAAAAAAAAATCGGCGTAGCATATTGCTGTTAGTCAGTGGTGATGCACTGTATCTATGTTAGTATTTTCAGTTTGTCATTAAGAAGCATGTGATGGAAGAAGCATCCGTTCATTTGGAAGTTGAGTGTAATATTTCAAATATGCATCGGAAAGAGTAATGATGTTGAATGTCAACTACAAGTTTCAATCCTCTACTGAAACTTCAATTACACAAGTTGTACTAATTTTAGTTTAATATTATAATTAAAAACTTCAATTACACAAGTACTTCACGTGCTGGATCATTCAAGGGGTTTGAAATTTTGGATTCCTAAACGTACACGTCAACCTGCTTCATGTTTGTATCGAAAAATTTACTATAACGAAATAAATTTTGTATAAATTAGCACAAACGAAATAACTTCGAAAAAATTAACAATAATAAAATTTGCCGCCAACCGAGATGGCAGAAAAACAAAAATGCAAATAAAAAAAACAAAAAACAGCCTGACTTTATATATGCGAAAATAAAAAGAAATTTTCTTTATTTGTATTCCTTTGAAAATTCAATCAAGTACGAAACAAGAAATTCGAGCTAGAGAAGAGCTAAGTAGACCGGGATGAGCTCGGGTGCGCTAAAGTGTCGACTAACTTTATATGGAGAAAAAAAAAGTCATATAAAAAAAAAAATTTGGTGGACTGCAGCCCCGTCTAGTCCTTCACTAGCTTCAGTAGTTTCGCTCTTGGAGTCAAAACAAATGTACACTATTATCCAGATTTGTTGTTTGGATAATTGAATGGTGCTTTCACTAAATCAATATTATAACAATTAATTGTATTTTTTTTTTAAAGTTTATTCAGTAAAATTAGTTACTAAAGTGGCAACTTGATCAGAAGGAGAGGATTATCTACCACTTATGTCAAGATTAAAAGGACTATGAATCCATATGATGCTCCTTGACTTTAAATACATCAGGAAAGATTGGGCCAAAACTAAAGCATAGTTATCAACAGTATAAATAACATTGAACATTGGAGGAGAAATATGCCATCTATATTCTTTTCGGAAATGCTTTCTTGCCCGCAGGCGGGCCCGCCCGCCTGTGTGGCACTCTCCCATTGGCCCCCCCCTGTTAGCATGGGGCCCGCGCCATTGACTGGCCAATGGGAGAGGGCCACGTGGCGGGCGGGCTGGCCCGCCCGCGGGCCAAATAGCAGTCCCGTATTCTTTTAGGGTTTCTTTTTTGTTTGCGTGAACCTTGAAAAAAGGGCAACCCACTTTTCTTCAACCTCACATCACATGGGGATGGGTCATCTTGTACTCGGAGGTGTGTTTATTCTACATTATAAGTCCCCTTTCATTGAAACTTAGGTTTGAAATGTTGTCTCAAAAATATATTGAGAAATATATTTTGTACTTTTATATCTGAATTTTTTTTATATATAGAAAGTATTAAAGTTCAGAAAAATTGGATTGATAGGATAAAATTTGGCAAAATTATAAATTTAGAACAGAATTTTTTTTTTTTAATAGATAAATTACGTCCAACCATGGGACGCTTTTTTCGCAAAAAAACAAAAACAAAAACAAAAACAAAATACATCCAATGGTTGTGTTTTTTTAGAAAAAAAAGACCAATTATTATACGTTTCTGTTACATATGTATGGTATGAACCACAAATTTTATTATATATATTGTATATACATATACTTATAACATTAGCATATTATGGAAGTCAGTAGTGAAGCAAATTTCTATCATTGTATGTTCTTAGCACTTAAAAGTAAGAGATATATAAGATAAATAATATGTACGTATATTAGGACCTGTTTGGTTTGTGAAACTCCAAGTAACTATGAAAGTGAAAAAATACATAATAATATTTTTTGAGTGTCGGAAGAAACAGTAAATTTAAACAAAATGTTGTTTGCTTGCATGAAAAAAAAAATTCATAGAGATGCGGTACAAATTAGTTTCAAAATAAAGATGGATATAACTTTTTAGATTTTGCCTTTTATTGTTTAAATATTTGTATGGTATGGGAAAGGAGGGAGTCATTAGTGGACTAAGATGGATTGCAGTCCAGGTGGACAAAAAAAATAAGCCCACTAGACCACTAACCCTTTAGTCCACTAACACTTAAGTCCAAGTTTTGTCACAAAGCCAAAACCCTAAAAAATTAAGCATTTAGTTCATAAAAATATATTTTTTTTAAAATTAAGCCGAAAATCTAAGTAGTGAACTAAAAGCTTAGTTCCTAAAAAACCCAAATTTAAAAAAAATGCATTCACACATTTGGATTATGATGTCATTCTAAGAAATTAAGTGTTGAATGTTTAGTTTAACTTATTTTAAGTATAAAAAAAATGTGTTAATTTTTTTTTTCCAAGATATTTTAAGTTCAGTTCGAGATAGCGTAAAATTATGGATCCACCCACGAAACTACGTATATAATCCTGATAGCGCTAATTTGTTTATCTTGATATCTCATCTCGTGTTCTATCTTTTCAACTCTGACCTTCGCATGTAAGTTATTATGGTTAATTTTTTGAAAATATAGGTAATTTTTTTTAAAAAATATCAATAAATATCGAAGAGAAAAGAACAACTGGTTGGTGATCCATCAGGAGGAGAGAGAGGGTTAAGGTTAGGCATCCCTCCACAATATGTTGCTGTTTTGATACCTAAATTTCTTTGACCGATGAAGGATGAAGCACATTGCTCCAACTTGCTATTTGGGGAAAAAAAGAGAGATCAATAAATTACATACAATGGCTCTGGTGGTCGGTTAGGGTTTGATGAATTGAAACGCACTAGTACTTCCAAAAAGTAGGCACATTCTGCCAACTTGATGACTTAAAGTTTTGGCATGAGTAACTTGCTTAAAGTCTGGTGATTCACGTTAAGTGCTTGTTTGACTCTTCATCAAATGAGTGTCTCCTCCGCCTATTTTTAGTTCTATTTCAAATGATAAATGTTATATTTTTTATTTTTTATTTTACATATTATTCATTTGAAGTTTTGAGTAAGATCGACAAAACAACAAACGTCATCATATTTCATACGAAAACCAAACTAGTCTAGCATCGAGATGCAGGACAATTCATGCAGATTTGGGTAATAAGTAGGACATGTTTTTAGTATACATTCTTCTTCTTATTCGGAAAATATTAGACTTAAATTTTTTTTAAGTGATTTCATGTCTTCGTTTTGAAAAAAAAAAAAAAAAAGGAGAGGAAATGATTGTTTAGTTTCCACGGTTGATAAATTACCTTATTCAACGAGTGTTATTTCTCACATTTAACTTCTATAGATGGAATGTTAATATGGTTTTTAAGTTACTATCCGACTTAATGCATATGACTTTGTGAACACTATATTGGATGTCTTTTGGGTCCAATGTCTTCATTTTTTACATACACACGTCCACACCTCCCAGCGGTTCGATTCCGAAACTGTTCGTGCGCCTAGCCAAGAAGGTTATATCTCTCCTTGCTAAGCACAAAAACTAGTTGAGTTAGATACTATTAAATTATTATACTTTTCAATTATTATACAATACTTCTTGATTGTTAAATAGTAATACATTCAACAATTAATAGAAAACAAGTATCGGTGGAGTCCTTATTAAACTATTGGTCAAAACTGATATGTTCATGACTATGTCGGTTCTGATTTAAGGGATGGGATCTATTGTCTCATATTTGGTGCCCACTTTTCTGTCCCCTCTATTATGTATATGTGGGTCACACTATTTTTTGTAAAAAAATAACACTTTTAAATTGTGGGACCCACATCTACATAGGAGAGGGGATATGAAGTGGACACCAAATCTGGAACAACATATTTTATCTCCTGATTTAGATGACTTGTGTCAAAGTTCCCACATTTTATTCGAGGGGATGATGATGATCAGGGGACAATATAATTTATATTATTTTACTTTGGAAGTCAACATATAAATTATTTTTGTGACAACACATTTCATTTTGATTTTCTTTCTTCCTCTTATAAATCCAAAATCTACACAAATATTCTTCCCTCTTCTTCCATTACATATTTCCAAAGTTTTGTTATATTTTATTTTAGTAAATAGCCCACTAAGATAGTATGTTCGAAATTTCAAGTTCTATTAATAAAATGCAGTCCCATTTGAGACGATGGAGGATGCAAATTTTTTAGCACTTTGGTTATACACAGTAGTATATATATGCGTGCATTATATGTAATCATATATTATAATTAGGAAGACACTTAGAATAAATGATGTTGATTTAACTTTGTTGTTTTTAATTATATATGTTATGGATTCAAGTTCAACACTTCGAATTTCGTGTTAACAACTTAGAAGACTTAGCAAGTAGCATGAACCATTTGATTTCCGTAAAACATTAATTCCTTAAGAATATATCTTTCAAATGGTTGTCAATGAGATTTATTACAACAATTCTTTTTAGTATACTAGTAAATACACGTGCTTTGCACGTATAATAATAATATTATTTAATTATAGTTAAATATTTCTTCTAACTCATGTGGTTAAGATGCAAGGTATTTTTCTTGTTTGGTTTAGTTCGATTTAAAAATATTTCTTAAGAATATTTCTTCTAACTCATGTGGTTAAATATTCCTTAAGAATATTTCTTCTAACTCTGAGATTTAAAAATAAAATAGACCGTGATATAATGACGGCTTAAACAGCTCACTTTTGAACCGTTTTGAAATCTCATTATATAGTGTAAGATATATAGAAGAGTATCTTTGAAAGTAAAATTTACTTTTTATATTATATAGTAGAATATATAATTGTCAAAAACAAACTTCTTTGTTATCAGGAATCGTCAAATATTTGATAGTCCATAATAAACACTATCAAAAGCTTTGATATTTATGAGTTGACAATTGTTGTTAGTTAGAAGATGTATAATTTTATTGGCTAGACAGCCGGTCTTGAAATTGAACCGTGAAAGAGGTGTGTGGGTGTGTGTAAAATTAAAAGATAGTGCATCCAAATGGTATACAATATAGTACGAGTAATGCTATATGTACCTAAAAAATGTACTTTTTTCATGTCTCTCCGTCACATGGTACCGTCTTATTGATCCAAGCAAATAGGGAAGAGTTGGGGGGAAGATATGAGCCAATGGAAGAGGATAACGTGACGAAGGAACATAAAAGAGGTACACTTTGGAGGTACATAAAATATTTTTCATATAGTATATCCAATTTACGTCGGACATCAGGAAAAAAAAAAAAGTAAAATAATACGTTGGTTATAAGATAAGAAAAAAAAAGTTTGAAAAGTCAAAAGTCCCGCTGCTTTCAGCACCGCTAAAACTCCTCTCTCCTCGAATCCATAAATAAGAATAAATTTACAAATATTTTTTTGTGCAATCAGCACAGAATAAATAAGAATACCATTTAGATACTCTTCTTCTTCTTCGTTCTTCTCTCTCTCACTTTAAACACTATTAAAACCCCTCTCTCTCTCTCCTCGAATCCATCAAAGTCTCTTCTTTCCCTCTCTCTCTCTCTCTCTCTCTCTCTCTCTCTATAGAACTAAAGGTTCAAATTCACTACTACTACTACTACTTGTTGCTGCTGATGGGTCCTAGGTGAGCTTCTCCCCCAAACCCCTCATGTCTCCAATTCCAATTTCTTGATTCTTGTTCGTAATCTGCTGCAATAATTTTTTAGAATCCGTGTTTGAAGAAGAAGAAGTGGGGGAGGAAGAAAGTTTGTTTCTTTTTGTGATTTTGAGTACTTCATGGGCCACCTCCTCGAGTAAAGCTGTCGCCTTTAGGCCTAAAACTGCAAATAAACATCAGAAGAAAAAAAGAAAAGAAAAAAAACAGCAGTGTCGTCTTTCTTTAGCTCCAGGTTGGAGTGTACTCGGTTGTCAATCTTGTTTAGAAGTCTAGAGCAATACTTAGCAAGAGCCTAGCGTTCGCTATTGGGTTCACATGAATTTTGGGCTAGAGTTTAGTTGTGCACACACTTGAGCCAATCTAAAGCTCTACAGAGTCATGAAGCAACAACAATGGAGCTTTGATATGAATATGAATATACCCTGTTTGCCAAGTTGGCATTCGTCATTTCGTAGTGTCTCAATAGGGTTCTTTGATGGGTCTCCCATACTTCTTACACTAGCTTTGGAACTTGTCTTGCTTAGTTGCTTATTGCAGTTCCTTTTGACTAGGGTTCGTGGACGTGCTACACTTTGGCTCTTATGCTTATACATCAGAGATTTAAACAACCCTCTATGAATCCATGATCTTATAACGGGCCATCTTCGTTCGAGACCTTCTTTGTAGTCCTGCTCAATTTTGGAGAGTCACCCTCTTGAAGTAACTTGTATGAGTAGATTTGGTGTGCTTGGCACGACGGTAAGGCTTGTTGCTTGCATCTCGGAGGATGCATGTTCGAGTCACGAAAGTGGCCTCTCCAGATATATGGGGCTAAGTAGGAGCCTCGTGGCACCGGGACGTCCTTTTACCCCCTCTGTTCTTTTCTTACCCTCTTGTTGTATGAGTCCAACGAGCCTCACCTGTAACGGAGGTTTTCTGTACCTTCTTATTTGTCTGCTCTATTCTGATATTTACCTTGTCTAGAAATTTGGAACCTACTGAAAGGTAGAACAGAAGATTGCCCCCTCCTTCCACTTGTTTCTTTCGTTGAAACTACTAAGACAGATTGATGATTAAGAGGCAATCAACTTTTCTAATCCTTGCATTGGGTCTATTCCTTCCAACCATTTTGATTCATTTTACACAATTCAAGCACCTGGCAAATGTGGGAAGTCAAGTATTTGCTACTTGCTATTCTGTCTTGTATCTTAATTCATACCTGGTCCAATGTGCTTTAGTGTATTTTTGTGTTGCTGTAAAATTCTGTCCCTTCTAGTGGATTTTCCTGCCAGTTAAGTTGAAAGTAGGCCTGGTTTTAATAGCAGTCCCTTGTCTATGTAAATTAAGGACTTGTATTTTCTTTAACTAGAAATACAGGAGAAAATAATTCCAGTTATATATATCACTAGCCTCTTACATCATTGTTTTGGTGATTTCTGTTTTGTATATTTTGATTTACCTTTATTAGTATCATCCTTTGCATATTCCTGGACTGGAATTATAACTGAAGCTCATGTTTGCTCTCTCAAAGGGTGTTCCTATCAAGTATTCCTGTAGATACTCTTGATGCAGTCGACGAGAGACTTTTGCCAGAGGATGCATCAGTTGTAGAAAGAAATGGTTTGATGAGTCACGATCAGAATGGAGGGTCAGGTACAGCCCAAAGCCCTTTAGGTAGTGGAAAAAGAGACATTGTTATCAGGTATGCTTGTACTCCACTTTGTGAAAGGATTTATTTTACTTTCTGAGTGAGAAGAGAGGATTTATCAGGCTTGCCTCGTTTGGTTCGCAGAAAGGAAAGGAAATCAATTATTTGCTCTTTCCTTTAGGAAATTATAATTCCCATCAATTTTCCTTTCCGGTGTTTGGAAAGGCCAGGAAAATTGGAAGGGAAAGTGCATCCTTGGGGTGGGTGGGAGAACCATTTCCCCCCTATTTTCCTTTCCTTTGGGAATCATCATTTTCCTTTCCTGTTCATTTCCTTTGGCATCCAAACACATGAAAGAAATGACTTTCCTTTCCCAAGGCCTTGATTCTGCAAACCAAACGTGGACTACTCATGTATTTCCTTTTCCCTTTTCTTTTATTTGTTTGATATTGAGTATTGCTTGATTCATTGAGCTTTTACTTCGTTTCTAACTTTCTACTTCATTCCCTGACCTATTTACTCCATTTCATTTTAAAACTCGTCATCAAGTCAGTACGGTAAGTGCTTAAAGCATTAGCCAAAGTAACCTAAGGTTAATAAAAAGATAAGCAAGAGTAAAAATAAATTCTTGTAAAGTTAAGATACAACTCTATATTAACTTTAGATGAATTTCATGAGCCTCAATGTTTTGTGATAGTTTGTAAATAACATTCTAAATTACTTGTTCAAGTCACTATCAAGTAGTGCTCAGGAAGATTGCAGTCTTTGGTTGTTTCAGGTCACTTTCAACGGATACATAAATTTTATAGCGGGTGCATTAAAGATGAACTATAGAAGAAAGTGTTATATGAGTAATAATGTTCTATTTTATACTGGCCATACATGTGAAGCTGATATATTTTAGTTTCAGCATGCAGTGGGCTGGTCAGAAATGAAACATAAGTTTTGCTAAGGGTTTGCTTGGATTGAGGGTTAAGAGAGTTAAGTGAGGGGAAGTTAAATGAGGGGAAATAAAAACCAAGCTTGGTTTGGTAGTGAGGGTTTAGGAGGGAGGTTATAGAGGGTTAAGTGGGGTTTTGTTTAACTCTCTTTTGTCTATTTCTTAAACCCCTCAAATCGGAGGGTTAACGAGGGGATTGAGGGGTTTTGTTTAAAAATTCAGAAATACCCCATATTTGTCTTATAAAATATCATAACTTTTTTTTTTCATTTTTTTTTAACATACTGCTTCTTAGCTTCCTCATTTGTGAAGATATTTGACAATTTATAATTAAAATTCCAATCAAATTTATTTTTATGACATATGTAAGATGATTATGTAGGAATATTTCTAGACTAATTTCCTGTGGAAAAAGTATGGAAGCTGAAGGGACTTTACTCAACTTTATAATAATTATAGAAGTGGTCAAAGTGGTTTATGCATTCAATCATTTCATTCAAATCTGGTTGTGTTTGTCCATGTTCATTCAATGAATCTATAGATCAAGTTAGCATACACAAAGCTACAATGAAGAATTTTCCAATCTCAATCCGGTTGAGCATGGAAGCTATTAATATAGGGATATGTTTGGAGCTTCGAGATGATGGTAGGCGTGGTCTCTTCGTAATTCGTTAAGCATTTTTAATGGAGTTCCCTTCCCAATTCTTCATTTAATATGTGGCTTCTCTTCATTTAGCAAATATATTTATTTTAATAGTTGTATTTCCGTACCCGTACTCAAATTTTGGTTCCTTTTTAGCCGAGTCTCCATGTCCTTCAATTATGAGTTTGAAGGGTCTGACTCTTGAATATGTACCCATACCCGACACCTGTACCTAAGTCCAGGTAACATAGTCAGTAGTCTTAGAGAGATTTGGGTTGAACAGTGTTACGTCGGTAGACAAAACTTCACATCCTGTTACCCAAAGTTGTTTGGTCCCCATTAGATTGTCTTCGTCTTACGAGGACGTATGTTGTAATGTGCTACCCATGGAACAAGATAACAATTTAAGTCCAAATTAAAAAAAAAAAAAAACTACTAATAGTAAAATCTTGTATCAAGTAATTTAAGAGTAATTAAGATAAGTACAAATATAAAAAGCTACTAACTTGAGTATTCCTTCATGCTCTTGGTATTGTTACTTATTAGCCGATAAATTCGATTTCCTTGACATGTGACTCTACAACAACTCTAATTGGAGGTTAATTAAAACCTGATATCTAAATATGTCTGCTGATATTAGGTTATCTCGTGTCAACCGACATATAAGTCTCAATCCAATATATCGGCCGATATTCTCTTAAACGATGTAATTGACATATGGTGCCGATTTGTGTCATTTTCCTTGTGACAATGACATGACTTACATGTCGACAACATCTATAACACTGATCTGACCAAACAAACCAACTAAACAAGGGTACGACAAAAAATTTGCATTCAACAAGTGTAACATGATAATTCCAACTATTATATATCCAAAGATTCCAAACAGCATCTAAATTGTAGTAAAAAATATATGGTTAAGATAGTATTACTATTCTATTGTTTAAGATAAGTTGTAAGATGCATTCAACTTGTGCCTGCAGAAGTATTACAATGTCCAAGTACCTGACATGTAGTAGCTAAAAAAAGTTTCTGACATGCAACTGACACAGGTATGGCTCTGTTATTGGAGTTTACAAGCTGATTGATCATACTAGTTGCAGTTACAAGTTAATATGAGCTTTTGTTTCGAGCAATAAGAGATTAAAACTTAAGGATGTGCGGCATGTGCCTCTACATTCATTTACTTGGCAATTTAATGGTAGGATCTCCTTGTAACGCTTTGTTTTGTTAAATAAGTAAATGTTCCTTTTTCCCTGTCACTCACTGACAAATTCTGCCAGAAATTGGTTCCTGTATGATTTATTCCGTTGAATACCCTTTAAGTAATCAATCGAGGCAACGATGGATTCATATCGTTGCCACTTTTAGTAGCAAGGACAGAGTTTCAAAAGATGCAAAACTAAAGCACAAACTATCTACTAACTTTATCTTCTGTCTATACCGAAGAGCTAATTTCATTATGGATTAATATTAAATTACATGAATAATCTTTTTGGTTCGGATCTTTCTGAGACTAATTAAAAGTTCCATGATAATATTTGCAATATCACCAATTTTAATCATAACTTGTATTTCTTTGCCTATCTTGCCCGACATCTGAGTTTCTTTATTTGTCTGTATACATATCATGAGGAACATATTTGTACATTAGGAGTACTGGATACTCAAATTTGACCGCCTTTGGGCTTCTTAACATGTCAACTCTCTACTATAGGTCATTTGGATTAAAGTCGTTTGGCCACGAGGACATTGACTTGGAAGATGGTAACACAACAAAGGACAGAGGGAAGAATTTGCGCAGACCTATAAAGATCCATAATCAAGCTCTTCTATCTGGCTTAGCTTATTGCATGTCATCCTGCAGTATGATACTGGTCAATAAGTATGTGCTCTCAGGCTATGATTTTAATGCCGGGATATCTTTGATGCTTTACCAGGTGAAATTACTTTCACAATATTTTACATGTAAACTGCATTAATTACAACTTTAAGTGACTTTTGTACATCCTGTTAATACTTTCTTTTATACATAGTGTACACATATTAGAAGCTAGTTCAGGAGACTAACAGAGTTGCATACATTTTGCTGTGCTCGCAGAACTTTGTGTCAGTGGTTACAGTTTCCATTTTAAGTATGCTTGGTGTAGTATCAACTGAACCACTTACATGGAGATTAATTCGCGTCTGGCTGCCTGTGAATGTAATATTTGTTGGGATGCTTGTTACAAGCATTTTTAGGTATGTGCTGCTTTCTTTGTGTATCATATAAAAAGATTGAAATTGACTTATTAGTTGGGTTTAACTAGTAATGCGCTTTGTGTCAAATCCAGGGGTTTTTATCTGAGTAACAATCTAGTGTAGCTCATTAGGGTTTGCATGCTAACTCTATTCACATAAGAAATTTACAAAAACACACTTTTTCATGATATCTCAAAACTGATGGCTGTAGATTCTTTCCGTGAATCCTATCTTTCTAATGAACAGCTAATAAATTTGCTTCTAAACTTCATTCTTTTATAGACATCCAATATATTGAGTGTATGTTGTCACATAATTTCTATGGCCTTCTCTTCTTTTATTTTGTACTTAAAATATCAACCCCACCATTGGAAGTTGGAACATAAACCAACCATCAGTTCTTTCTATTAGATACCCTTTTCTTGGCAATAAGCATTGAAGGGAGATGGCTTTAAAGACTATTTGTACTTGAAAGGATTATATGTACATAAATATGACACTGCTCTATGTACTGCATTTCTTCATGTTTGATCTAATTGCTATTCTTCCCTTTTGCAGCTTGAAATACATAAATGTTGCCATGGTAACAGTTCTCAAGAATGTTACCAATGTCATAACTGCTCTTGGCGAAACATACGTCTTCCAGAAGAGACATGAAAACAAAGTCTGGGTTTCTCTATTCCTAATGGTACTGTTGCATATTGTTTATGAATTAGCAGAACCTCATTCAGTAGCATTAGCTGCATCATTTTCTGTCGTCTATGACATCTTGAGCAGATCCATGTTTTTTGTGAAGCCTGAACTAGAGTAAAAATATTTTGGCAAGATACCTAAGTAAGTTAAAAATCTAAGACAAGTGTTGGATCTTTTGTACATTAGTTGTGCTACTTTTTGTACATATTTCAGAAAGATTTGCAAGTGCCCATGTTATCCTGTTAGATTCTCAGTGGGAGGGTTGATACTTCTAGATTTGGTTATTACCTAGGCTGCTCACTTTCCATACCTGCTCAAGAATATCATTACTGAATGTTAAGTAGTATATGAAAAAGTCAATATCAAACAATATTTCATTTGCAGCAATTCCAAGAGAATAGAATAGAAGATTGTTGTTTCAAATTTGTAGAAGGAAAATCTATATTGGCAACAATAAGTTGACTTGTCAGTTGTCACTATTTGCACCTCAATGACATCAACATTTTGGTTAACTATTGTAGAAAATAATGGTTGGATGATTTTATTGATGGACTACTTCACTACTTATAGGGAGTCTAGCTCCTCTACATACTACATATTCCGATGTGGGACTAAAAGTCCCTTATTGACTCTCAACACTCCCCCTCAAGATGGGCGATAGATATTGATCATCCCCATCTTGTTACATAGCTTCGACAGACTTAATGAACTAAGACCCTTAGTTAGACAGTCTGCAACTTGTTCTTCTGAGCGGACATGGTCAATCTTCAGTATCCCTTGTTCCAGCTTCTCCTTGATGAAGAATCGATCAATCTCGATGTGCTTCGTTCTGTCGTGCTGAACTGGATTGTTAGCTATACTTATTGCAGCTTGACTATCGCTCAGAAGACGTAATGGTGCTCCCTTGTCTAGCTTCAACTCTGTCAGCAACGCTTTCACCCACAGCAACTCTGACACTCCCAGAGCCATTGCTCTGTATTCTGCTTCAGCTGTCGACCGTGCTACCACAGACTGTTTCTTGCTTCTCCATGAGACCAGATTTCCTCCTACAAAAACACAGTATCCCGTGGTAGACCTTCTGTCGTCTATGCAGCTCGTCCAGTCTGCATCACAGTATCCCTCAACTTCTATGCGTCCATTCTTCTTGAACCATAGTCCCTTTTCCGACGTTCCTTTCAGATATCTCAAGATCTGAAATACTACTTCCATATGACCCTTTCTTGGATCATGCATGTAGCGACTGACTACACTCACCGCAAATGAGATATCAGGACGAGTGTGTCCCAGATAAATCAATCTCCCTACAAGTTTTTGATATCTTTCACGATCAACGGGCTCTCCTGCTTCTGCTCCCAACTTGCACTTCTGGTCAATTGGAGTGACTGCTGCTTTGCATTCCAGCATCCCTGTCTCCTTCAGCAGATCTAGTGTGTATTTTCTCTGTGAGAGAACATTTTCTTGTTCGCCTTCACACACCTCGATACCTAGAAAGTACCTCATCGCTCCTAAATCCTTTACTTCAAACTCCTTCGCGAGTTTTGACTTCAGCTTAGTGATCTCAACTTCATCATCACCTGTGATCACTATATCATCCACATATACAGCAAGTATAGTGATGTGGCCTCTTGCATGCTGGAGAAAGACCGTATGATTTGCATTTGTTTGACGGTATCCCATGCCTGTAACAGCCTTTCTGAATCTGTCAAACCAGGCTCGAGGAGATTACTTTAGCCCGTATAGCGACTTCTTCAGTTTACACACCTTTCCTTGCGACGTCCCTCCGTTTGATTCCGTCGCGTAGCACCCTGGCGGGAGCTCCATGTATACTTCTTCTTGCAGGTCCCCATGAAGAAAGGCATTCTTCACATCCAGCTGGTACAGCTTCCACCCATAGTTCGCTGCAATGGAGACCAGAGTTCTCACGGTACTCATTTTTACTACTGGGGCAAACGTCTCATCATAGTCTATGCCATATGACTGTGTTAATCCTTTTGCAACCAACCTCGCCTTGTATCGCTTGACCTTTCCTTCTGGCGTCTCTTTCACTGTGTACACCCAATTGCATCCCACAGCTTTCTTCCCTTTGGGTAATGGAACCAGCTCCCATGTCTTATTTTTCTCCAGTGCCCCAAGTTCTTCCATTATTGCAGCTTTCCACCTTGGATCTTTTTTTGCTTCCTGCCAACACTTGGGCAACGAAGTAGAGTCTAACGATGCAATGAAGGCTCGATAATTCGAAGAAATGTTAGAATAAGACAAGAAGTTGGCAATGTCATGTTCGTAATCATCAAAAGGAGCAGGAGCCTTACCCGCATTGATGCGAGAAGATCTCCTTAAGGGAGCAATAGGTGGTGGAGAGATCATACCATCCGAGTCGGAGAGATCCGCATCAGAATCCGAGTGATTCAGTGCGGGGGCAACATCTTCAGGAGTTGGAGCAGGAGTAGACAATGGACTTGGTACAGTAGGCACAGGGCACGGCATATGCACAGTACTGGACTTCTGTTGTCTCCTTCTGTAGACTTGGAGCTCCTTTTCCCTTGTCTGCTGCTCCCCCTGCGTAACATATGTATCTTCTTCTTCATTCTCTGTATCTGAGTCACTGTGCTCTCCCCCTTTCGTCCAGTTGTCGACAACCGGACACTGAACCGATCTGACGACCACATTTGGGCTTCTTATCTCCCCCTCACATCTAACACCATCTGTGTTAGATGTGTCACCAAATGCTGAACCTTCATCCGAACCATAGTATGGTTCGAGTTCTCTGAATGTAACGTCCATGCTTACAAATATTTTCCGCTCGACTGGACTCCAACAGGCATAACCCTTCTGAGTCGCCGTGTAACCGACAAAGACACATTTAACTGTCCTAGGATCCAATTTGCCAACGTCTGGCCTATTATCCTGGACAAAGCACACACATCCAAAAACTTTTGGTGGAACAGTGTATGTAGTTGCCCCAGTAAGCATCTCCAATGGTGTCTTCCAGTCCAATACTTGAGATGGCATTCTGTTGATGAGATAAGAGGCCGTCAATATAGTCTGCCCCCATAAGTGTTTCGGGACATTCATAGCCAGCATCATCGTCCGTGCGACTTCCAGCAGGTGTCTGTTTTTTCGTTCCGTCACACCATTTTGAGCCGAAGTATAAGCACATGAAGTTTGATGAAGTATTCCATGAGTGAAAAAATACTCAGCAACCCGCTTATTAGTATACTCCGTCCCATTGTCGGACCGAAAACACTTAATTTTAGCGCCATATTGTGTTTCCATCCGTCGATGAAAGTCCTGAAAGGCCTCAAGGACGTCACTTTTATTCTTCAGAAGGTAGACCCATGTCACGCGGGTATAACAGTCAATAAAGGTGACGAACCATCGAAAGCCGTTAATCTCGGTTGTAGGACAAGAGCCCCATACGTTCGAATGTATCATGTCAAAAGCAGCTGAACTCCTATTTTCCGTGCTCACATACGAGCTTCTGGTATGTTTTCCCAAAGCACATGCATTACAAAATAACTTCTCTTTATTAGCCCTTTGATATAAGGACGGATACATTCGACCAATAACTTGAAAAGAGGAATGACCGACACGCTAGTGGTGGAGTAGCAAGTCGGCTTCAACACTGCGACAGGAAGCTTCCGGTGGTGCGTCTGCTACCAAGGATGCCAATGCGTTGTCCAGTCCAGTCCTGTCTAAATACCACAGCCCCTTATGCCATGTGCCAGTCCCAAGTCGTCGTCCTGTCCCTTTCTCCTGAAAAGTCACCTGAGGAATGTCAAAGGAAACAGTACAGTTAAGATCAAGTATAATGGCACTAATGGATAGAAGATTGACAAGAAAAGACGGAGCATGAAGGACATTGGTTAGAGTGATGGAAGGGGTGCATGCGACAGTGCCTTTACCCATTACAGGGCTAGATGTACCATCAGCGGTCTGAATACTCTCCGGCAATGGTAGGTGAGTATATTCCCAAAACGCACCACGGGACCCCGTGACATGGCGAGATGCCCCAGAGTCCATAATCCATCCTGGCTGATGGATAGATGCAAGAGCACGTGCAGAATCATCGGTACTGGTTTGGGCAAAGCAAGTGATGTGATCTCCCGAGGTTGAAGACGCCCCAGGACTGTCGGCCGAACCCAGCTTTGTGCCTCGCAACTTCTCAAGGAACTCCCGCTCAAGCGGGGTTATTTCAGCCATTTGATTCTCTCCCCCTTCCTCCGCCAGATTTGCTTTGTGTCCGCCCCTTCTACCAGCATATCCTCCTCTTCCACCACGTCGGCCTCCACGACCCCGTCCTCGATCATTAGACTAATTGTGCAAGGATTTTGGACAAAATCGGATATAATGTCCGGAGTCACCACAATTGTGGCAAACACCACCCATAGATGGAGGTTGATTGAAGGCAGCAAGGGCAGACTTGTCAACCGCGGCTTGCTCCCCCTGGTAGGATCCCTTGTTGGGCATCAATTTCAGTCGAGCTTCTTCCTGTGTCATAACAGCGGTAGCTTCTTCCAAGGTCGGAAGCGTGGGTTGGGATAGGAGGATATTCCGTCTCTGCTCAAATACAGGGTGTAGTCCCTTCAGGAATTTCATCATACGCTGCCGGGAAATATAAGCCAGGAACGTCTGAAAGTACTTCGCGAATGCCGGTTCGACTTGTGCATCTTCCATCCCAAGAGGATCATAATGATCCAGATCAGACCAGTACTTCTTCAACAGGGCCGCGTACTCAGAGATGGTACGTTCGTCTTGGGCCACCCTATCGAGTTCATCTTGCAGTTGAAAGACTCACATAGGGTTGCCTGAGCCGGAGTACATATCTTTTAGAGTTTGCCATATATCAGCAGTAGCCTCCATTGCCTCGACATTGCCCGACACCTGGTCGGTTAAAGAGGCAGTCAACCACCCAGCCACGACGTTGTTGACAATCTCCCAAACAGCAAACTCCTTGGCGGAGTGATCGGCTGGTGCCTTGGCTTGGCCAGTGACATAGCCAACCAAGCCACGTCCCTTCAGTGTCCGCATCGCCTGCCGCGACCACTTCAAGTAGTTGGACGTTCCTTCTAACTTCGTCTCCAGCTTCTCCAATTTCCCCATTTTGTAAGGGGACGGATCCACATCAGTATGGATCACACGTGGGGTTACCTCGGTTAATCTTTTTGATAAGATATCATCAACCAAGGCCTTCATCTCGTCGGCCGTCAGTTTGCCACTGATCGAATCCATGACTTCTTCAACTGTGAATCCGATTCGTCGTCTTCGTCGGCTTCTTGGACGTCGGAGTCGGCAACTTCTCCAACTTCGTCGTCTTCGTCGTCTTCTTCGACGTCACAAACTTTACGAACGCGCTACTAACTTGGCCAGCACCGGCGCGCGCATGTAAAGAGAACACGTCAGGACACCAGAGAAGACATGATCAGTCTCTGTATAGATCCCGATGTGAAGGAGGAATAACAAAATAAACATTTGTTAGTTCCAAACGGCGCAATCTAGGAACAGAGTCGGTGCAAATAAAGCATTTGACATCTCGACTGTCTTCGAAATACGCCCTTTTTTTTTTAAATAAAAAAAAACTAGAGTTAGGGTTAGGGTGTGGATGGGGCTGCTAGGGCTAGGGTTAGGGTTTCCATGTCAAGAAAGGGAGAGGGAGGAGGGGGGGGGGGGCGGCAAGAGAGGGGCTGCTGGCGGTGGGTGGGGGGGGGGCGGCAGGGGGTGGGGGGGGGCGGGGTGCTGCGGGAGAGGGGGGGGCGGGGTGCTGCGGGAGGGGGGGGCGGGAGGTTGCTGGGGTTTCTGGAGGGACGGCAGGGGGTGGGGGGGGGGGGGGCGGGGTACTGCGGGAGAGGGGGGGTGGGGTGCTGCGGGAGAGGGGGCGGGGTACTGCGGGAGAGGGTCTGGAGCGTGGGGTCGGGGGGCTGGAGCGGGTCGGCGACTTGGGGGGAGGGAAAAAATTTGTTTTTTGTGGAGAGAGAGAGAGAGAGTTATGGCTCTGATACCATGTAGAAAATAATGGTTGGATGATTTTATTGATGGACTACTTCACTACTTATAGGGAGTCTAGCTCCTCTACATACTACATATTCCGATGTGGGACTAAAAGTCCCTTATTGACTCTCAACAACTATATTGCATTGAACATCAATTGGCTCTTGTGCTATTTGATGCTCTGAATTCATTCTCGAATTAATTATGTGCTTGTGGGAGGTACAGAATTAGAACCGTTTAACTGATCTATTTACTCAGTACAAAATTGTACTACTGGTGGTAGGAACTTATACATTTTAGCATTCCTGCAGATAATCTCAGCAGTTTCAGGAGGAATGACAGATCTCTCCTTTCATGCCGTTGGCTATACATGGCAGATTGTAAATTGCTTTCTTACTGCATCTTATTCGGTAACTATTTGCTGTTTGCTCCTTTATCATTAATCTATAAACTTTCCTTTCAACTTCAAGGGTACTACAACCACAAGGCACTCTATTTCAAACATCATGTTTTAATTCTATGAACAATAATTTTCTCAATCTTTCTATCATGATAAATGATTGAACATACAGAGAAAAGAAATGAGAACAAATAATAATCACTTGTTTTATTATGATTAGTCTAAAAAATTGAGACCAGTAATCACACTAGAGATAATCCTACTTCCTTAATCAGGAATAGTAAACACTCATTAGCATATTTTCATAAAAACAATCAAGTGATATTTATATAGGGTTCTGTACATAGAAAGAATGTGAGATGATATGGAATGGAACTATGGTTACTGTAAAGCCATTATTGTCCAAAGTTAATTTTATCCCACCCTCTTATCGATTCGAAATCATTTCATCCCTGTATCTGTCAGAGGAAATAATTGCTCATTAAGAGCCTCACCTGGGCAGGGTTGGTTCTCTTGGGTCTTAATACAATAAGTGCTTCCGAACGCAGGCTAATTGATTAGAAAGAAAATACTAATTTGCATGTAAATACCATGAACTTTAACCGATTTCCAAGATGCTCCCCTAAATTATTATAATTAATAAGTTGCTGCCATAAATTATTATAATTAGCAACTAAATACCCTAAACTTTTACAGTTTGCAACTTGCTACCAGTGCAAGCAAGGTAGGTTAACTTTAAGGAAAATGAAAATAGAAGGGTATCATTGTCAACATCATATAAGACAAGGAGTTGCAAAACATGAAAATTCAGTGTATTTAGTTGCTAAGTGTAATAGTTTATGGTAGCAACTTTCTAATTATATGAGTTGAGTAGCAACTTGCAAAAAGGTGAAAGTTCTTGGTATTTAGTTGCAAATTAGCCGAAAGAAAAATAGAACTCACAACATGATGAGTATTAAATATCATAACATGTATATACAATGTATAGGCTATTATCGATTATTTTATTTGAAGCATGGAGAGTTTTGAGCATGAAATAATATAATGAAATGTTGCCTTTTCTATATCTCTGTTTCTATTATTTGATTTTTTTTTAATTTTGAGAATTTGCTTCCATGAAGGATGGGCTTTGACAAACATCACAAACCTATTGTCCTTGTTTGCTCTTAGTTTACTGCATAATAGATGCTATATTTGATCTACATTGTTTCTGTAGAGTCTTGTGCTAATGAAGTCAATATCTGTTTGTTTGAGGTTATCTCGTAATTATTGAGAATTATTCCCGTTCTAAATCATTTAGAGTTTTAAGGAAATGAGAGGCGGATGGATACATGACGATAAAAATATTGCTTTGATACTATTTTCAAACTTGTTTAATGTATCCCACATCCTTTTTGCTGACATATACTATAAATTCTTTCAGTTAACATTACGAAGGGTCATGGATACTGCTAAGCAAGTAACAAAATCTGGAAGTTTGAATGAGTTCTCAATGGTTTTGTTGAATAATTCTCTTTCATTGCCATTGGGGCTTCTGCTCATCTTTACATTCAATGAAGTGGAGTACCTCTCTACAACGTAAGTGAATTATTCAAAATGCAAACATACCTGCAAGATTGCTATCATTGCCTATGTTCATAATATGCTCTCTATATATGTTGATTTGAAAAAAAAAAAAAAAATATATATATATATATATATATATATATATATATATATATATATATATATATATATATATACGTTGATTTGATTATGCCACACGGTTCAATGATCGAGGAAGTGCCTGGTTTTTTAAAAAATGCCCCTGCTAATCGATGAATATTGTTTATATTTTTTAAAAAGACCGATTTGGATTTTATGTTATGAAAATTTGAGAAAAAGGTTTTACTACCTCTATTCTGGGATGATTCACTGCTATTATTGCTACCCCAGTAGGTTCTTATGAGATTTGTTCTAAATGGTTGTGAATATTTCTTTTGTTTTTGTGCATATAATTCCCTTAGATCTACCTATTTTTAAATAAACCCCCAAATCTTGTTATTTACTAGTTCTCTCTTCTCTCTTCTCCATCAATTTAAGGTCATGAAAATCGAAGAGGCCTTTGTCTAAGTTGTTACACCCCGAAATCGATGATCAAGTTTTTAGGACGTGATGTCGTTACAAACCTAAGTTGACTTGTACAAGGCTAACAATTTTTTGATTCAAATTTCAAGAATCAACAAGCAATGTTGTTAAACTCGCGCGATAGATCGTGGGATCGTACGATCCTACGCGTTTTATACGGAGCTTCGAGGCAGATTGGTGGCCGGCACGGCCGGCGCGGCGAGGAAACGCGTGGATCTTACGATCCGTGTTACGATCCCACGAGTTTGTGACTTATGATTCATATATGACATTTTTATATTAAGGTTATTTTGGTTTTTAAGGTTACTTTTTCTTATTTATGTTATATAAATAATATATAATATATATTAAATATAATTTTGTCCTTCTGGTGGGATCTTACCATCCGTGTTACGATCCCACGAGTTACGATCGTTCACCCTTCGAACGATCCTTGGTAGTATCTCGAGTTTGAAAGTATCGGAATATTCAAGATTTACAATGCAGTAGAAATACAATTTAAACCAAGTAATTTTAGGAACATTTAGAGTCAAAACTGAATATATAAACTTTGCAGCGGAATCATAATATCGAATTTATCCCAAATGGAGATCAACCAAGATTTTACAACCAAAGCTTATTCAAAACTGATGTTCCATATATTGTAGACCCTCTGCTCGAAAGACCAATCAATGGTGGTGATCTCACCGGATTAGACATGATGCTTCAGCTAAATTGAACCAATAACTAGGGTTTGCAGTAGAGAATTGGAGAAGGAGAGGAATTTGTATTTATTGAAATGGAAAATTCTGTTACAACTACTTGAGCAATAAGAAAGGAATCTAATACATTTTCTACCTCTCTCTCTCTCTCTCTCCCCCCTCTTCTATTTATAGGCTCAATTGCCTTTTTACAATCCAATCCTTTGTCTAATTACATTTGGCTATTGTATCAGTAATGTATCAGTCAGCTTCTCTTGGTATCATATCAGTGACTGTCACAGAGTATTTGTAGCTTTTACTGAGCAGCCTTCAGTATAGTAGTAGCCCTCAGTCTTCAGTAGAGTATAGTAGTAGTCTTCAGTAGCCTTCACTAGCAGCGATCCAGTGATCCTCTTCAGTCCAGTCTTCACAGTATAGTCCTCACTAGTTCAGTCAGTAGCTCCCAATGTCCTGTAGGTGCACCCAAATGAGGGAGATACAGGTTAGAGAATGGGGTCTTATCATATATCCATAAACTAGAAATAATAAATCTTCATCACTGAAATAAAAGTATCTCTCTCGATGCTCATGTCTCGCTTCCTGTACCTGAAATGTTGAGGGTCCATACATAGGGATGTACTGGTGAGTGGCATAATCCAACTCACCTAAAATCTAACATAAGTAATCATGTGAAACACAAGCATTATATCTATTAAAGTGGTCTTTCTATTTCAGTGACTAATACGCAACTTAGTTTATTAAGGCTCAATAATGAACCATCTTGAACCCCACTTTTGATACCAAAAGTGGACAGTTCTATTACCAAAATATGGGATGTTACATAAGTTGCCTCCTATCTAGTGTGAGCTCAAAAAGAACCATGAACCCATTTGCTACCCATGAGCTCAAGAAGAAGCCAAGAATTCATCGTCTACCCATGAACTCAAGAAGAACCCAGAAATCCATTGCCTACCCATGAACTCAAGAAGAAACCAAGAACCCATTTCCTACCCATGAACTCAAGAAGGAACTTTGTATCCACTAACCCAAATTCTTCAAACCACAAGAAGAAAGAAAAAAGAAGACGAGAACAATTTAAATGTTACAATTCTTGAAAAAAGCTCTATTGACTCGTGGTTTTAAGTGACCAGGGATCATCGGAGAGCCTTGTCGGCGAAGGAGGAGGGACCGAGTATTATGAATGTGGTACCAACGAATAAGAATGAGAAACAAAAGGACACAAGATTTAGCGTAGTTTGGAGGTTTTCTCCTAAGTTCACGGCCACACATCATTTTATCATTTTGAGAGTTACTACTACAAGAGATTGAAGTCCTATTTATAACAAGAGTCCTCTTGTACAGATACACATACAATTTTTTTTGTATAGTTGTGTTGGTGAATTTGGTGCTGGATGTACAATAGGGAATCTGGTAAACGCTCCACAATCTCTAACACCAAGAATGAAAGGTAGGATGAAGAGTGTACCAGATTCCCTATTGTACATTTATTTTTTAGATTCAATGGTGAACAGTTATTTTTTAGATTCAAATCTTTTTCTTTTCATTTGGGTACTTGCTTTCCTTCTGAGTAGGACCAAAGAATGGTACCGGATAACCTAATCTAAAAAATAACTGTTCTTCTAATCCAAATTTTTACTAGAATAGAACTGAATGTTAAGATTTGAATCTGAATGTAGTTGGGTATAATTCAGATGTTTCAGTAATTGTGGGTTCGGTTTCGGCTGGATTTGGGTTTTTTTTAAGAAGTGTTCATACTACAGTCTGAAACTGATGCCTACACTTAGACTGTTTATGGTTGTGTTATCCTAAGAAATCTCTTTTTGGTTTATAATATATGTTTAAGGAACATGTTTCTGTGATGATTCATCACCTTATCAGCCTAATGCATTTGTGAAGCATTTAGGAGCATGTTTCATTGATGATTTCCTCGTCACCTTATCCGCCTGATGTATTTTTGAAGTAAATTGGCAGGCCGCTTTTGAGGATGCCAGTATTCTGGTTGGTGATCACTGTAAGTGGATTTCTAGGCCTAGCAATCAGCTTCACATCAATGTGGTTTCTTCACCAAACTAGTGCAACTACATATAGGTAAAGCTAAAATATCTGTGATATTAACATCTGAAAGTCATTCATATGAGAAATATAATAGAGCTTTCAAGCGAATAAAACATAAGCAGTCATTCTTGTTTGTTTCACGTCTTTGCAGCTTAATAGGCTCACTGAATAAGATACCTCTATCCATCACTGGAATTGTTCTTTTCAAAGTTCCGACAAGCGTGGAGAATTTCATGAGCATTCTTTTCGGTAGGTTTCCCCGTTAACACAAAAATCCTTTTCAACTTTTCAAATATCTGAATATGCATCAAAAAAAATAAAAACTCTATGGCAGGTCTATTGGCTGGTGTATTTTTTGCTAAAGCAAAAATGTCGCAAAAATGAGGGAGAGGTCTCAGCCCGGTGATATAGGGACACCCTTCATGTGGAGACTATTTTGAGGATACAAACAGACTCAACTTACAAGTACTTCGACTGCTGCCTGCTATAGTTTTTTCATTTACACACCATGAAGCTTAAATTGGAGAGAGATCATCCCATGTCTGGGTTTGAATCTGCTCCTCTCCATTGCCAATGGGCAGTTATTAGATGTGAAGTCCGTTATTCTTCATATGTGGGATATCATTCCACTAATTCTTTTTTATATGTAAAGTTTCATTCTTGAAACTAACTGTACTGTAAGACTCAGAAGGAGCAAACTCCACGATATATATTTATGATACCTTGATCTTGGCTATTTGAATTTTTCATTAAAGCATGTTTAGTACTATATTTATATACAGTTTAGCTTGAAACCAGTTTCCCTCTTCCATCATTATGTGATAGCTTGCAAATCTACATCTAGACATGCCTTCAGGTTATATTCTTGTTTCAATATATGTCACAAATCGAAAAAGCTTGTATAGCAGATAGGATTTTAGAGTCATTGAAAGGACTATGAAACATTCAAGGAAGTCGTATCTAGTATTTCATTTGGTTTGTAACGAAGGATAAATTATTTAGTGGAACGGGCTCACCATGTGGTGGTGGTGAATGGTGAGCCCGTCCAATGGTATAATGATATATGATAATATCTTAATGATATTAGGCAATTGTTTGATTTTTTTTTTTTTTTTTTTTTTTTTTTGACTTTTGATGTTACCATGTGCCATATATCATTCCATGTGGTAAACCCGTCCTACTGAATAATTTTTCGTAGAGAAGAAAGCTTTACCGTCAATTTCCCTATTTTCAGATGGGTTTTCCTTTTTTTCCTACTTTGCCACTGGAAAAACTGGATGAAGGGGGTGGCTGGATGCGACGTGGGTGGCCGGAAGGGGGGGGGGGGGGGGGGGAGGAGGGGGGAGTGGTGAGCCGATGGAGGGGGGTTGGGTTGGGTACAAAAGTTTTAAAATATTGTGTATCAATTTAAAAATATTAAATAGTTGATGGTATAACGTTGTTGAGTACAAAAGTTTAGGGTATCAAGTTGAAAAACTGTCACTTTCAACTGTCACAGTTGAGTGTATCAAGTTGCAATTAAGCCAAGAATTTTTATTCATAAAAAAGAAGAATTTACCTCAACCAATATGCCCTTAGGCACAACCATACATAACATAAAGGTCACAATTGAAAATGGTGGACAATTAGCTAGAGCAGCTAAGCTGATTGTAAAAGAGGATAAATCGGCAGCATTAAAATTACCATGAGGACCTTTTGACATCCAAATACTGCCTAGCAACAGTCGAACAAGTAATGTTGGGTTAAATCAAAAAAGTATGGACATTGTCAGATTGGAGTCGTATAGTATTTTTGACAGCAACACACTATTCTGATAAAGTATAATCAACACTTTATTTTCCTCACTTTCGATCTTTTTTGTCTAATGAGATGCTCTGCTATGGGTCGTTGAGATAATATTTATATGATTTGATGGATGGATTTTTGAAGATTTCTGCTGAAGTATTGGGGAGTCCACTTGATTGCAGAAAACAACTGAACATACTTTTTCTTCCTTTTGTTTCCAGTGTTGGTACAAAGGATTTGAATAGGAAACAAAATTCTCTACACAAACATTGAGTTCTAATCAACAGAATAGAAAATTCAGTAACAGAACATCAGTTTTACATATTCCAGCAAAAGTAGTGCCATTTTCCTACTCAAGCTGTTTCTTTTGACTAATTTTTCTGCTATGACTAACAGATCAGAACCCTTTTGTCTTTTAGGTGGGGAGCCAAACCACCAGAAAATATATTTTTCCTCTTATAAGCTTTTCCTCTGCTTGTAAGCAACCAAAACCGTGAAAAAGAACAATGCTTCATTATTACTCCAAACTGTTTGATCTCTAAAAAAAAAGAATGGGTAATTCTACATTGTCACAAGAACACACAGACAGCTCTCAAATGACTACTGGTAATAGTGCACAACGTACAGATTCAAACCATATAAATGGGAGAAACATGGTTTGGAATTTCTCAAGATGTCTTTATTGCTTTTAAAACAGAGCACCATGATTAGTAATGGTCATCCAGGTCTTCATCGAAAAGCTGTTCCCATAATATAAGTTTGATCAGATTGTATTAGCAGCGCCCTAAAATTTTGATCGCACTAAAATTCATATACAAATCACTCCATATATAGCAGCAATATGTTATTTCCAGGCCGATGCAACGACTAAAATCTTGTCCTCCCAGCCAAAATAAAGTGCTCCACCTTCCTCCTTGACCTTGTATCTCTCACAATAAGATTTCAACATAGACCTGATCGCTGCATTGACATAGGAGCTAAGCGGGCACGAAACGAACCCGGCCATGGTCATCCTCGCCCTCCACTTTCCAGCAGCTTCATACCTTTTAATCCACAAGACAAAGAACTAACAATCAGGAAATAGTACTTAGAGCATGAAATTGAATTGTTTGGAGTACCGAGGGAGCCACAAAAAAACTACCTCTCTATGCGGTCAGCCCCTTCACATGCCACAATGTTAACGATGTCCCTTGCAAGGCACTGCCTCTCCACATTCATCCTATCCGTACTCTCCCTCGGCATAGTCGCATCCAGTGACTCAAAGACAGCCGAGTAGTAATTATACACCTCTATAAACCTATCGTTTTGCAAAATCAAGTTATCCCTCATTAGTTTTATGGTAACACATTTTGCAATCAATGGTTAATTGGGTCACCAGATGAAGGCTAAAAAGTTGGTCCTTAATTCATAATGTTGTGCCATACTTTTCACATCACATAATATCACGGAAGGAAAAACCTTAGATGTTGATGGCGAGTGTAGGAATCACGGTGCATTTACGGGAAAAATGTGTGAGAAAGGAGATCTTAAAGAAATTCGAAATTATTGAAGTGAAAGAAAAATAATTGAACTGCTCAGGTGCTCTATTATTTCACAACAAAAATGCTAAGTTTACAACCAAATGTTTCACGAAGGTGAAACTTTTCCTAACAGTTAATTTCTTAGAGAAATCTACGAACATTTACTTCATATATCAAAGAAGACATGCAGACAAATGATTCGTAATTAAGACTAGGAAATATTTCTGATCAATAGAGCTTGTCAAGTACATATATTATAGAAGGAAAGAAACCATTAGATGGCTTTTCCAGCCTGAAGAAGGAAAGCAGCATATATTAAGGAATTGTATGATTCGTAGGGCGAAGACATGCATATTTGTGTGCATCTATCCCACAGAAATATGAACGATCGAAGTATCAGCATATAATCCACACCATAACATAAGCTTCACAAATCTAAATTGCAAAATAGAAATTATATATTGTGAGAGTTCTGTATCCTTGCACTAAGTGTGTTCCCAGAACAAATGCTCTTATTAGCAAGTTAAACTAGACCTATAGCATAGGCTTCATGAATCAAAAGCTCAGACTATTGAAATAATAAAAATTCCATTAACACATGGGGAAAAATATTACTTATGACAAGGAAATTGAAAATTTTCCTTGTTTACAGGAATTCATATTAGTTTTAATTGCAAAACGAGTGTCAGGTGTTTCTATTGCGCATTCCATAACTTTCACTGATAAACATGTAATCCTATCCTCCATGTAAGATTTATGTGTGTTGCACAAATATGAGTGCGCACAGGTGTGTGAGCCACTGTGGTTAGTTATATTCAATGTGTGCATGTGCTAAGGAGAAAATAAAGAAACATATTTGTTGATGATAAACCTTGGGACGAATGGGGATGTGTTGGTGTTCACATCTTGTTCAACCATCGTGACCAACTTTGGTTTCAATCCTTTCACCATACGAAGTAGCTGGTCCCTCTGGTTCACTGTTGACACACTCTCATCTGGCATATGATGAAGCTGAAACGCAAAATTGACCACAAGTGCCTCGCCAGCCCTGCAATCCAGCATCGAAGGCGTAACATCACCAGTCTTGGCAGCTATTGCTCGAAACTCAAACGGAACCCCAAACCCCTCTGCAAGCTTCTCAAGCCTCTGACCAATAACTGTCAAGCCACCAACTGCTCGTTGCACGGACTCAGGATCATCGACTCCTGTTATCCTCAACTGCAGAGGTTTGGTTGGCCTGGTGGATAGGGCTTGTATCAAAGTTATGTACTGACTTCCTTGGTTCACATCGAAGTCTATAATATGAACTCTCTCTTCATCTTTAAAGGCTTCAGCAATTGCACCATTGGCTGCCATGAAGCCGAACTTGAAGCATGGGCAGATCTCAAATAATATCTGCATTGCTGACAGCCGGTCTGAGGTAGGGGGTTCCTTACACCTCAGAGCCTTGTAAAGACATTGGCCCGAGGAGGCCATTCTAGCCGCAAGACCTTCAACTAAATAAGCTGCAAGCCTTTGTAGAGGATCCCCTTGAATGGAGACAATCTGTCGCAGCTCTGCTATGATTCCAGAAGCTTCGTCCATGTTGCCTTCTGATATCGCTGCTGCACAGTCAAAGAGCATCTGCTTTGGGGTCCGAGTCTCTCTGGTGCTGCAGATACTGCTGAGGTTTGAGTCTGATGAGGACTCCTTTGGAGAGCCTGGAAGTAGGAGATTCTTGACAGAATCTGCCCAGTCCTCATCTATGCTCATTGCCTGGTCTGGGTCCACAAAATCCTCGTCATTGTCATTTAACAGCGCTCGCTCAAGTTCTTGAAGCTTCGACCTGATCTCATCTTCATCATAGTTTATTTCAATCTGTGGGCTTTGGCAGACTGATTGAGAATGGGTGGTTTGATGAGAGAGGTTAGAGACTAATGGTGAGTTACTATGACTGCTTGCAGCAAAACAAGAACTGTACAGATTTTCTGGCATGATGGGAGACTGTGCGTCGTCAATCAGTTGATATGAGCCTGACGAAACTTGAGGATGATACACTGAACCTGTAGTTGAGGAAGAATTGGCTAAGTACTGCTGGCCATAGATCTCTGAGCAATAGGGATCGGTACCATAGTGCATTTTTTGCTTATCTGAGTTGAAAAACTGTGTAGACAAGCCTGGGTTGTCTCCACGAACTTTACGCTGATAAAGGTTGGATTCACCATAAGATGTAGCAGATGGTAGAGACATTATAGGTATCTAGGTAGAGAAATGGGGAGACAACGTTGAGCCAACTCAGACTGATAGAGTACTGTAGTTAAAAGCTGGAGGGCGACAGAAATTGTGTGCTTTCACCCAGATAAAGCAGACTGAAATGGACTGGAATGACCTCTTACAATTAACCATTCTGTTTCATTCATAGTGGAAACATTTGCAACCCAGCTGAGAGTCATCTGTAATAAAAATAATAAAAACTTCACCAAGCAGGTTTGAAAAGAATCAAATATAAGATTCAATGGCTACATAAACAAATGCATATCTAATTATACAACCCTACCAACAAAGCCTTTTGAAGAAAAATTACAATTGTATTTCAAAAGGCCAGGTAAATACGCATCTATTTTATCCAAATCCACAAGCAATTGCATAGAAAACAAGGTTATCTAAACGAAGGATCCTACTCAAAATATACTTCCAGGATCCTACTCAAAATCCACAAGCAATTTGCATCTATTTTATCAATATTTCCCATTTTAGACCACTAGAATTGTAATAGACTTCCAGGATCCTACTCAAAACAGAATAAAATGATACTAAGGGTGCATTGCTAGATAAATAAAAGCCATGATCTGATTTCCAAGGAAGTAATAAGTAGAAACCATACAAATGCATGTATAACTAGCACACATCAGAATGTTAGATGTATGTCAAGTAATGTCTTAAGATCAACAACAACAATAGCGACAACAAAGCCTTCATCCCAAATTTTTGGTCAGTTATTTGAATCATTTTCCACCACTCAGCTCTTGCTAAGAGCCATATCCTCTATAACATATCAACATGTTACTCCATGTGAGCCTTTTTGCAAACTAATAACACCATTCTCTATTTGCCTTCTGTGAAATAGATGTATGTTTCTATGCAAACATCGATGGTGCTGGGCCATGGGCGTATTAGATCTCGAATACCTTAATATTATTGTCATACATAACTAGAGATGGAAAATTCTAATTGATAATGGCTCCTCTTGGAGTAAATTTGACTGAAGTACTTGCTATGTTATAAGGAAGGTGTGGAACCTATCTAGTATCTAGAGTAATGCACCTAATGCTTCTTGCTTCTTGCTTCTAAGGAGTTCTTTAAACTAACAAACTTTGTGTACAGGTCAGTTACAGGATTCTGTACAATGCTGGGGAAGAAGCCAGTAGGCCAGACTTCTTTTGAATTCCCAGTTCTTTATCAGATAACTTGGAAAAAGGAGGTTGCATTGTCATATCAGATTGTCATGGACATTGTGTATACTCTATTTTGCAAGGACACACATAAGGCGCGACATCAAATTGACATGATGTCACAGACATCCAATCTTTGATCTGAATGGAATTTTGGAAGAGAAGAAAATTAAGAAGTAGAGAGAAATGTAAGAAAGTTGTCAAGTGCTAATGATTGTTTATTTATCTGCAAAGAATGGAATGGAAGAATGTTCAAGCAGAAGGAGAGAATTTTTGTGTGCTGATATTATTAGTCTTCCTTCATATTTTACTGGTATTGCAGCTAAGAAGCTTCAAAAGAGTTCCTCTAAGGCCCCGTTTGGCAACCAGAAACTATGTCAAAGTTGGGAAAAAAAATATAAATTGGAGTTTCTAGGAACTAGAAAAGGTAGGTTCCAAACCTTAAATGTGTTTGTTTGCTAGAAACTAGAATAAGGAAGTAGAGCAATACGATTACATGTCAATTTTTTAATAATGTATATGTGGAGCACATTAATTAATTTCCATATTAAATGTGTTTGTTTGCTAGAAACTAGAATAAGGAAGTAGAGCAATACGATTACATGTCAATTTTTGAATAATGTATATGTGGAGCACATTAATTAATTTCCATCACCTTTTCAAATAAAAAACAACAAATGCTACTTTCCATGAGTTTCAAACTTTCAACCCTTTGGGATGCAAACTAAATGGGCCCCTACTTTCCATCTTTGTTGGTGTGGCATAAAGTTTCTAAACCAAAAAAACAAGGCAAGTGGAAACAAGGACTTTCCACTAGTTTCCCTGACCAAACAGGCCTAGCAAGTAGGGGGACAACAGGGAATCAGTTTCCAAAGGTCACGGTGCTAGGAATATAAATAAGCTTGATGTAGTGATTATTAGGCTTCTTATTAGTACCTTAATGAAACCCTGGATGGAATCACTATAATTTCATCCAGTTTATCTACAAGTTCAACATATTCTCCCAATTCCTACATTATCTTTCTGCATTGCGCATATAACCTTCTTGCCAACACTTACAATAGATAACCTTTTCATATGGTTCATTTGTTAAACTATTAATATAAGGGATTTATTTCAATACAACCTTCTTAATCTTAACAATCCAAGATTCCAATCAGATAATTGCCACACAGGGATAGTTTTGTCTAAATATTTGCATGAATGGTCTTTCTAAACTCACTAAAAAATATAACTTTTACAAGACCACTTCCAAAATCATTATTTCATTAACCTCCTTTTCAGTAAGTAAACTTGTCTTGAGATTAGCCTTATCTTTCTTCTCCTTATTTTTTCTTAACTTAGCGGCATATCTGCGTTTCAAGGTTTCCACGTAAAATTGATGTTTTCGGTGGTTGGATTTGCTGTTTGTCTTTCCTGTAATTTGTGCGTATCAAGGCATCGCGATTTTGTCCGTCCTTACGTTGCATCTTTTTAGGCATCTACAAAAGTATAGCTTGGAAGGTACAGTTATTATACAATTACAAAGGAAAGAGTGCAGCAGCTAGAAAAAAAAATGAGGTTTGGATCAACATGGGACCATGGCTTCATTCACGAAAAGCTGACTCAATGTCAAGGGCATGTTAGGCTACAAATGTTAACTCAAAGGTAGCAGCCTAAACCGATTACCTTTTAGCTAGTTGAGACTTCTACGAATTCTCTAGTTCTTGTCCTTGCAAGGTGTCACATAAGCCACATTCAACTGAAAGTCATAACCTATGTTGTCTGGATACAGACATTATGACATGATACTTATAGAGAATAATTGTTGTGTGTATTTTATTGATGGGCTACTCAACTACTTATAGGGAGTCTAGCTCCTCTTCATATTACATTTTCCAATGTGGGACTAAATTCCTTATTAGTTCTCAACAATACTAATACGAAGGGGCGCACATTTTGAAAAATTAGGATATGGCATGGTGGGGATAAGGAAATAAATGAATATTTATGTTGCATGTAACATTTGTTTCTTTAAGAATTAAACTCACAATTTTTACACTTGGATGAAAAGAATGGATGCTAGTCTGCTAGAGGAGAAGATACGGAGATGATTCGTCAAAGGTGAGGGGAAGGTAAATTCGTTCATAAAACAAGAAACATGATTACGATAAAAATGTTTATGGGCTCTGTCAAGGTTGGTCCTGAGATTTAGAGTGCCATGTGCAAAACTAAGTTTAAGTCCCCATAATTTCTTTTGGTGACATCCGTATTAGAAAAAACATCCTATGTGAAGTCATACATTGCATAAAAATATACGTTAAGAGAGAGATAGGGGATTGAATATCACGTTATTAATTGTTAAGAGAATATGGAAATTTTAAGCTTTGGAAACTAACATCCTCATATACATTTATGTCTGGAATTTTTGTTTTTGTTTTGTTGTCTAAGTCAAACTTTCCTTGTGAACTAGGCCCCTAAATGGAAGTTACACTACTGGGCCACTACAAGAACTATGCAACTAGGCACTTAAAATCTACTACTAATATATCATGAACCCCAAAAATATGCTCTAGTAAGAGCCTATATCAAAAATAGGCCATGAGCCATTGCCCACTGTGCCAGGGCCGACCCTGTGCTCTGTATTTATACTGCTATTTGTCCTTGTTAGCATTAATATGTTTCTTCTTCTTTACATCATTGATGTGCTTCAATATAGCAAGTGTTTACAAATTTTTGATAAGTATCGGATATGTATCCTTCAAGTATTGGAAAGTAAAAGTCCGAGTATATGATACATATTCGACATGGCTAAGGCACCTGAATTTAAGAATATGCACAACGCTGTACAAGAAATTTTAAGTGTGAATAGTAAGGATAAATTACGTTGTAAATTATTCAAAGATATTAATTGGTATGTGTGCGTGCGAGTATAATTTGACTCTTACAATTATTATTCTCCCAGAAGTCAACAACAGCTATATGGGATGGGTTCTTTCTTACAATAACACCATCTGCAACACTCCACGCTCTCATGTGTGCGTGTTGGTCTTCAAATGAATACTCCAATGACAATCACATTCGACACGTCTTTGTTGTCCATCTTCAACACTCCACGCTCTCATGTTGTGTATGTAGCAAATAGTGCCCTACTGTGAGATATGTGTGTGAAAGCTCCCGAGTCCACCAATCAACTCGTATCTTTGCAAGCGAGGTTAATGGTTATCCCGTCACCTATAATGATGATGTCACCTCCTTGTACTGATCTCGTGTCTACAGTGGTATCCCCATTTGGCTTTTCCTTGTCGCCTTTTTCTTTCTCTTCTAAGCAAATTGATTTCTTCTATTGTGGTCCTTCTTACCACAATAACTGTTGATGTATTTACTTATGGACCCCGACTTTTGCTCATTCCCCTGCTCTATCAAAACAAATGCCTCAGACTGTGACGAAAAAGATGTCCTACGATTTCCTCGACATCTCCTTATTCAATACCTCACTCTTGGCGAACACCAAAGTAACAATACCATTGGGAGCAAAAATGATCATGGACACTCGTTCAGTTTCCTACAAGTTTGGTAGTGTAGCTAGCAACCATAGTCCATCTATCTTGTTGTTGAACTTGACACCCGTTGCTGACAACTGATCAACTACACCTTGTAACTCATTCACATGATCAATAATCAGTGTGTCATTCTTGTACCTCAACCCATCATCTATCTGATCAAGAATAATTTACTGATGTCGGTCTTCTTGGCATATAAGGACTCCAACGTCTCTATGCTTGTGATGTGATTCCAAACATTATCATCTGCATGAATGTATCTACGAACCTGTTGATACTCGAATGTCCAATCCTTTGGTTTATCCTTGAACATCCCATACGTAAGCATTAGTGCATCTTCTTAACGTACAAGAGATCTTTCATCTTGGTACACCATGTGTGGTAGTTTGTGTCGTTCATATTAACCATTTGAATCAATTTTACCTCCATATTTTCTTTCAGTAAATTCGTCAAACACCTGGTGCTCTGATATTACTATGTCAAAAACATAGCAGAATAAAAATACTTTGTAAGGAGTGAAGAACGAACCAACATGCAAAGATATAATCACACTGCCAAAAAAACACAATCGCAAATACACAAGATTTTTATATGAAAAGCCAAATCGAAAGAAAAGCATGAGACGATCTTAAGTACAACCCTAAAAAACCTCCATAAGGATATACAATATTGCATCACTTCTCCCAAACTATTCACCTCTATTCAAAGTTTCAAACATGAATCACCATAACTACAACAAGATGATAATTAATTACAATGGAGAAGATACATATCTCCTTGGAGAACAAGAACACGATTCGTTTTGTCAATACCGACGACAAGAATCTCCTTATATGATCTCCTCTTAATCAACTACGAACTCTCTCCTGAATCACCTCTCCTTTTTCTCTTGAAAGTTGTAAAAAATATTGTTAATGTGTTGCCTCCAATTTGATCAGGAAAATCTGATATAATCATCCCAATACTCTCTAAATCTGGAGCGATCCGGACTATCAAAAACGATCAAACGAATCTAAACCGCTCACAAATTCTGCTCGAACCAACATATGGTTTGGCCAACCAGTTAGCGATTGAGCACTAAATTATGCTCATTGAGCTGCTAGAAAACCGATATAACAGTTGGGCAAAACCGGTATATAGGTCCTGCTGCTTTGGCTCCAACTAAGCCCCCTTTAGTCGCCTTCAATTTCCTCGATCTTCACCAAACTTGGACGGGGCTCGTCGCTCTCCGGACATTCTCCACATAGGAAGGAACCCACCCCAACATTTTTGTAAACTTGATATCAAATAAGGGCAGCCCCACTGCCATGAAACTCCCACTAATGCAAGGTATATTGTGTGGGAAGGATCAAGATGTACACACCCTAACTCCCTATGAATGGAGAGGCTATTTTCCGCTACTAAAACCTGCACCCTCATTTGTCAACTTTAATATCAGTGCATATCCTAAGTTGTTACTCATCTTCGCGGTATCCTTCGAAACAATGCTTTCACATGATTCAATATCAGGAGATATAATATGGCCGTAGGTGATGCTGAATTCATCAAGAACGGCACCATTTTTGGCGTGCAATAGTGTTATTTTGGTTCTGCGTAGTCTAAAATATTTGTTCGACACGGACAGAGAACATACATGGCAACAATTTTGGAGTGTTCAAGTTTCGATAAAAATCATCAAAAGGAACGATTTCTTTCTCCGAAAACAAAAAGCCTACCGCATCAGAACTTTGCAGCATGAGAGAGACAAAGCTTTGTTCTTTGAAACCAAGTATCCATAAGACAGAGTTTTTGGCATTTTCTTCTTATTTCCTAGCCTACATGTAAGCATATGAATATCAAAATTTGACATATACTAAAGTGCCAACACACACCTGAGAATTACCGGACATAATCACCATCAACAAACTTGACCCAATTGAGTAGATACAATCAAAGTTCTGAAAAAAATAATTGCACTAAATTAAGGGAAAAAAAACAGCAATTAGATCCAATAGTGAGTAGCTAATAAATGTTACAAAGTAACTCCCAATTGTACATAAAATTAGGGGGAAATCAATCCTTTTAAGGGACTTACTGGAGCAGAATCAAGCCATCAAGATCAGAGACCTGGTGATGGACTTTCAGCAACTTGAACAAAACCCATATTGGAAAATTCCTAAAGATGTGAACTTTGTGAATAAAATATGGGGGTTTTGGCAGGAAAGCACTTGGATGACAATAAAAATCTAAAGTTGGCTTCCAAAAATTGTCAATAAGCCAACAACACATGTAAATCAATAAAATAAAATAAAAACAAGAAAAAGCTTGCTTCTTTAAGCAAGCCCAACTACCAACAAGAATAGTAAGTGTGTAAAGAATCAAAATTTTATATCGGTAGTAAATAGAAAATAATGGGAAATTAATATGAAAAAACAATCACCTGCTGTTGAGAATATGCTCTCTATTTTTCTTTCCTTTTTTTTTTTTCTTTCTATCGCTTCCTCTGTCTCTTTTTTCAGCTCTTTCTTCTTCTTCTTCTTCTTCTTCTTCTTTCTTTATTATTTGTGGGTTTTGTTTGTTTTGTTTTAATGACTACTTTGTCTCTTATTTTGGCAATTAATTTGCTGTTACTAATTGACTGTCTGTCTTCCTTGCAAAGCTTTCATTTCTTTTTAATATGTACTGTTTTATGGGTTTGACCTCTCATTTACAATATTTTTGTCATTTATTTTAAATCAAAAGTTTTTTTTTTTTTTTGAACATAAATCAAAAGTGACAAATGTTTTTTTTATTAGGATAGATGACAAAAAAATTCTCGTTAAATATTCGACTTTTGCAAATTAAGACATATTAGTCATTTAGCAATTCGTCCCCCCTTAGATAACAAATTCGCTCAATAAGGTCCTTCCAATCAAAATTAAAAAATTTAATCCCGAAAATGCCCCAGCCACCCTCTCCCCCCCCGGTGGCGGCGACGACCCCCCAGCCCCGCCCGACCCCCCTACCCTCCCTCCGTTGGCCCTGCCCCCCGCCCTCCTCCCGCCCGACCCTCTTGCCCTCCCCCCACCGGTCCTTCCCCCGGTGGCGAGCCCGTAGCCCCGCCCGTCCCCCGCGAGCCTCCCCCGACCTCGTCGGCTCCGCACGGCCCTCCCCCGCACTCGTCGGCCCCCCGCTGTCCTCCCCTGCACTCGTCCCAGCCCCACGCAGCCCTCCCCGTGAGGCCGCCAGCCACCCAGCCCCTCCCCCGGGGGGGGGGTAAAATTGTCATTTGGAAATTTTTGGCAACAAAAAATAAATAGTAAAAAATTTAAGAGCATGAGATCTTTTTTCGCAAAAATGGCTAATCTAGGGCAGATTTTTTTGTCATTTACCCTTTTTATTACTAGTATATGTGTTTGACGTATTTTATATTATTTGAAAAGAATAAATAATAGTTGTTTAATTTTTCTAGTACTCGAAAAGAGCAAAGAATTTTTTTTTTAGATTTTTTATACATAATTATCTAACTATCCATGTTAAATTTAATAAACAATTTTGTAAATATAGGTAAGGATATTTTTTGAAAAGAAAAAACTTGCATGCTTAACTTCAAAAATTTTCATTATATAGTAGTATAGATATATGATATATAAACATCTAAGATGTGTATTAGGAGAGAGCCCATTTTCTTACAAAATAACGTAAAAACATGATAGGATCTAAATGATAACCTAGAAATAGAAAAAAAAAAATCCAAAAACTTGGACAAAAAATCCGTCAAACTTATCCTATGAAGTATATATTAATTTTATATGGAATTTAATTTTGGTACCATACATAAGTTATTATATTTGGGACCAAAAGGAAAGGATTGGTGGTCCTAAAAAAAAATAATAAAAAGATAAAAATCTACAACTCCGAAAAGTGTACACATTGTTATATTTCTCTCTTTTTTTTTTCTATATATTTTCTATCATGTTTTGTTTAAATTTTGAATATATTTGTTTAGGGAGTGTGACGTAGTAATCAGCAAGAAGTACATTTTTTTTTAAAATAAAATAAAATAAAATAAAATAGAGTAAAATAAGTAGAGGCATAAGAGAGCCACGATAGTTAAATAATTTCATGACAATGGTGGGGTAAAAAATTTAAAAATAAAGAAAAGAGAACTTGTTAGTCTTTATAACTTTATTCAAATAATTTATCAAATACTCAAACAAGATATATTTTAGTAATTTAACATCCATAAACGAAAAATAATATTACAAAGAACGGGCCTCGTGATAATAAAATGAGCATACTAATCTTTAACCTACAAAGCTTTTATAATTAACTTGATTTACTATTTAGTAATACTTCTTTAATCAAATATTTCTTTGTATGACATAAAGAATAGAATATGATTCCTAAATTGGATTGGTTAGAGAAATAGTTGAGTTGTCTGAAAGCATCAAACACAAGAAAGTTTGATCTCGATTGGTTGCCAACCAATATCCAAGATACACGGGCTTTCTCTTTTAGGAAATAAATTCATTTCCGGAAGAAGAAAAATTCCATTCTTTGCTATATCAAAATTATATATAATAAAAGACTTTCTAAAAAAAAGTATAATATAAGTACCTAACAATTAATTAATTATATGTATATAAAACAATTAGTAGTTAACGGCTAATAGTATTTATTGTCGGTTTGTAAAATGATCACAAGTTGAGGTTAGCCCATAGGTCGTAACTAATGGCTGGCCCCACTCTAGTTGCTGAATAGAATTCTCACCAAAATCCAATCTATATATATATATAATAGCAAAATAGTTGGAACAAATTACAAACATGCCATTTTTCCGTCCAAACTCAGCCAAAGTAAAAAAATAAAAATAAAATAAAAAACAGTCCACTTTTCTCAGCTAAACAAATTCAAACTATTCAAATTAAACACAACAGCCATTTTTCCCGCCTAAAGTCAGCTGTAAACAATTAAACCCATGCAATTTACAACAAAAGAAGTTAAAATTTGAACTGCCAGCCACTTTGAACCATACCCAAATCCACTTTTCTCCAGAACCAAGACAACTGTTGAGTTTCCCAACATAATTTACATTAATAATCTGTCTGAGTTTACTGGCTATAAATACAGTGAAAAATTGGCAACCATTCTCACTCTCCCGGCTTTCAGAAAAGGAAAAAAAAAATTCTTCACCCATGGCTCCTTTCTTCTCTCTAATTCGTGAGATCAGTCCATCGAAAACATTCTGGAATTTGAAAGTTCGACTTATTCGTATGTATGATGTACCCGGATACGGAGGAAAAGGGCAACCATTCAGTCTCGAATGTGTATTTCACGATTCTGAGGTAACTTTATTTATCCATAAACCAGTTACATTCTGCATTTCTGTTTACGTTAGCTAAACTCAAAATTAGGTTAAGATAGAACAAATGCTTTTCCTACAACAGCATATATTATTACAACCCATTTCACACGAAATTGTACAATTTTTAAACACCTGCAAGCAATAGGAAATGAAATTTTAAACCCGGTAGAGTGAGAATGGTTGTTTATTCTGAGAAACAATTAGAAGAAAAACCATATGGTTACACAACGAAATAGTACAAATGATTAAACAGCTGTCAGCAATATTAAAAAACGAAGGTTGAGAAATTTTGCTATAGACTCAGATTTAGTACAACCGACCAATGGCTGCAACGAGTACCCCGCCAATGGTTGCCAAATCATCATGTCAATGGACCAATGGCTGTAACGAATGCCAAATCATCATGTCAAGTGTACCAATGGCTGCAACGAATGCCCCGCCAATGGTTTTAACTATACGAACGCAATGTGTTAAATGATAAAACAAAAAAACAATACCATATGGTTATAGAAAATCTGACCAGTGCAATGGGTATAGAAAACAGGGAAATCTGACCAGTGCAATGGGTATAGAAAACAGGGAAATCATCTCAGTTACTAGCATTACCAAAGTTAAGGAAATCAAACCTTAGTTTACATTAGGAAAAAAACCAAAATCTCAGTTAAAAGGATGGAAGGAAAACCAATTTAGAAATCTGAAACTAATTGACAGTGTGTGATACAAATAGAATTAGGAAAATCAGTGACATGTGTTTACTGTGTGTGTGGCAAGGAGACAGTGAACCAACAACCCAATGAAATCTGGAAAATGTGCAGTTCATTATGAATTAAACTCATTTACATATAAAGTTCACCACTGAAAACTTAGTTCAATAAAACAATGGTGAAAACTGGAATATAACAGTGTATATATTTGTGTGTGCAATACGAGTAGAAAACAGGGAAGGGAATTAAAAATCAGTGAGGTATTCAAATCTAGAAGCTCAATGTGACAGTTCCATATCCCAGTCAATATACACTTTCGAGATCAGTTTAAGAATATAAACATTCAACTCAGGGTTTCATAGAGTAAAGGAAATCAATTTCTGTTTTGACAGACCCAAGAAATCAACATTGACAGTTAACCATGAATTAAACATTCATTTTATCTCAGCTATGGGTTGACAAGGAATAATGAAAATCATTTGACAGTTTACAATATGAACAAATCCAAATTGAATGTATCTGTCCTAACATAACAGTCTCATTCCACATGTCAAATTCTCATTAATGAACCAAAAACTTAATCTATCATACAAAACCTATCTAACATGAACCATTACTCCTGTAGGATCAATCAAGACACAATATACATCAATTTATATCAGATTTAATAGGGATTATGGTTTGGGAAAACTGAAACATCATTGTGGTATCAGTTATTATATTGAACAAACAAAATGTCCAAATCCCATTCTCAACCAAAACCCAAATTCAAATTATAACATTTCAATGATATGAATTAACATTTATGTGGGGGACATTTATCAGTGGAACTCATCAATAAAATAGGAATTAACAATTAAAGAATTTCTAAAGAACCCATTATCAGAATCGGGTATCAGCTCATGCCATATAACCCAAATCGAAACCATCTTTCCACATCAAAACCTAAACTAACATGCAAACTAAATCTAACAGATATTATACATCATATATGGATCTAATTAGCAAATAAAAACATGAATTAAATCATTTAAAACTGTAACAAATTTTTTGGTTATAGGAATCTGATATCTTTTCAAATTTGTTGAAGGAGGATAATGATTTCGAAATGGTAAACAAGTTTTCCTTTAATTAGTCATTTTCTTTTCATTTACAACACAATGTATTATAAATTTTGATATAAATGAATAGATTGGATCGTGTGGAGAGATGATTTCAACACCAAATGTTAAATATTCACAAGATAATGAGTCTGTGGAAACTCTGAAGATTCCGGCTTGAAGATGTCATTGGTTGATGCATACTCAACAACAGCAGGATCAAAGAAGATGAAGATTGAAATAAAGAAAGAGAAGGAATGAAGATTACCTTAGTTTGATCCTTATTGCTTTTAATATCATTCAGCTTAAAAGAAACTCTTTGTAATCATGTATTGACGTTTTTGAATATTTTGTGTGAGCTTGAACTTATGTTATTCAACTTATGTTATTCTCATTGGTGCTGAACATTTTGTGCCAGCTCTTAAAAGAACACTTTGTGTGGCTTCAACTTATGTTATTCTCAATGTAGTTTTCATTTGTGTTAAAAATTGTGATAAAAATGTAGTTGAAGAGAATTTATATAATCCTTTTTTGCTTCTATTAGATAATCTAATTTAATAAAAACAAGGAAACATTATTACAAATAAGTTCAAGATTGTGAATATTAAGAAAGATAAGGAATGACATTTTACACTCATAAACAGTTGATTTCTCATACAAATAAAATGATATATTAAAGCAGCAAACAAATGACAGTAATATAAACGAAGTTGTAACCCCGGTTTTGGGGAGCTAAAAATAATATGGAACTGGATTGAGTATCCTAAGAATCTTGAAACAGTGGAATGTAAAGGAAATCAATGATTCACATTATCTCATGCACAACCAGTTCATTTCAGTTTATTAGGGAGAATACAAACTCAGGTTTTAGGAAAATCTGACCAGTGCAATGTGTATAGAAAACAGGGAAATCATCTCAGTTACTAGCATTACAAGACATGGAATCTCATTAAATGCCGTACATCAACTTATGTTATTCTCAATGTAGTTTTCATTTGTGTTAAATATGTAGTTGAAGAGATTATATATAATCCTTTTTTGCTGCTATTAGATAATCTAATTTAATACAAACAATGAAACATTACTACAAATAAGGAATGACATTTTACCATCATAAAAAGTTGATTATATATACAATTAAGATGGTATATTAAAGCAGCAAACTACATGCAAACATATAAATTATTTTTCTACAAATTCAATTGTATGAAAAAAGAGCTGGACATACAACATATACATTATCACCCTTGGAATCTCATTAAATGCCGTACATCAAATGATGATGTTTAACAACCAAAATATAGGTTCATAATATTATCATTAAAATTCAAAAGTCAGCCTTTGCCGTTCATTAATGTTAATTGTACTTTTGTTATTATCATTAAAATTCAAACTAATATAATTTATTAGTAATAACTATTTACATTAAACTTATTTAAATTGTACAAATATTAATAATAATATTACAAAGTTTTTGCTCGCAGTTAATATGCCAATGTACAACATTATTCTAAATAATACAATTTAAATTCATCAAACTTAAAAAGTTAATTTCGAAACAAATGTTTATGCAAAAAAAGGTAAGAAACAAATATCATTCAAAATACTTGAATTCCCTCTTCTAAATTTAGTGTCTCCATAAAAAAACATATTGAATATTAAAACATTATAGATCGGAAATCGGGATTGTATACTGTTTAAATTAAATATTGTTCTAATTACAACTGTTTTTTGGAAATCTAGAATAATAGTTGTCTATACATCATTTGAACATTAAAAAAAATGCTTTATGTTTAAAACATGTATGTATGTATACATTGGAAATCGGTTTAGCAGAATATTTATATTAGATATGATGCCATTAAAGTTGTTTTTTTTGAAAATCTAAAATTCAGTTGTCCATACATCATTAGATACTTTATCATTAGATACTTTAAAATAAAATGCTTAGCAACAAACTGTTGGAAAAGATTACTTTTGTCTTCCCAATACAAACTAAACATATTTACATATGATGGATGCCACACAACTAAATAATACAATTTAAAACATATTGATTATTAAAACATTATAGATCGGAAATCGGAATTGTATAATGTTTATATTAAATATTGTTCTAATTACAACTGTTTTTTGGAAATCTAGAATAATAGTTGTTCATACATCATTTGAACATTAAAAAAAAATGCTTTATGTTTAAAACATGTATGTATACATTGGAAATCGTTTTAGCAGAATATTTATTTTAAAAGATTACTTTTGTCTTCCCAATACAAACTAATCATGAATTGACAGCCTACATATATTGGCCTAATTATACAAAAAACGATGCATGGACAAATTCATATAGCTCTAATGATGTGTGGATAACAGCAAAAACTGTTGGCATTCCTATTTTTCCTCCTCCCAATACAAAAAAATTATTAATTGTATGCCTATATATTGGACTTACACATTCAAGAATGGTGTTTCAATTTTGTCACTTCCAAATCACAACAGAAATATAACAAGGAAGGAACTATTACAAAGGAAAAAATTGAGAATGAAGAAGCTGACAAGGAGTACAACACTTAACAAGCGTCCGAAACTTACAAACGATAAAGGAGGTAATAGTTCCATCTAATTTCTGGTGTTATGCTACAATTGTTATTTTAATTTTAATTACTTCTAATAGTGCAGAATATTTTTATCACTAATATACATTTTAAACATCAGATAACTTTTCTAACTTATTTAGCTGAAAATTACCATTTAACAGTCATAAATAACGTGTTGGTCCTAAAAATACTGTACCAACATTATTTTACAAGACTATATTTAAATTTAGAATGATATTAGTGATAAAAATACTGTACCAACATAAATAACGTGTTGGTCCTAAAAATACTGTACCAACATTATTCTAAAAATATTCAGTATAAGACTATATTTAAATTTATTTAGATGATATTCAGTACAAGAGTAGACAAGAGTAGATTTATACCTTCATGTTGTAGCTGACCATTTCGAAGTAGTTCATTGACTCATAGAAGGCAACAAAAACCTATAAATATTAATCAATAATAAATTTAATGTATATATCTATATAACAGAATCAGTTCCCTTCCCCAATAACGGAAAGAACCGAAAAAATCATTAAAAAAATGAAAAAGAAAAAAAAAGGTTTAAATACGTAAATCAACCAATATAAGTTTAGATCTATAACATACACAATTTATTGATTAAGTAGTGAAGCAATGAAAATTGGAAAAACCGCATATCAAACTGATTTAAATTCGTATATCCAGAACATAAAATTTTGAACCACCAAAAATAAATATTTAAATTTCTTTTCCTATGCGTATAATGAAAGAAAATCTCATGATAAAACTGTTTATGGAGATTTAGCATACGAATAGAAAGAGAAAAATAATCAAGAAATTGATTAAGAGATTATAAACCAAAGAAAAACCAAACATAACTCAAATTTGTGAAAGATGAAACGTACGAATGGAAAGAGGAATAGAAAACAAGAAATGAAGTGATTATATACCATTCAATGCTCCCAATACCATGGGTTAGTAAAACCGTGGGCTACTAAAACCATGGTCTACAAAATCTGTGGGCTAAAACCATTCCGGAATTTTTTGGGTCTCCCCAAAACCACGGTTTCCTAAAACTGTCTGATGCTCAAAAAAATTCGTTCAAAAAAAAAATAACATAGGCAACCGAGATTTATATCTATCTGTGTCATGAATTACTGTGAAAAACTTGAAAAATAAATTGTTGAATTTAAACTGTAAAAATAAAGAAAAATATATGATGAAAGAATTTGTCAGCATATGGTTTAAAAACAAGACAAATAAAAACAAAAGACCCGAAAACAATACGTTCCCTTCCCCAAAAAGAAAAAAAAAATGGTTGAAATACGTAAAACTTTCAATATATCCAAGATCTATAACATACACAATTTATTGATTAAGGAGAGAACAATGAAAATTGGACAAAAACCTCACAAATTGGCCTAAATCCTTAGATCCAGAACAAAAATTTTTGATTCGGACGAAAAATAAACATTTAAATTCCATTTCCCATGCTTATAATAAAAAAAAGAGAGTAGATTTTATGATGGAGATATAGCATACGGATGGAAAGAGAAAGATTAAAGGAAAAAAAGAATTAAGAGATTACAAACCAAAGAAAAACCAAATGTAACTCAAATTTGTGGAAGATGAAAAGTACGAATGGAAAGAGGAGAAGAAAAAAAATGAAGTGATTCTTTTACCATTCAATGCTGAGGTCTCCCTAATACCATCGGTTGGTAAAACCGTGGGCTACTAAAACCATGGTCTAAAAAATATGTGGGCTAATGTCACGACCCGCTACCCAAATTGTTGGGCCAGGCCGAGGCATGCCCAGCCTACGTTGAGATAAAACGTAGTAAGCTGTTCTAAAGACAACAGGATAAGACTAAATGTGCTAACAGTTCTATAAGTGAAGAAGAATCATAAATGCTCCAAACACAAAAGTCGTCGTATATAGTAAAATGTCCAAGTACAAGTGAACTGCAAAGTAAAACTGGATACATGTCCAGTTACAAAAAGATATAGTCTAATACATGTCTACTCTCAAAAGTCTAAGTAAACAAAGACAACTAGGCGAGGTTCCCCGCAGGAACATCCTCGTAAAGCAGAGCCGGGTCCTCGACAGTAACCCCATAATAGGTGTCGCAGAGTAACTCCTCCTCAGTAAGGACACCTACAACGTTATCCTGTCAGGACGGGAGCAAGTACTGAATCTAGCAAACTAGCATATGAAACATGAAAATGAACATGTGAGGAATAACTGGAAATATGGCATCACATAGTCTATCATGGCAAGGATACATATGTCATAGAGACAGATGTACATGTAGTGTTTAAAACTTTAGCAAGTACGTGATCGGTCAATAGATGTACAATGTACTGTGGTACATGTAAATAAAATGTACATACGTACAAGTCAACAAGCATAGGTGTACATCCGTACAGAAATGCGGGATAATGGCCTACGGCAAAGTATGCATATAAAATGCGACCTCGCTCGCTACTATAGGGGGGTCATGATCACGCACTCTACCAACAGTTTCCCCATAACCCATATTCTAATCATGTGAGAGATACATAAAGACAGTTCTAAGCATGGTAGTAACTGGAAGTACAACATGTAGAGATTCTAACTTGCTACCCCAAGGATCAGTATTTAACATGGTGGGGTTTGCAGTTCATTTATGTGACAATATGTAAAGTTCGTAGAAAGTACTTGCCTCTAGCAAAGTAAAACAAAACAAGCTGCGATAACAGTGCTACGGATGTCCGATAACTCGTCACTGTAGAAGTAAATACAATAACTTAGTTTTTATACTAAGTTAAAATACTAGGACACTAATTGGTGAAATATGACTTGTGACTGGGCACCTAGCCAAAATAATGACTTTGGCATAGAAGACCAATGTGGGATAACACACTACTTTAACTAACTTTCTAGGGTCTTTACACTAGTGAGGGGTTGAGGTTTAACACGGCTAAAACTCAAAATAACACAAAAAGCTACAAGTCGTAATTAATCAATAAATAAATCAAAAGACCATTGTGTTCTAACAATTTTAGAGATAGACAAAAAGCCTAGTTTTGTTTAAAGTAAAGCATCAAAGTGATCCTTGTTAATCATAGAAATTTATTATAATTTTTTTGGAATTTATTAACCAGTACAAATATTTTATAAAAATCAGTTTTCCTAAGTATACAGAAAATAAGTTTTGGTTTCATATGCCAAACTAGTGGCAACAGTAAATTAAATACTACAAAAATTATACTAAATTAGCTAACTTAACATAGTATCTAAATACTATTTTTCCATAATTTTAGCAGTACTTTAAGTATTTTTAGAAAATCAAAAACAGCATTGCACACAATAATTAATTATCTGCGTATTTTGTCCATGTATATAATTCACTACTAAAATATGCTCTATTAGCGACGTCGTTTAGCGACGGAATGAAATTACGTCGCTAACTATATAATATAGCGACTCCTTCCTATTAACGTCGCAATACGTCGCTGAATAGCGACGTTCGGCGACACTAGATAAAGTATGTCGCTGAATAGCGACGTTCTGCGACATATTAAGAAAATATGTCGCTTATATTAAAATTATTGCGACGGTTAGCGACGTCAACAGTGGACGTCGCTAACTTTTTACTTAGGGCACATGACTCCCTTTTCCCCCTCACTCGAAAAATCGAAACTCGAAATTTTTTTCCCCCTCTCCCCCCGGCGACTCCCTCCCCCGCGGTGACTCCCTCCCCCCCGTCGACTCCCTCCCCCCCTCCGTCGACTCCCTCCCCCCCCGTCGAGCTCCTCCTCCTCCTGGAGCTCCTCCTCCTCTCCGGCGGTAAACCCTAACCTAATTCCTCCTCCTCCTTCTCTCCCACACACACACACCCACCCACACACACACACACACACACACAAACTCGAAATTTTGGACACTGACACTGTGTGTGCGTGTTTTGGACACTGACACGGACACGACCCTTGGACACTGACACGATCCTTGGACATGTTTTGGGTTTTCCCTTACAGCTTGCGTCTTGCATTTAGAAAATAAAAGATTTCCATGTGCATTTCATACTACTCGGAAAGAATAAACAACAATCTCTCTTTAATTTTTTTCCTATATATAATTACCTACTTGTCCATTTTAAACTTAATGAACAATTTTACTCAGTAAACATAAACAAGGATATGTTTGGAACAAAAAAAAAATTACGGTGAAGCCTCAACTTTTCTTATTATATAGTAGTATAGATAGAAAAAATCCTTGAGATATGAAACGTAACATAATGATAGAATGTGATCGGAACTCTGGACCTTAGCAAAAATGCATTTCAATCACAATACCACACCTTTTCTTGGAATTATAAATGACTTAAGCTGCTATTTTCTTGATTTTCTTAAACTATATATATATGCTCTAAATTAGGTCTGGAAGATGTGAAAAATCAAAGTATGCCTAAAACGAGGGGAGAGATAGTAGCTGAGAAAGTGTATTTTTAATGTGCATGAAACCAATATCAAGAAGAATGTCATTAGTCTAGAGTCCTAGATAGATTCTAAATATACATGACAAACAAACAGAGATACAGGAAAATAAAAGATTTCCATGTTTTGGACTAGTGTTTTAGAAACGCCAATTTGATATAAAAGTCCATCCGGAATGTAACTTGCGTCTTGCATATTTCACACATAATAGAACCCCGAATGAAACAATTAAACAGTAGCTATGGATGAATGTCACATGTTGGAAATTCGTACCATGTATATAGGGTTGCTTATAATTTGGACACCTGGATAGTCCCAAATGAATAGAGTGCATTATTCAAGTATAGTTTCCATTGTGGTTTGTGGGAGGAGAGCCATTTTTTTCTTGGAGCTCTCGTTGAACTAGCTTTGGCTGGTTTGAGCCAAAGTCATCCAGAGGTGTAAGTGAAGTGTAGTCTAGTAACTGTCCAATGTCGGTATAGTATCGGAACATGCCAATGTCGGTATCGGCCTGTTGGATAATATCATTGTTATTAGTAACTGTCCAATGTCGGTATAGTATCGGAACATGCCAATGTCGGTATCGGTCTGTATAGTATCGGTATCGGAACATGCCAATGTCGGTATCGGTCAATATTTGGTATCGGTATCGGTCTGTATAGTATCGGAACATGCCAATGTCGGTATCGGTCAATATTTGGTATCGGTCTGTATCGGATCGGAACATGCCAAACCGTATCGGTATCGGTCAATATCATTGTTATTAGTAACTGTCCGCTACTAATGTGTGTCCCATAATAAGACATTATATACGAATTTGTGCCTGTTGGATAATGTGTGTCCATCTTTGCAGAATTATTTTCAAATGGATATGAATTACTACTTGCGGAATCGTTCATGGATGTACAATCGTCGTCCTGATGATATGTGTGGTGTGCGGGATGAATACATAGCGGGAGTAGAGCAGTTCCTGCAGTTTGCTAAGGCGTTCCCTCAGTACATGGACGGCACCAAAATTAAGTGTCCGTGTGTGAAATGTCATAATGTGAAATATTATCCAGAAGTGGAAGTGACATATCATTTGTACTCGAGGGGTTTCACGCCTAATTACTATCAGTGGATCGCACACGGAGAACTTGTGTCTTTAGCATCAGAGACGGAGCCTTACGTTGAGCCGTATATGCATGCGGGACCTAATTTTGTTTCAGATAATCATGCATACGACGACGGGTGCGTGAACATGGTTTTCGACGCTGCGGGGCCTAGTTTCGTTCATGATGCACCTGAGGAGGCACCGAACGCCGATGCTGCACAGTTCATGGAGTTGCTGGAGAATGCAAGGACTCCATTGTATCCTGGTTGTGAGGATCATTCACCGTTGGAGGTGGTTACAAGACTGTTGAGCATTAAGTCAGATTTTAACATGTCGCAAGAATGCTACAACCGAGTGTTGGAGTTGATTATAGAGATCTTGCCGGCGGGTGCTAAGTTGCCTAAAGACTTCTACCGGTCTAAGAGGATGGTGAGATCGCTCTGGATGGAATACGAGAAAATTGATTCCTGTCGCAATGGGTGCATGCTGTACTACAAAGACGACAAGGACGCAGATGTGTGCAGATTTTGTGGTGCTGATCGCTATAAGACAACTAGTACAGGAAGGTCTACCGGTGCAAGAAGACCGACCGATTCAATGCACTACTTGCCTTTAACGCCACGGTTGCAAAGATTATTTATGGTGAAAGAGACGGCCGAAAATATGAGTTGGCACATACGAGAACAGATTGAAGGAGTGTTGGATCACCCATCCGATGGAGAAGCGTGGAAGCACTTTGATCGAGTGTATCCAGATTTTACTTCAGATCCGCGAAATGTCAGGTTGGGACTATCTTCTGACGGTTTTACTCCTTTTGGTCTTTCGGGATCCCAGTATTCGTGCTGGCCTGTGATTGTTACTCCGTATAACCTACCGCCTTGGATGTGCATGAAGACTCAGTACATGTTTCTAACCGTTATAATTCCTGGTCCGAACAATCCCAAGAGGAACATTGACGTATACTTACAGCCTTTGATAGATGAGTTGAATCAGTTATGGGAAGTAGGCGCTAGCACGTACGATATTTCCAGGAAGCAAAATTTTCAGATGAAGGCAACCCTTATGTGGACCATCAACGACTTTCCGGCCTATGGAATGTTATCTGGATGGAGCACTCATGGCCGTCTCTCATGTCCGTATTGCATGGACCGTAGTAAGGCTTTCCGCTTGAAACACGGCAGAAAGCCGTGCTTCTTTGATTGTCATCGGCAATTTCTGCCAAAAGATCATCCGTTCAGAAGGAACAAGAATGCTTTCCGTGCCGGCGTTGTAGAGAAGGGTGATCCACCGCCAAGGTGGTACGGAGACACGATATGGGAGGAGGTTAAAGATTTTCCAAGTGCTATCGAAGATCCTACAACTGGGTACAAGTGCGATGGATTTGGTAGAGTTCATAACTGGACAAAGAGGAGCATATTCTGGGATCTGCCATACTGGAGTACCAATCTGATCAGACATAATCTTGATGTCATGCATATTGAGAAGAATGTGTTTGATAACATAATTAATACTGTGATGGACGTAAAGGGAAAAATGAAAGACAATCCCAAGGCCAGGTTGGACTTAAAAGAAATATGCAAACGCCCTGCGTTGCATTTGATACAGCAGAATGGAAAACAGTTCCTTCCGAAGTCAATTTTTTTGCTGGACAAGGAGGATAAAGTGAGACTTTGTCGGTGGATCCAGGGCCTAAAATTTCCAGACAGATATGTGTCAAATCTGAGAAGATGTGTCGATCCGAAGGAAAACAAATTGACGGGTATGAAGAGCCACGATTGTCACGTATTCATGGAGAGGTTAATTCCGATTGCATTTCGGGAATTCTTATCGCAGGCAGTTTGGGATCCATTGACGGAGCTTAGCATATTCTTCAGGGATCTTTGTTCTAAGAAATTGCTCGTTGATCGTCTAAAAAAGCAAGAGAAGGACATTGCGGTAACACTATACAAGCTAGAGAGGGTGTTTCCTCCTGGATTCTTCGACTCTATGGAGCATTTGCCGATTCATCTATCCTATGAGGCACGTGTTGGTGGACCCGTCGAATATCGATGGATGTACCCGTTCGAGCGACATTTGAATCACCTAAAAAGAAAGGTGAAAAATAAGGCACGGGTCGAGGGTTCTATTTGTGAAGCCTATGTTCTCGAGGAGATTACAAACTTTTGTTCGATGTATTTCAAGCCTCATGTTGTAACTAATAGAACGAGAGCTTCCAGAAATGACGAGGGAGATCATGAAAGTAATGATACAATACTGAAGGTATTCAATGCTCCAGGAAAGCCATCGGGTAAGATGAAAAAGAGATATCTGAACGATGATGAGCTAAGGGCTGCTCAGGTGTATGTATTACTCAACTGCGACGAGGAGGAAGTAGAAAAACTGAAGGGATAAGTAATTAATACGTCTATATTATTTTAATAGTGTTAATTATTATACTATTACATTAATTGAACGATGTTGTTTTCAGCATATTTAATGATGATGTGAGGTCGGGTAGGCCACACATAACAGAAGAAGAACTAGAACAAGAAATGAGGCGTTATTTTCCATCATGGTTGAGTGCATATGTAAGACTTGAGAACTCTGTAATTACCTTTTTGTATATGCACTTGATTGAGAATGAGCTTAATTGCTTCTTTCGTGGTATTTAGGTCGATCGTCCATACGCAAGACTTGAGAATGAGTCTATTAGAACGCTAGCCAAAGGACCAATTTATGCTGCAAAAATATGGCCAAGCTACTGTATTAATGGGTTTAGGTTCAAGTCAACAACTTGTCCGATCAGAGACAACTTTGTGGATCTCGATTCCACCAAAAACAGCTGTTTGTGTATCAGATCTTCGAACTACAAAGATGTTGATGCGGGCAACGATTTCTATGGCGTGTTACGGGAGATTGTGGAGCTGACATATAGTTATGGAATAGAGCCTGCTAAGATTGTGTTATTCAGGTGTGATTGGTTCGATCCGATTGAAGGTCAAGGTTGGAAAGTAGACAAGCACGGTCTTGTTGATATAAACTATCGGCGTCGATATCAAGCCTATGAACCATTTGTCCTATCAAGTCAGGCTCAGCTCGTGTACTTCACAAGTTATCCTAAACGGGGAACAACAAGGTCGGACTGGTGGGCAGTATGCAAGACCAAAGCTAGAAATACCTTTGAGGTTGACGATATAGCTTATCAACAGGATGAACTACCTCTTGTAACAAATATTATAGAAGTGGACACGACGGAAGTTTCCTATTACACATCTAATTGTGTAGAAGAAGTAGAATTATCTGAAGAGGAAGATGCAGATGAAAGTGAAGATGTAGAGGAGGAAGAAGAAGAAGAAGAAGAAGAAGAAGAAGAAGAAGAAGAAGAAGAAGAAGAAGAAGAAGTAGATGAGCTAAACGAACTAGATGAATTTTCAGAAGAGGATTAAATCTGTACGTTTGTTTTATAATCATATTTGACACTTTAGTAACACTTCTATCATATAAATCTGTGACACTTCAGTGACACTTTATTGACACTTTTATTGACACTTCAGTGACACTTTTTGACTATGGTATTTTTCAAAAATCTGTGATGTCTATCATATAAATATGTTTTTTTGTTTTATTGTCATATGTTTTATTGTCAGGTATGACTAGATCATCTGGACGACGCGGAGGATTATATATTAGGCAGCTCCGTCAGCCTCGTGCTGGGGATGGAGAGGGCAGTTCCGTACCCTCATCCTTATCTCCGAGTACGCCAGTGTACCGTTCTGTTCCCGGTCCATTATCGGGACAGGGCAGTTCTAGCAGGTTGGAGACTCCTCCCTCGTCGTCCAGCCTTCCTGTTCCCGGTCCATTACCGGGACAGGGCAGTTCTAGCAGGTTGGCGACTCCTCCCTCGTCGTCCAGCCTTCCTGATCCCGCGTCCAGCATCCCTGATCCCCCGTCCAGCATTCCTACTGTCGACGGCTCTATGGAGGGAGCCCACGCCGATCATATGGAGGACGGCGATCAGACTGATCCTGCCCAGGCAGGAGATGAGAGCGACCCTCCATGCGCTCTCCCGGGCGAGACGCGTATGGAGATTTGGACGGACGGGCCTATGAAGTAAGTTAATTAATTATTATATATTTCTCAAATGATTATATGTACATATATATTCATGAAAAATTATTATTGTATAGATAACGGCCTTCTGCAGTACAGAGACAGCTGGAAACATTTGTGAGGCAGAACTATGGTGGGCCTTGGCTCAACTACTCAGATGCTCCCACAGATAGGAAGGCCTTTTGGTTCGCCCACTTCAAGGTAAAAAATTTGTTTATTTTTAAATTTTAATAATCATTTGTGTATATTATACAACTTTTGTATTTTACTTCTTATAGAGGACCTATTTCTATCCACCACACCGGGCGGCGAGGATCGAGGGCCAATTTCCTGCCGTCATAGCCAAGCTCATCCGTGATGCGATCGACGACCAGAAGCGTCGTGATCGCGCCGGACGTCCGATCCAGGGTTGGATTACGCCAGAGCAGTGGACTGCGATGAAGGCTAGATTCAGCGAGCGCCAGTACCAGGAGCGGTCTGAGAAGGCCAAGGTAGCGCGGTCGAGCGCCGGTAAGTGGTGTGGCGGCTCCATTCCGATGACGGAGCATTTTCGTCGTCTGGTACGTTTCCTATGACGGATATTAATTTATATATAGTTCGATATAATGTTTAATACTAATAATAGATAATATATTTTAACAGGTAAAGAAGGGTGAGGACCCGAACATGGTGACCGTCTTCCTGGTCACCCATCGGAGGGCTGGGGACTTCATTGACGAGAGGGCGACGCAGGCATATGTAAGTTCTATTCAACTAATATTAACTGACTATAATTTAGAAAACAGGAAAATAGATATCAATATAGACTTTAGTAAACACTTACACGTTAGCAAACATGTTCTAGGCCGAGTTTGTTCGGCTACAGAAGGAGGCGGCTGATGCTGCTGCTGCTGCTAGTGCGCAAGCAGAGGGAGGGGCTGGTACTTCCTCCCAGCCGCCTGCAGAGCCATCGTCGGACGAGCTCTGGATGACCGCCGTTGGCGGTCTTCAGAAGGGTACGTACTACGGTACGGGATCCTACGGCGCGTATTTGGCTTCGGAGTCATCCCGGGCCCCCTCTGTCAGTGCGCAGTCTCCGGCTACGCAGGCGTCGTCACGAGATGAGGATGTTCGTCGTCAGATCGAGGAGCTGCGTCGCGAGTTGCAGCAGCAGATTTCTTATACGATCGAGCGACGATCCGACCCTCCGATCGTCACCGGACGATTTGATACGGTCGAGCGCAGTATACAGGAGCTGATGAGTCTGCATCAGGCTGCAGCTGCCAACTTGCAGACGCTCACCGAGTCTACGCAGCGCACGGAGCGTAGACAGGTCGAGCTGGACGGATCGCAGAGGAGCCTTTCTCTCTCAGTCGCTCAGTATACTGAGAAGGTGGTGAGTGCCCTTGCTGCGCATGGTGAGCGACTGCGAGAGCTGGAGCAGGTACGTCCTTCGGGTCCATCGACGGCGCCGACTCCAGATACTGCACTGCCTCCGGCGCCGACTCCAGACATTGTACTGCCTCCTACTGCCCCTACGGTACAGCTCACCCAGGAGCAGTATGAC